>CM034362.1:91018521-91174576 GCA_019925275.1 Mytilus edulis
ACTCTTTTTTATATATAGGTGGTATGGCTATACAAACGTAATCGGATTTGGTTATTTCAGACTCATTTCTGTCTTCAAATTATTTTCATTTAGCCGCAGTCTTTTGAATGATAGCAGATTATTTGCATTTAAATGTTTTCTTAAATGTTTTTTTAACATTCTTATATCAAGTGCGGTCCAACACTTGGGGTTTCGCTTGACATTGACAAAAGGACACAGGTTTCTAAAAGCAGATTTTCCTGGACGGCCACGAAACAATTAGATATTAGTAGAAGGTATTAGAAGGCATTATGATTGCCACAACTTTTATGTGTATTGATGTGACATGTTTGTACATATTTGTTTAATAACACTCGGCAGCTCAGAATATACACAAGCAGCAAGATAGTCGACAAACATACGTTTGTATTTTAGTTGTTTATCGGTAGAGGTGTTGCTATGTTAGGAACATAAAGTATAGAGAAGACCAACTGTCATATTCCTGGCACTTTCGTATGTAGAAAATGGTGGATTGAACCGAATTTTATATCTAGCTTAACCTCTGACTTGTATGACAGTCGCATAAAATTCCATTTGATATTGACAACAATATTTGAACAAAACAAACGGACACAAACAGCACATCGTAAGAAAACTGTGTAAAAAACACGGTAAACTCCATACAGCGTTATCATTTGGGTCATACTTCCCCCTCTTCTGAAGAGAATTTTGTTCTAATTTTTGTGCTATTGTCACATTTCTTAAGCGTTGTGAGAAAAATAATTTTCCTCACTAGTGAAATATTTTTTTTTTCGGCAAAAGACTCGCCGAAATTTGATTGTGACATCAAAATTTCTTGGGTTCTTCTTAATTTTCCTCGTGTTGACGTCATGAAAAAGGAGACCATGTCTGATGACGTCACATATAAAGTACACAACTGTCTAAAAATCTTTGAAAGATAAGGGAAAAAAATCATAAGAGAAACAGATTCCGACACTATTGTTGCAATGTAGGAATCTATATCACTACAAACCATTAAAGTCTGAAATGGCCTATATCTGTACTCGACTGTACTGGTTTTTACTCGACCAGTCTGAATTGGTCTGACTTTTACTTGACATTACTCGACCCCAGTCTGAACCATACTTGACTGTATTGAATCGTACTTGACCCTTATCTTTGCCGTTGAAAATAGTCTGAACTATTACTCGACCAGTCTTAAACAGTCTTAACCCATTCTCGACATGTACTCGACCTAGTTTTCCAGTCTAAACCATACTTAACCAAAGGTCTGAACAATACTCGACCAGTCTGAACCATACTAGACCAAAAAACCTCTACTTTTTTAACTGTTAAATAAATTTCTTTTTAACTGACATATATAACAGCCAACAAAATTTTAACCTTATAAAAGAAATATATCTCTGATTATATTTAGGATAAAAAAAATTATTAATATATAACTTATATCAAAAAGGGATAGAATTAAATCAATAAATAAAATTGTTTTCTGATTAGTGGTGAAGTATAAAGTATAACCTCTGCCTGGGGGCAAACTCGTAAATAAGATCACACCTGGTCAGAGGTATTATATTCTAAATAAATAAAGGCAACAGTAGTATACCGCTGTTCAAACTCATAAATCAATGGCCAAAAAACAAAATCGGGGTAACAAACTAAAACTGAGGGAAACGCATTAAATATAAGAGGAGAACAACGAAACAACACTACAATGTAACATACACACAGAAACGGACCAAGCAACAGACAAAATCCCACGAGAAAAACAAATATAACATCAAAACTAAATACATGAATCTGGGATAGCAGGTACCGTGACACGTCTTATCGCAATGTGAATTTACACTCAAAAATAAGAGAAAACAAACGACGCAACGTTAAAATGTAACACACACGGAAACGAACTATAATGTAACAATAGCCATATTCCTGACTTGGTACAGGACATTTTTAAAGAAAAAAATGGCGGGTTGAACCTGGTTTTGTGGCATGCCAAACCTCCCCTTTTATAGCCATGTGAAATATAACATTAAGATGACAACTCAACACCACAGGACTACAATATAAATAAATTGGAGAATACAATTGACAAAGAAACACACGAACAACAGTCAACAAAAGGCAACAAGTTGAAAATTTTAATACGCCAGAAGTGCATTTTATCCACACAAGATCTACTAGTGATGCCCAGATACAAAAGTTTGAAAGCCGAAACAAGCACAAAGTCGAACAGCATTAAGGACCAAAAGATAAAAAAGTTGTGCCAAAAACGGCCAGGGTTAGCTGTTAGTTACCAGGCTATCGTTTCACAATGAATCGTACGACTTACGTTTACGATTAAACTTACGTTAAGCGTAAGATTTTACCTACGAGTGTTTCACAAAGGTGATCGGAAACGTAACGTAAACGTAACGTAAACTTACGATTATAATGAAAAAGGTGTGCTCTCTTTGGCAGCCGCGTTCATGTCTATAAAAAGAATCGTTCTCTCAAAACCAGGAAGAAAATTCATACCATCGTATTTTGAAATAGTTATCAGTTTTTTTGTTAGTATAGTATTGAGGTTTAGTGAGGTAAGTATGATAAGTGTCCAATCCAGTTTTAAGAAATTTTTAGCTTTGATTTTATTAGAAAAACTGACTGGCGGAGGTTTGTCTGTTTTTGCTATTGTTGAAGAATGATGAAGTCATACAAAAACAAAACCAGTTACATTCAATGGGACTTTTTTCACAGAAATTATAAGTATCTATGAATGTTATTTATGAACAGGTATACAATGTGTTACGCATTGAGATAGTTTCTGGTGCGTGTCTATTTTTTTTGTCAAGGAAGAACCCACTGACAAAATAACAATCAATTATGGAAACGTAAAAAGTAAATGCATATTTTTATTTCCTATTTTATAAAGCTTTGCGGTGCATTTGTTACTGTATCATCCAACAAATATAATAGTCATCAGGAGATTTAAAAAGCAAAAAAATATATATAAAAAAAAGAAGCCAATGAGACAAATCTCCACAAGAGACCAAAATAACACATGTAAAACAATTCAAACGAAAAAACTAACGACGTGATGTATGTAAAAATTGAACAAAAAACAAATATGCAATGACAACCCCTGAATTAGAGGCTGACATGGGACAAGCACATACATACATTTGGCGTAGTTAAACAAGTGGACGTGGCGGGGTACTTGTACATCCCAACAACAAAAAGATACTAGGTACAGATCTGAGAATACTCGCAGTTAACTGGCAGCTAGCTCAAAGCCTCTAACATTTAATAAAAATCATGCATCTAAGACTTAATTATCAATCCGTATACATCCAGCATCCAATTACGTGCAAAGACGTCATAAACAGTCAGAGAAAAACATGACCTTGTGTAAAAGCATACATGTCTACACTCTAAAAAATGTGTTTAGGGCCTAAACATAAACCTATACATGTTACTTGTAATGCATTTGTAAACACGTTCTTATCCTATATACATGTATGTTAATGATACGTTTTGTTTAATTATTTTGTTTTGTATCTGGGAGTTGATATTTTCAGGCCCAAATTACTTATTCATTTGGGTCATGCTTAATTTTTTATTAATATATATATAAAGGGCGAATCGTGTGATTTACAAATGACTGTGTTCTCGGACCATATGCTCTTTAAGTATTACACACACTTGTATTAAGAACTATTTCATGATTATATTTGTCTCATAATCTCATACATCTTCGCCACATGTTAATTCTTTTAAAAAATGATAATAACACATTTTGTCTCGTGTTAAAGTTCAAGGATTTTTATAGCAAGTAAATCCTTGTATAGGTGGAGACCGTCAAAAGTTTTGTTCATACATGAAGAGTGTACTTTAATTTGTACTTTTACACTTATTTCGTAACATTTGAAGAATGTGAACAACTATGGATTGGCAGTAATAAAAAAAAACATTTCCTCATAGACGACAATTGTAGCCTTTTTCGAGATACAGACTAGAAAGTTTATTATTTTAACGAAAACCTGCTATAATTAAAGATATAATATTCGGAGAGCATTGTTTAGTCTAAAACAATATAGGTTCCCGTTGCTTTTCTAAACGTAATGTCTCCTTGGCGCTATTTTGCAAGCTAGGGCAAAATAGCGATTGATATAGAGTTTTGCATTTTTTGCCGGTCTTATATCGATTTTTTAATTCAGACTATATGAAATATATTTTTAAGGAAATTATTTTTGAGGTTGTTTGGTGATACTTCTTGTTTCAAAACTAATAGGATAAATTTAAACTCAGGTGTTTTTTTTTAAATAGATAACAAATAGTTTTGGACGAATTTCTAAATAATTAGAAAACTCAACAGGTAAAGTCAAATAGTTAGAGAATTTCTCTTCGGATACGATCACAGTCCAAGATAACGTTCGCTATGCATATGTAACGTTGTTTTTATATAACAGTTTATTTAAGGCAGCATTTGGTGGACGTTCATTTATGCGTAGAGGATAAGCAGGATCTGCTCATATTGCAGTAAGTAGTTTATTTCTCAAAACCGAGTTACGATGACAATATAAGATGAAGTGTTGTTCATTTTCAATAGACCCAGAGTTACACATTTTACATAATCGTTGTTCGATTGGAATGTTTCTATAGCGTCCTCGTTCCACTTTTAATGACTCTAATGGGAAAGTACCACAGCGAATTCTAGCGATTGCAGATCTTTGTGTCCTTATTTTAATGCTTCTGTACGTACGGCAATATATTATTAAATATTATCTTAAAGTTTTTTTTTTAACCTGTCATACTTCCTATTAGGGTTTCATACCACCAATTACTCCCTCAAATTTACAACGTATGTGAAAGTAGGCCTACTCGGACAAAAAAAAGTGCATTTGATGTCATTGTTCACCTAAACTAACCAACAAATTTGCAGAAATGAAAGTTTTGTTGAAAGAGAAATATATTAAGACCATTTTGAGCAAAAATTTACCTGTCTATGCGTTTGCATTAAAAATTGAGGATTAATGCGCTCCATAGTATACTAATTTAAGATTTCCAGAAAACCAGGGGTTATTTTTAGTGGTACCTCCTTTCGGAAGCTCTCTGCTTTCTTATATGATTTTGAATGTATGTTGAAAATTGGCATACAGAAAGGTGACACCTGTACAATTCAGGATATACCTAGTTTCTATGAAGTTAAACTTAAGGTGAAATATTTAGAAAGCTGTGAAAATTGCAAAATTTGGTTGAACAGATAGGGACTTTTAATTGGTGGTATGACACCTTAAGGATGTTCGCTACTCTGTTAAAAAATAACAAGCTTTTTAAAAGATTGTCATGAATTGATAGTATATATGGAGGGTCTGTGTGCTCGTTTCTGAGATATAAGCCATTGAAAATTTGGCGGGAAATAGTTCTCTCTAGATTTTTCTTACATTTAACATTGGCAACTATTTGTTTCAAAAACAATGAAAAAATAACAAGAATTTTATAAAATTTTGAAATACGGCTTTTTAACCTATATGTAATAAAATTATGAAAAGAAAAGTAGGGGTTTGTGGGCCAATTTTTTTAATGACAATACATGGATAAAACCAGAGGATTCCGAAAATCTGGCAAAAAATAAAAAAAAGAGAGGAGCAAACATCCTTAAAGAAAAAAAAATAATAGTATCAATCTTAATATTTTACTTTTAAAAAATGTTTTATATAGAATAACAATTTTGTATAAATGTTTTCAGAAGACATAGTTATATAGAGATTTCTTATTGAAGTTTAATATGGTTCTATATTTTTACTATTCTTAATTTATATACTTCTATTTCTTAATTAAGACCGGCTAACTAGCAAAACTCTATATAAATCGCTATTTTGCCGGAGCCGGAAAAATAGCCACGGCCTAAAAAAAACACACAGACCCACACACGTCCTGCGTCTGTCTGGTCACGCATTTTCTTTCATGATCAAGATAATACGTTGCCCAATCTTTCACTATCACTTTTTATGGAAATTAACAAAATTCAGTGTTTAAAAAAAAAAAGTAAACGGTTTCATGGGAAACAAACTTTTTTTTCATTGTTTAATCGGTTACACCAAAAATTCAGTTTCAAATATATAACTATATATTGAAATGTAGTCTTCATACTAGTAGGCTCAAAATGTGTTCTTATTTTATACTAAATCCCATAGACTTGTGCTGCGCCTTTTCAGTTTTCTCCTTAAGTACTGCATATTTTATTTATCTAATTGTACAGTGTCATTGAGAAAGTTGAATCATTTTGACAGACATATTTTTTTTCCGGATTAAAAACAAAAGATTTTTCACAGATTTTAATGAAATGTTTTCAAAACATTTCAGCAACTCTGTATACAATGAACACACTATTTTTTTACGTAGAGATGCATACTCAAGAGACAACCTACCGTGCGCTGCCTTTACAATAAAAATTGTAATATTTTGACACAAAGAAAATAATTTCATTCGGGCTCAATTGAAAAATCGCCTAAAAGAAATAATCCACAATGCCTTTCAACATAAAAATGGTAGCATACGCTATAAATTTATTACTTTGGGATTTCATAAGGCATATTTCGTAAATAGTGACAAACAAAAAGGTAAAATATGCTACACAGAAGAACAAGTGGTCAGTATGCTGGAGTTTCTTATCGACAACATATTTGTTGAGTTTAGAGGTAGACTTTTCCAACAAATTGTCGGCATTCCTATGGGAACAAACTGTGCGCCTCTTCTTGCCGACCTCTTCTTATTTTGATATGAATCGGAGTTCCTCCAGACACTTGTAAAAAACAAGAGAATCAAAGAAGCCAGATTATTTAATTTCACTTTCAGATATATTGATGATGTTCTTTCCATAAACAATCCGAACTTTTCTGATGGGGTTCCATTAATATATCCCCCTGAACTAGAGATTAAAGAAACAACAGACACGGCTTCCTCCGCCTCATTTTTAGACTTATATCTCGAATTTGACTTACACAGTCATCTCAGTACCAGAATCTATGACAAACGAGACGATTTAAATTTTGAAATCATAAATTTCCCCCACCTTAGTAGCAATATACCAACTTCACCTGCATATGGGATATATATTTCCCAACTTATTCGATATTCAAGAGCTTGCAGCTCCTACTCAGACTTTGTAATACGTCATCAGTGTCTGAGTAGAAAGTTGATGACACAGGGGTATGTCAAAGAACGTCTCGTTCTTTTTCTAAAAAAGTTCATCGGAAGGTACCAAGACCTTGTTGATAAATATTCCGTATCAACTTCTCAAATAATACACGATGGTCTTGATGTATAGATTCTTCGTACTGATGTTGTTTATCATCTTAACAACGTGTTTTATAGTTCTTTCATTTGTCTTTGTTCTATTATTAATATTACTTTTACTGTTGAATGGTTTCATGTGATATCCGTTTCACGTGGCTCGGTACTTATACATCTCGTCAATGTGTTTGTATTGGCTTTCATTTTTTTGTGGTTTGTTTTGTATTTGCGACTTTTTGTATTTCTTTTGTTCTTATAACGTGACTCTGTACTTTAAAAGATCCCGTCAGTATGATATTGTTCTATTATATGTCATTATGATATATTTCTATTATGAATTACAATATACGTTGAACCAAAAACGTCAAAATCATTCAATCGCGTAGTGGAATTAACTATTTTTGGATTCTTATAAATTCTATATATAACTTTTGGACTAGTTTAAATCTCGGTCTATTTCTTAAATTTATTCTTACATACTTTTGATTTTTTAACCCTGTATGCTAACATTCCCATGGAAAATTTTAAAATTGTTTGTACGTACATTGAACGACAAATTTATGTGACGTATTAAATTTTCTGACGTCAGACACTCAAATCAATAAATGTGTTCGTAGATAGTAGATGTTTTTGTGTTCTGTTAAATTGTTCCTTTTAAAATTGTTAAACGATGATGACTGATGTACCCATATTTTGACTATTATATTTATTGTGTCTGTTTATTTAACGCATCAATGTAAAAATATCGGAAATTGATGAGACTGTCATTAAAGTGAGAGGGTTAGCGCTATAGAACCAGGTTTAATCCACCATTTTCTACATTTGGAAATGCCTGTACCAAGTCAGGAATATGACAGTTTTTGTCCATTCGTTTTTGATGCGTTTTGTTATTTGATTTTCCCATGTGATTATGGACTTTCCAAATTGATCTTCCTCTACAAGTTGCAATTTTTAAAATCATGGCATTTTGTTTTATGTTTATCTTGGAGATCAAATGATATACACAATGTTTACACAGTGTGGATATTTAAAATGGGTTGATGAAGTATTAGTTTATACAAGTAACATTTTATTATGTCATGTCATGTCATGAATATCTTTGGTGTATTGTGGTGAGAATATTGTACATTGTAGTTGAAATTTTATCTTTTAGTAGTTGGCTCATTATTATTATCCACACAGTGGTTGTTTTATTTGGTACATATTACACAGTACACACGTGTTATGCATCTTTTAAAAAATGTTTGGTACTCTAGTCATTTGTGGTTCATGTTACGTTGTATATGATGTGCCGAAAAAAGTACCAAAAAGTTTGAATACAAAATACAAAGACAAAAATATCTACAAATGTATACACAAAAAACAAAACAATGCAATTACATTTTTAATTAAACAAATTAATATTTATTATTATATACGGGCGGTACGACATTGGTTTTTATATTATTCATTTAGTGTCCTCCTCTGTACATGTATCTCGAATGAGATCATATTTTAAATTCACAAGTGCAGAACAAACAATAAGAATGTCGTCAAAAAGTTTAAGTGAAGACACAGGTACTGTACCACTCAAGATTTTAAACACTTTCAGTCGCCTGATTGCTCTTTCTACATGGATTCTTACACGTGCAATCCTTCGTGTAGAAGTGACGTCCTCAGCACTCAATTGTGGCTTACCCTTAGTAAAGGACGGAATATTAAGTTTAACCCTTCGCGGGAAAAGTAAATCCTCTATTGTAAAGCCTCTATCGGCCATTATTTCATCACCAGGTAACAGATAATCTAGGAAACCACTTTTTCAACAATAAATTTGTCACTTGCACGTCCACCAAACGCTTTTGATATAAACATTATTTGTCCATGAGGAGATATCCCTACCATGTACTTAGCCGTATTGTGAGATTTATAGTTGCTATATGTCTCGCCCCGACTTTTCAAATTAGTAGGTCTTTGGATAAATGTCTCGGCACAATCTATTATGCACGTTGTTCGAGGGTAGTTTTCTCTGAAATATTCTGGGCAGCAGTCTCTTAATGTTTCCCTTGGAAGCCATATTATAAGAGCTTTCAACTTATCTGCCAACAACGGGATCCAAGAGTTGAACATTTTGCATGCTCGGCTATCAGAAATTCCAAACCTACGACCTAGATCTTGAAATATCAAGTTAAGTTTTAACCTCATTAAAACTAACATTATTTGATCGGCAATATCGAGTTGAAAGCTGAAAGTGTTAAACTGGGACATACACTCGACCAAAGTGAAAAAAACTTCCTTAGTCACACCAGTATAAAGTAAGGAGTCGCTATCAGTCACAATATGTCGGGTAGCTGACATAGTACCTACATCTAATTTTATTTGCACTCCTTTCGCTTCAGTTAATGTAAGGTTTGTTTGGGCACATTTATCCTGTAAGTCAGTCCATGCGTGTGCATATGAATGTTCGTTGTGCAGTACAAAGTCAGCTTCATATTGTGTTGACGCACATGATGTAGTCTGGTTGACAACGTTAAAACTACAGACGGCTTCGGGCAAAGATTGGTCAGTTACTTCAAGACTTAAATCAAGTTCTTCAAAGTCTGAATTGTCACCATCACAGTCAATCAATTTACGTTTTTTAACATCTGAATCATGTTTATGAATTTTGCGCCGGCCAGGTGTAACTTTCCTTTCATAACCCATTTTAAGTTTTGGAAATGGATTTCTTTCCGTCGGCAATCCATCTAGAAAATGTTCCGAGCAAACGAAAACTGTTTTCGGCAAAGTTTTTCTATTAATTGCCTTCGTCCATTCTGCTCTAATTTGACAATCTGACGGCATTAGATGAAATTTATATGGAATTAAACATGCACAGTCTTCGTGAAATTGTCCGTGTATTTCACACATTGATTCTTTCCATAAATTTAATTTCCGACGGTTATTACAGCAACCATTGACTGCACAAGAACTTCCACCACCTTTTTACTCTCATCAATTTCCGATATTTTTACATTGATGCGTTAAATAAACAGACACAATAAATATATAATAGTCAAAATATGGGTACATCAGTCATCATCGTATAACAATTTTAAATAGAACAATTTAACAGAACACAAAAACATCTATCTACGAACACATTTATTGATTTGAGTGTCTGACGTCAGAAAATTTTATAAGTCACATAAATTTGTCGTTCAATGTACGTACAAACAATTTTAAAATTTTCATGGGAATGTTAGCATACAGGGTTAAAAAATCAAAAGTATGTAAGAATAAATTTAAGAAATAGACCGAGATTTAAACTAGTCCAAAAGTTATATATAGAATTTATAAGAATCCAAAAATAGTTAATTCCACTACGCGATTGAATGATTTTGACGTTTGTGGTAATGTATATTGTAATTCATAATAGAAATATATCATAATGACATATAAATAGAACAATATCATACTGACGGGATCTTTTAAAGTATAGAGTCACGTTATAAGAACAAAAGAAATACAAAAAGTCGCAAATACAAAACAAACCACAAAAAAATGAAAGCCGATACAAATACATTGACGAGATGTATAAGTACCGAGCCACGTGAAACGGAAATCACATGAAACCATTCAGCAGTAAAAGTAATATTAATAATAGAACAAAGACAAATGAAAAAACTATAAAATACGTTGCTAAGATTGTCGTACGATTCTTTGTGAAACGATAGCCAGAACATCCTTATCATTTAGAACAATTTATACTCTTGCAAACAGTAAATTTATAAAATTAATAAACAAAAGCTGTCCATGATACAACTGAAATATTAACTAATTACAAGAAACAACTGAAATACATTAATAAGCAGACATTTGTAACACAAAATGTAGACACATCCGAATAAGTTTAAACCTCAACGCCAAGTGACGTCATATTTGAAATTGTAAAAAATGACAAAAAAATGATGACGTCATTTGAATTTGTAAAACAGATCATAAAAAAATGAAAAATGACGTCATTTGAATGAATGAGATAGAACTAGGTTTGACCCAAGATTACATTTGAACTAAATACTGATATTGCACTTAATAACAATGCACATTTTAATATTTATTAATAGCAAACTAAGGCAGCAATTAACTATATTCTAAAGCGTTGTCCGGTTTGTTTTGAATCTCACTTCAAACGTAAAATATCGCACTGATTACATTGAAAAAAATGAAATGTAATAAATGAATGCGGTGATTAATATTAATTATCATACATGTAACACATAAATATAATAGAAAAGAAGTCAACACATTTGACAAAATCCGATGAGAATTACAAATATAACATTAAACATTTAAACTAAATACATGAATTTGGGATAGACAAGTACCGTAACACGTCTTATAGTAATGCGAATTCACACTTAGCAAAACAGTCACAATCGGAATAAGTCACGTTTGGTAATTAAAAGATTAGACGACATAATGACAAACAACAATCTACCATGTGGTAAAAATGTCCTTAGCTAGTTTGGTCAAATATACATTGTATGGCACACAAATAACATTGATTCAAAATTGCAACATCCTGTTAAAATTAAACAACAAGGCCTTTCGAAAATATATGTATGTACTAGATAAGTAATACACGAATTTAAGAAAATAGGGCTTTCTTTTTAGCTGTAAAACACACATGTACTGAGGTAATTAGAAAATATTAAAGTGCTTTATGCATGCCATGTTAATTTGACAAGAAATACTTCAATTAATTGAATTTTTTTTTACTGTTACTTTGGAATACATTTCCATTTTTAAAAAGGTTATCAAGAATTGCTATGGAAATTCTATTATCATGATTATATTAAATTCTTGCTTTAATAAAACAAAAAAATCAAGCTCTCATTTTGTTTAAAATTTATTAAGTTGTTTTATATACTATTTTATATATATCCTAATAAAAAAAACATTCACTGCATTATTACCTGAACTCAACTGACACCATAAATCTATACTAGGCTTTAGTTAATAGTGAAAAAAGTCCAGTTACCATAAAATACTTCCGAAATATTCATAAAATTTTGATTAATATTGAAAATATTTGTCACAATTCATTTTTTTAGATTATTTGATCAGCTTGTTTTATTTATATTTTAAAAGTTGATATATACTATTATGTAAGTGTTGATTAATATTGAGTTGAAGTTATATTATGATTGATTATTGTGAAATTTTAATTTCAATACTGTATTGAATACATTTTTAATTTCAAGTTGTTGTTCAAATTTAATTTTTATTTAAAAAAATCCTAAGTTGATAAAGTTCAGTTGATAGATACAAAGAATAGGTCTTTAAGACTAGGTCGAGTATGGTTCAGACTAGTAAATCTCAGACGAATTCAGACTGGTCGAGTAAAATTCAGTACAGGCAAGTACAGATATAGGCCATATCAGACTTTTAATGGTTTGTAGTGTATGTCACCACTGGTTCAGAGTTTGGCAATTGAATTAACGCAAATGATTGGTCAAATAATACAAACAACTTACTTAACCCCCTTGCTGCCGGAGGGAAACATTTGTTTACACCGACTGTGTCAAAGGGACACAAGATCACACATACGTCCGTGTATTAATTGATGCAAGCTTCTCCTCATTACGGTATTTTTTTTCAAATAAAAGACCAACTATTACACAGTGTCATATTTTTCTTCAATGGGTCCCAAATGTAACAGTCATCATGGAGTGACGTCATATATCGAATGTCTTGATTGTTGAACATCTGACGTCACAGTCGTGGAGCAGTCGTCTTTTCTGGCACACAAAATGCGACCTTAAAAAACAACTGTCAGCAAGAGGGTTAAACTCAATACAAACTGTGTCATCTAACTGTAAACACATATTTAGATATGTTTATGTTTTTCAAGAATTTGTAATTAAGAATAAGGTTATTCAAAGGATCAATTAGTTTACATGGCTGAAGAATCGAAATTCATAGGCTTTATAAAAAAACAGCGCTAGATTGATTTAATTTATCGTCTTTACCAATACAATAATGTTAAATCCACGTTTTACAAATTTTACAGAGTAATGTATTTAAAAAAACAATGACAATTTACCAATCTTTTACAAATTTAAGTGAAAAATATAATTTACGACAATAATAGAACGTCAAAATGATAATAATTTTTTAGACGGAATAATCCTTTATATAAACAAAAAATAGATACAAGAGACAGCATGAGCAGCACATGATTACTCCCATCATTGTGCTCGGTAATTCAAACGGTATTTTCGCCAAACTGATATGTAAAATCGATCTTTCAGGGTCGGAGGCGGATCAAGAAATTTTCATAATAAGGGTCAATTGATTGCACTAAGAAGGGGACCGCTTCAGCCATGCTTCACTGTTTCCCTATATAACCAATTAAATGTTCACAACAAAAGGGAGACTCGGGCCACTCTTGGTCGCCTCTGGATCAAAACAAGAGAATAAAAGAGAGACGAAAGATACCAGTGGGAGAGTCAAACTTATAGATCGAAAACAACGCCATGGCTAAAAAGAAAAGAGACAAATATAATATTACAGAAGACACAACATAGAAAACTAAAGACTAAGCAACCCGAACCCCACAAAAACCTACGGGTGATCTCATGTGCTCCAGAATGGTAAGCAGATCCTGCTCCACATGTGGCACATGTCGTGTTGCTTATGTTATTACAAATCCGTAAAATTGTCTTATTCGGTTGGTCAAATTCGTGAAAAGGGAAGGGAATTGTAGTAACGACATTAAGAACATATCCGATATCATCTGTGAAACGGTTATTCCATAACGGTCAACCAACTAGTGATGGCGTCCGTATAATTTACGAAGGGATGATTTCAACTTCACCATTTGGAACTCTTGGTTTAATAGCTTCCTTGTGAGTAGTAGTCCTCTCTCAAGAAAATCATGATAGGAAATGCAAGCCCGGGAATATCGTATCAATTATATACTCCGTATGCAGACGCTGCTGGAATTTTGCTACATATAAATGAAAAGTTCACAATTGGGAGGCTGAATTCAATTCTTTTGTCGTAAAGTTTTGTTTTCAAACAACCCTCATTGTTAATTTCTAGATGTAAGTCAAGGTATGAGGCAGACTTAGCTGTATCTGTAGTATCCATTCCATTATCTCTAGTTCGATGGGATAGATTCGTTCAACATAGTCACCAAATTTTGTATTATTTAGTGAGAGAACATCATCTATATAGCGGAACGTAAAGTTAAATGATATTGCTAACATCTTATCTTTAATTAAGTTTGAATGATTGTCTGCATAGAGGATCTGTAATGTTACACGATTTATGTGGACTTTTGATTCGTTTTCGAATGAACAAAATTGCGGTAGTTTATGATATTGAAAAGGCGGTTCTCCAAATTGAACTACAGAAAAATAACAGAGATGCAACTAAATATTAAACATCCAACAGTAGAAACAATGTACAAGTTTACAGATTTTGCATAGTGCCATTTGGAGTTATATCAAGTCTTTTAGTACTTGCAGCAACTTTGGACTACCATCTTGAAACATACAAAAATGCAACAGCAGCAAATATTAGAGAAAATATATATGTGGACATATCACTGGAGTAGACTCGACATTGCAGTTACATCATACAGTGAAACCTGGCTAAACCGAATCCTGCATAAACTGAAAATCTGTATAAACCAAACAAGTTCTTAAGCACTGTCAAATCAAGTTGTATGCATTGTGAACCTAATAAAACCTAACATCAGCCAAAACCGAACAAAATTTTAAGTCCCGAAGGGGTTCTACTTAGCCAGGTTTCACTTTATGAGGAAGCCAAATAAATCTTTAGTGCTGCATCCATGAACTTGAGGGAATGAGCATCAAACTCACATGCATTTTTAAAATGTATTCCGAGGAAAGACCAGGCAAATAGAGAAAAATTAGGATTATCTTCAACAATAAAAGATAATTCATTAGCAGTGAACAGTGCAAAACGATGATAACATGTTTCCAGTCACAAAAGAGAAGTATTACAATGAGTGGCTTCGGTGTTTGATCCATATAGACTTCTTACTCATGTGTCGAAGATTTATAGCATGCTCGGGTAACCGAAAGCAAATAATTTCTTATAGCTTATAGTGACACGTTTAGAATTTCCTAAATATTGGACGTGAATAGAAAATCCTAGTTTGTCGTAATTAGAGTTGTCGATTATATATACATGTGGTTGTTTTGTTGGTGTGTTTCGTTTTTGTTAACTCTATAGTCCGTCGGAGATGAATAACAGTATTTGACAATCCAAATGATCTAGACCCGTTTCAGATGACAGAGGGTCCATTCCGGAAAGTTATAAATCAATACACGAGACTGGATACATGAACTTTCACATACTTTATTTTTCCATCTAACATATATACAATCACAGTTCATAAAGCATATTTAAACAAGAATGTGTCCCCAGTACACGAATGCCCCACTCGCACTATCATTTTCCATGTTCAGTGGACCGTGACATTGGGGTAAAAACTCTAATTTGGCATTAAAATTAGAAAGATGATATCATAGGGAACATGTGTACCAAGTTTGAAGTCGATTGGACTTGAACTTTATCAAAAACTACATTGACCAAAAACTTTAACCTGAAGCGGGACAGACGGACGGACGGTACGACAAACAGACGAACGGACGCACAGACCAGAAAACATAATGCCCCCCTACTACCGTAGGTGGGGCATAAACACATTAATCATGGCAACATACATTAATCCGCAGCTGCTCGTAGATCGAGAGCGGGCAAACCGGTGCGTCACATGGTTCTCTCTATTTCTATCCCCTTTTCGTTTCAAAAGTAACCTTTATAAAATATGATCAAAGAAACGTTTTTGACCAATGAAAACAGAAAAGGGTTGATGACTATTGTTATCAAAAAGTATTCTCACGACATAATCTTAATCTTAATCCATAAATATTTCCAAGTAACGCTGAAACGACTAATACATGTCTTTTATAAAATTATTTGAAAAATAGTTCAAAATCTTGTTTTCCTAATAAAATGCATTTCTAGCGTAATAAAAATATTGAAACTAAATTACGCACAAGAAATAACTGTTGATGCCAAACACGACACAAACAGATGAAAATTCTAAAATTCACAATTTCACGCATTTTTACAACATGACAATAGTTTAAGAAAATTAGACCAAAACTAAAAAAACTGAACACTGAGCAATGAACAGTGAAAATGAGGTCAAGGCCAAATAAAACTTGCCAGACTGACATGCACATTATTAAATATTTTCATAGAGATGACATATTGCACATAGTGTTAGAAAAAAAGACCAAATATAAAAAAAACTTAACTTTGACCACTGAACCATTAAATTTGATCAAGGTCTGATAACCACTATCATGCTTGACACATCTATATCATTTCCGCTATTGTTCAATAAAATATCGTCATTCGATCTTGATGTGACTCAGGTTGGATTGGTTGATCCGGCATTTTTACTGGATCAAAATTCGATTCTGAGGCTCCTCTGATTCTACATCTATCCCTACCATCACGCCCCCTATTTCTGGTACATTTTGTTAATATGCCTGTGTTGTTTTCGAGAATTCTACGTATTTTAAATGACAATTATATAGATGGAATTAAATTGAACAGTATTTATATGGAACATGATGTTGACGATATTGACAAGAGCGTAGTTAGATCACGGTATGAAAGTGGGAAGGTCTTAGACTGATCGTTGTTAGAGAAAACAATGAAAATCCAAACTTTCATCCTGCTCGTACCGTGACCTCACCTTTTAGATCGCGGTGAGCGTTGTGCAATATTGGTCTAGTGTGATTTGGGCATAAAACATGCTCCTTGTTTCTCTACCTTTCCTATTGTTCAAAATGAGCAACTGGTTCTCGTCTTGTATTTTTGCTACCATACGTAACCTGCTTTCGTCGTGTCAGAATACATTTTTTAATAATCGTGAAATATATATCACTTATAGTTCAGTAATTTCATTTATTGTTATTGATCGTAACGCAATCAAAAAACATAATCAATACAGAAGAAAAGCTGCTATCTTACTGTTTCTTAGTTTCCCCATTAGCATCATCAATTGGTACATGTACATTTATAAAAATTCATATATATGGCACATGAAAATATATAACACTGCCGCACGCTCTCCGTGTATTCATTTACTCTATTCGTGAATGGCGTGCTTTGTAACAGAACTGATTAGTACTAAACTAAGTGTTTGTTTTATTCATAATTTCATAAAAAAAAAAAAGATGTGGTATGATTACCAGAGAAACATTTTTTCCCCACCAGACATTAAATGATGATGAAGTAAGCAAGTATAATTCATAGTACAGTCTTCAACATTTAGGAAAACCAATACCTCACAGTAAGCTACAAAAGATTCCATTTTTAATGAAAAATTTAAAACAATTCAATTCATTCGAGAAAAAATAATTTTACGGCTCATATAGAACTCTAAGTGATTAAAGATCACATAACTCGTTTTAGGTGCGCAACCATCCCCTTAACATTGAACAGTGATAAACAGCATATTACAAAACTTCTTATAAAATCAGTTGAAAAGACTTGACTCATTAAATAAATAAATAAATAAATAAAGGGCTACGCTGTAAGCCCATGATACTCCCCTTGTCCTTATGTTTGAAATGAATTTTCTCAACAAATAAATTCCACAACTGTACAATATCAAATCAGAAATTATATAAAAACAAAAGGGTACTTAGTTTAAAAACTGAAAAACATGAAAGGTAGCTAACATGTAAGTCAACAGATATAAACAATTCACTAAAGATTCATAAAATTTTGTAAAAGTGTTTATGAGTGATTGTCCGAACACTGCAAGGAGAAAAAAAAATTTTAAAGCATAAAATTTCATGATACGGAAACGTTAAATCTGAAATTTATAAAAACCAAAAGTGAGCATACGTCAATAGATATAAACAATTCTTCGAAGTTTGATTAAAGTTGATGGAAGCATTTTTGAATTATTGTCCGAAAACTGACATGACTCACTAGAAGACGATGTTTACACACACACACGAAACTTGTACAATGACAAATGATTTATCTATTAAATATTAACTTTTTATTGACCTTTCTTTTGACTAGCAAACAAAAATTATAGCTATTTAAATGAGATGTTGTATGTCCCGAATAAAACGCAAAATCCATGACCGATCATGGTAACAGTCACGAAAGCAGAGGGAATGTAGGATGAAAAACTTCAATAAAATAGTTTGGGTGGGAGAGGGGGAGGGGTGTAAAATTGCTGCGAATTTTGTTTATCCAAAATCGATTCTACATATGTCCATATTTTACAATCAATTTTTCCCAAATTAAGTTAAGAAAAAGTGGGGGTGTCAGTGAATTCAGTTTTTTTTATGTCGTCCTTTACTTCTTGGCTTTGTGGAAGCGTTGACAATGTGTACTATACGCTGTCATCATTGCAGAAATTAAAACACTATGTTTTTCCGTTGGTGCCCCCCCCTTTTTTGTGGGGAAAATTTGGTTGATTATATAGGTAATCACTGAAGCATGACTGGAGCGCACCCTTTTAAGTTCAGTCAGTGCCCCCCTTAAATGAAAAGTTCTGGATCCGCCACTGCTGCTGTCGTAAATGATGGTAGCGAGGATTAACTGGCGCTAATACTTTACCAACTCTAGCCTCAGACACGTTGATTCCTTTGCTTGATAAATGGCCTGTCATCATTTTCCGACCGCGTATGAGGTTCCAACTTGAAAATAACACACACTATGCGCACATCATGTTTTAAATGTAACTACTAGACAGTATATATTCCATGTACGTGATGTATATGGTTTGGAATACGTTTGTGTCGATCTGTGTCGATCTGGATTTTTTTTTTTTACTTTTTTTTTTTATTTCAAAAGAAGATTGTCACTGACTGAGACCATTTTTTTGTCCGACAATACTCGTTTTTCTTTCACATATTAAAGATGTCAAATCATATTGAATAAAAGGTAATAGAATGTACATAAAACAGAACCTCATGGGAACTGTCTTATGTTTGTTGAAATACTATTCACATAATTATGATATATTCTTTGCTACATTTGTTTTTCCGGTTAAAGCAAATATAAGAAGTCATTTATCCTTCGAAATATAAATTTACACCAAATACATGCATGCAAGTTAATTTCATATTTTTCTTTATTAGATGATGCTTATTTGATATGTTGCGACAGAGAATTGTGGTATTATAAGCTTGGGAAAAACATGTTTGTATTAACCATGTTAACAGATTCAAAATATGGAAATACTGTACAATGCGGAAAAATACAAATTTGAAATCAAGTACTTATCAGAATCATATAACATCTACATCCATCCCTCCCCACCCCAATCCATCCGCGAACCCTGTTCCGTGAGCATGTACAAAAACTGACATAGACAATATCTGATATTCTAATATATTCCCTTCTTTTCCAACATGTTAAGTTTGACACATTCAGCCACGATATGGTTAAGATAAATGCTCCTCCGTCTACTCTCACTACAAACTCCTCAGAGTCTGAATTGACCAGTTTTTGTGCTCGACCAGTAAAATCGAGCACACATTTTACTCGACTAGTCTCGACATTGTCTCGACTGTACTTAACTGTACTTAAGTGTACTCGACTAGGTCTCGACTTTACTTAATTAGTCTGATTCAGTACTTGATGATCTTTGTGTAGTCTGAAATGGTCTTGACCAAGGCTCGACCTGTCTCGACCTGTCTTGACTAGTCTCGACCTGTCTCGACTAGTCTCGACTCAGTCTCAACCAGTCTCGACCTGTCTCGACTAGTCTTGACCTTCAAATTTAGTTTTGACTGGTATAAATCAGCCCGTCTAACTAAATTAAATATTGATCTTACAAAATTCAAGCTTATTAGGTAGTTTGATTTATTGCTGTGAAATGAAAGAATTTAATTTTACAATATGTAAAAATAAAAATTATTATATAAAAATTCAGATAGGCATCTTTAATTTTTTTAATAACTTTTTCAAATCAACTTGGATTTTCATCAAACTATGCAGCTATCTTACATATAGATCAAGCTTACTGAATCCCATTTCATTTAGTTTTTTGTTGTATTGCTGTAAAATTTAACAATGTTAAAGAATTAAAGTAATCTTGGTAAAAAAAGCTGGGATTTGCAATTCGGACAAAATAGAGATGGTACACTTTAATTTGTTTAATAACTTTTTCAAATCAACTTGGATTATCATCAAACTATGCAGATATCTTAGATATATATCAAGCTTACTGAATCCCATTTCATTTAGTTTTTTGTTGTATTGCTGTAAAATTTAAAAATAAAGTAATCTTGGTGAAAAAAGCTGGGATTTGCAATTCGGACAAAATAGAGATAGTACACTTTAATTTGTTTAATAACATATATATCAAGCTTACTGAATCCCATTTCATTTAGTTTTTTGTTGTATTGCTGTAAAATGTAAGAATTTAAGTAATCTATACCAAGATTACTTTAATTCTTAAATTTTACAGCAATACAACAAAAAACTAAATGAAATGGGATTCAGTAAGCTTGATATAAATCTAAGATATCTGCATAGTTTAATGATAATCCAAGTTGATATGAAAAAGTTATTAAAAAAATTAAAGTGTACTATCTCTATTTTGTCCGAATTGCAAATCCTAGCTTTTTATACCAAGATTACTTTAATTTTTAAATTTTACAGCAATACAACAAAAAACTAAATGAAATGAGATTCAGTAAGCTTGATATATATGTAAGATATCTGCATAGTTTGATGATAATCCAAGTTGATTTGAAAAAGTTATAAAAAAAATTAAAGTGTACTATCTGAATTTTTATATAATAATTTTTATTTTTACATATTGTAAAATTAAATTCTTTCATTTCACAGCAATAAAGCTAATAAGCTTGAATTTTGTAAGATCAATATTTAATTTAGTTAGACAGGCTGATTTACACCAGTCAAAACTAAATTTGAAGGTCAAGACTAGTCGAGACAGGTCGAGACTGGTTGAGACTGAGTCGAGACTAGTCGAGACTAGTCAAGACAGGTCGAGACAGGTCGAGCCTTGGTCAAGACCATTTCAGACTACACAAAGATCATCAAGTACTGAATCAGACTAATTAAGTAAAGTCGAGACCTAGTCGAGTACACTTAAGTACAGTTAAGTACAGTCGAGACAATGTCGAGACTAGTCGAGTAAAATGTGTGCTCGATTTTACTGGTCGAGCACAAAAACTGGTCAATTCAGACTCGGAGGAGTTTGTAGTGTCTGCATCGCCTATTAATTTCATTTTCAGAACAAAAACGGCTTATTGTTTGCGCTAATGCATGTTTGATTCCTAAAGAAGTCAAGTGTTGAGAAATGTCTTGGTGTGTTCTTCCGTCAAGTAGCATTTGTTGAATCAAACATCGATGGTCTTAAAGTTCTTCCATTCTTAGGGGAGGACCATTTGATATTCTGGGGGGGGGGGGGGGGGGGGGGGGAGCAGGATGATTTGTTTTTTATCGGTTATTTATTTTTGTAAACTAAGAAGACAGATTATTCATTTTCTGCACTATTGAAGCAAGATTTTTCATTTTCATTAAAGCAAGGGACTGATTATTCATTTTCACCACTATATTTTTGATATTCGAAAACATACAATTTTTAAATGATTTGTTTATTATAACATGTATAAATAATACATATAGTATAGTCAAGTCTTTATGTACCATTTAATTAGATTAACCATACCCCTCTGGAGAAATTAAAAGTCCCAACTGCATATACAGTTAGAACTAGGCACTTTTTTAAATGTATTGGAAAACATAACGCCGAGCGGAGCGATGCACATTTTTTTTGAAGGGTTTGGAGCCACTGAAGGCTCAAGAAGCTATAGAACAAATGATGCAAAGTCATGCTTTCTGGGTGTTCCAAAGACCCTTTCATAATCCTAAAATGAAGTTTTGTTTTAATAATTTTATGACAATACTTTGGTCTCAAAGCAAAATGTATAAATTGATTGTAAGACTAAAGTTTCTAGGGACAACATCAAAAGACCAATGTGCATAATAAAGCAAAAATGGAAATCACATAGTTAAGTCTGTGGCTGTTGTTTTTTTAAACTCATGATCAACTTTATAACAAAATTACTAGATAACAAAAGGAATGCAACACTAACAGAATGCAGAAGGGCAATCAATGAACAAAAGACAAATAAATAAGAAACATTGATCCCGAAAAATCAGTGCTATAATATAAGTCTGAGGGAAAACAGAACTTTCTTCTTGCAAGGCTGTCAACACAATTTGATATGGAGACAAGCGTTTGATTTTGAAATTTCCTACATGTAGTTACGACCCTGTTAAAATAAAAGTGAGGTAAGGTTTCCTGAGACAATATACCTCAAGTTAAATGAAACCAATTTTCAGAATTTTCAAGTATATTTAAATAATATTTATACTTTTGTTATTGAAAAATTTGGGAAGTGTTTCCCGATTTTTTTGGGGAAAATAGATGAATTTATGAAGAATCTGGTGCCATCTCATACTTTCGATTAGAACTGCTGAGTTATTTATTTTCTATACATTTCAAGTCAGGTAATTTATTTTCAAACTACCACAGAACAAACCATTTATTTTTGTGATTATCAAGGCTGAGTTATCTATTTTCAAAATCCTCCTGCCCCCCCCTCCCCCCTCCCCCCCACACACACAGAATATCAAATGGTCGTCCCCTTACAACATGTACATGTATATAAACAAGTGACTTCTTTCTTCACTTCGAGAGAACTAAATTAAAGATTTCAACCCCGACAATTCAAAGAAAGAAATTACAAAGAAAAACAAAAGTCAGATATATAGACAGATTGATATATACAATGAATGACAGATTGATAGATCGAAAGATAGATGAAAACATGTAGCTACAAAGACAGCTAGATATATAGATAAAAAGAAAGAATGATTTTTTTTGGTGGTCATTATCGTACTTGTCATTGTACCATTCTTGTTCGGTATTTGTTGATATCACACATAGTTCACACACATACACACACCTTAAAAAGATCTTTAAGATATATTGCGCTTAAAACTAGAAAAAAAGAAAACGGAAATAGTAAAGAACATTTAATAAAAAGTGTCAACAATTTAAACATTTAAAACGCCTATTTTGAAACAAATTACATTTTCGTTCTCATTATTACACATTTAAATAATGAACATTTTTCAAATTTAAATATTGCACAGTAAAATGAAAAATGATTTTTCCATATCAAACGTCAAATTGAAAAATGCTCCACGTTGGAGTATTTTTCATTTTCCAATATTTGAAGTCAAATTGAAAAATGCTCCATGCTTGAGCATTTTTTCATTTTTCAATATTGTAAGTCAAATTGAAAAATGCTATACGTTAGAGCATTTTTCATTTTTCAATATTGTAAACTTAATTAAAAAATGCTAAAGGTCAGTATTTTTAATAGTTGCTTTTAAGAATGAAATTGAAATCTGTTTTGTTTTCTAAAGCAAACAAATCCAAATGTTTAAATAAATTTCAACTTTTGACAAAATAAAATCATTTTTAACACAAACTTATTGTTATTTGTTTCAATATCTTCGTAAAATCCAAAAATACAATTCCATGAAAATAACAAATTTCAAATCTCATAGAGAAAATGTTTTTTCGAAAGAGATTTCAATAGATTTTTGTTACATTTTTCAAACCAACTACATTTAAAATTTGCAGAGCAGATAAATGTTTGGCGTAAATGTACACGGACGATGCTTGTTTACATTTTTTTATCCACAATGCTCTTCAACTTTATAAGTATTTTTATATGAGCGTCACTGATGAGTCTTATGTAGACGAGACGCGCCTCTGGCGTACTTTATTATAATCCTGGTACTTTTGATAACTATTTATGTCATTGAAATGTCGAGAAGCAATCTGCCTTTTGTTGTTAAGTAAAACCTATATACTTTTAAAACTGGATTTTCTCACATACAGATCATAATGTTGAACCATTTTGTTAGACAGTTTTATATTGTTGTAAATTTGTCTGTGTAATTAATAAAATTAGATTATCTACTGACCTTTCACATGTCTTCTCGATTAAATGTCTTTCACAATCCGGTACCAGACCTTTCACGACCGTCTCCAAAAAACTTGACCACCGTTAGATATTCTTTCTCGATCATTTCTCTCGTTAAACCGAATGACTCCCGTGTAGACAAGAGTCTATAGTATATAAATCATTTTCTTAAATTGCTGTCTGATGTACATATATATGTTTTGATTATTTTCGTTTCTTATTATAATACAAATTATGCCTCTTGTTTTATATAATTACCTCACATTAATTCATCCTATATAAGGTAGGGAATCTGCTTATGGCTGAATTCGTACGTTAAATAACGTTTATAAAAATGTTATCAAATGCGTGGAAGTGGCACACGACTTTCCGCACGCCCAGCACGTGACATTAGTAATTCTATAATGCAATTCGTCTGAAACGATATTTTTCATAATGAAACCATTCAGAAGCATTCGAAAAGCCTCAATACATCTAGTGTAATGTTTGACATCGGGAGTATACAAATGACGTAACATTGTGTAGCCGTCTTACCAGTTGTGCCTTTCGTTTGCCAGATAATGCAACTGCTTAACGTCTGTGATATCACAAGCTAACATTCCATATACGACGTCACACAAAAATGAACGATACATTTGGTAGGCATCCTGCCACTGTTTAATTGTGCTGTGGTCATTTTTTGTATTTTTGTCTTTCATGTTTGCTTATGTGTTATGTCTATAGAGTGTCTACATCCCCTTTTGGTTTTTCTTTGTTGACTTTTTATAGTGATTAAAATTTTGACAATTTTACATATTATGTTTGTTTGTTTTGCGCACACATTGCTGTCAATATAATGACAGTCATACAAGTGAGGGGTTCAGCTAGCTATACTACCAGGTGAAATCCATCATTTTCTACATCAGGACATGTCTGTACCAAGTCGGGAATAAGACGGTTGTTTTCCATGATATTCGTTTGATGTATATAAGATGTCGATTTTGCATTTTATAAGGGACTTTCCACTTTAATTTTCTTTGGAGTTCGGCATCAGTTATTTTACCCGTAATAGCTCACGACATAAAAGATTCGAAACAATTTAAAAGAGAAAAATAACGGCATACTGTATAACAAAACAATTTATTGAAAACAAACATAAAACAATGAAAATAGCTGAACAACAGGCTCTGCTCTTGGTAGTCACATATACATGATATTGCGGAGTTAAACAGGATCGCTCAACAGTACCCAAACTAAGAGTGGTGTTACATAAAAGAGTAAAATCACAAAAATACAAAACCCAAGGAAAGTTTGAAATGGAATCTGAGACTCCCTAATTAAATGGCAAAATCAAAAGCTTAAACACATCAAACGAATGGAGAATTCCTAATTTCCGTGGCACGTAGTGTAACGGGAATTAATTGTCTTCTCACGTAGTAGTTCGAAAGTGTATGAATTTTTTGGGCGGGAAGAATTATTGAGTTAAATGATAGGTGTATATATGGTCATTTCTAGCTCTGCCTTACTTGAGTGAACATAATTTTTTTTAACATGTACGTTAAGAAACATTAAGTATATAAGTATGTTCAAATTAGCATTAAAGTTAATACTCTTTTTTATATATATGTGGTATGGCTATACAAACGTAATCGGATTTGGTTATTTCAGACTCATTTCTGTCTTCAAATTATTTTCATTTAGCCGCAGTCTTTTGACTGATAGCAGATTATTTGCATTTAAATGATGTTTTAAATGTTTTTTTAACATTCTTATATCAAGTGCGGTCCAACACTTGGGGTTTCGCTTGGCATTGACAAAAGGACACAGGTTTCTAAACGTAGTTTTTCCTGGACGGCCACGAAACAATTAGATATTAGTAGAAGGTATTAGAAGGCATTATGATTGCCACAACTTTAATGTGTATTGATGTGACATGTTTGTACATATTTTTTTAATAAAACCGGCAGCTCAGAATATACACAAGCAGCAAGCTAGTCGACACACATACGTTTGTATTTTAGTTGTTTATTGGTAGAGGTGTTGCTATGTTAGGAACATAAAGTATAGAGAAGACCAACTGTCATATTCCTGGCATTTTCGTATGTAGAAAATGGGGAATGGAACCGAATTTTATATCTAGCTTAACCTCTGACTTGTATGACAGTCGCATAAAATTCCATTGACAACAATATTTGAACAAAACAAACGGACACAAACAGCACATCGTAAGAAAACTGTGTAAAAATCACGGTAAACTCCATACAGCGTTATCATTTGAGTCATACTTCTCCCTCTTCTGAAGAGAATTTTGTTCTAATTTTTGTGCTAGTGTCACATTTCCTAAGCGTTGTGAGAAAATTAATTTTCCTCACCAGTGAAATATTTTTTTTCGGCAAAAGACTCACCGAAATTTGATTGTGACATCTTAATTTTCCTCGTGTTGACGTCATGAAAAAGGAGACCATGCCGGATGACGTCACATATAAAGTACACAACTGTCTAAAAATCTTTGAAAGATAAGGGGAAAAAATCATAAGAGAAACAGATTCCGACACTATTGTTTCAATGTAGAAATCTATATCACTACAAACCATTAAAGTATGAAATGGCCTATATCTGTACTCGACTGTACTGGTTTTTACTCGACCAGTCTGAATTGGTCTGACTTTTACTTGACATTACTCGACCCCAGTCTGAACCATACTTGACTGTATTGAATCGTACTTGACCCTTATCTTTGCCGTTGAAAATAGTCTGAACTATTACTCGACCAGTCTTAAAGTCTTAACCCATTCTCGACATGTACTCGACCTAGTTTTCCAGTCTAAACCATTCTTAACCAAAGGTCTGAACAATACTCGACCAGTCTGAACCATACTAGACCAAAAAACCTCTACTTTTTTAACTGTTAAAATAAATTTCTTTTTAACTGACATATATAACAGCCAACACAATTTTAACCTTATAAAAGAAATATATCTCTGATTATATTTAGGATAAAAAAAATTATTATATATAACTTATTGTAGAATTAAATCAATAAATAAAATTGTTTTTCTGATTAGTGGTGAAATATAAAGTATAACCTCTGCTTGGGGGCAAACTCATAAATAAGATCACACCTGGTCAGAAGTATTATATTCTAAATAAATAAAGGCAACAGTAGTATACCGCTGTTCAAACTCATAAATCCATGGCCAAAAAACAAAATCGTGGTAACAAACTAAAATTGAGGGAAACGCATTAAATATAAGAGAAGAACAACGAAACAACACTACAATGTAACACACACACATAAACGGACCAAGCAACAGACAAAATCCCACGAGAATAACAAATATAACATCAAAACTTAATACATGAATCTGGGATACACAAGTACCGTGACAAGTCTTATCGCAATGTGAATTACACTAAAAAAATAAGAGAAAACAAACGACGCAACGTTATAATGTAACACACACGGAAACGAACTATAATGTAACAATGGCCATATTCCTGACTTGGTACAGGACATTTTTAAAGAGAAAAATGGCGGGTTGAACCTGGTTTTGTGGCATGCCAAACCTCCCTTTTATAGCCATGTGAAATATAACATTAAGATGACAACTCAACACCACAGGACTACAATATAAATAAATTGGAGAATACAATTGACAAAGAAACACACGAACAACAGTCAACAAAAGGCAACAAGTTGAAAATTTTAATACGCCAGAAGTGCATTTCATCCACACAAGATCTACTAGTGATGCCCAGATACAAAAGTTTGAAAGCCGAAACAAGCACAAAGTCGAACAGCATCAAGGACCAAAAGATAAAAAAAGTTGTGCCAAAAACGGCCTGGGTTTTCTGTTAGTTACCAGAACATCCTTATCATTTAGAACAATTTATACTTTTGCAAACAGTAAATTTATAAAATTAATAAACAAAAGCTGTACATGATACAACTGAAATATTAACTAATTACAGGAAACAACTGAAATACATTAATAACCAGACATTTGCAACACAAAATGTAGACACATCCGAATATGTTTAAACCTCAACGCCAAGTGACGTCATATTTGAAATTGTAAAAAATGACAAAAAAATGATGACGTCATTTGAATTGGTAAAACAGATCATCAAAAAATGAAAAATGACGTCATTTGAATGAATAGGATAGAACTAGGACTGACCCAAGATTACAATTGAAATAAATACTGATATTGCACTTAATAACAATACACATTTTAATATTTATTAATAGCAAACTAAGGCAGCAATTAACTATATTATAAAGCTTTTTCCGGTTTGTTTTGAATCTCACTTCAAACGTAAAATATCGCACTGATTACGTTGAACAAAATGAAATGTAATAAATGAATGCGGTGATTAATATTAATTACCATAAAACATAAATATAATAGAAAAGAAGTCAACACATTTGACAAAATCCGATGAGAATTACAAATATAACATTAAACATTTAAACTAAATACATGAATTTGGGATAGACAAGTACCGTAACACGTCTTATAGTAATGCGAATTCACACTCAGCAAAACAGTCACAATCGGGAATAAGTCACGTTTGGTAATTAAAAGATTAGACGACATCATGACAAACAACAATCTACCATCTGGTAAAAATGTCCTTAGCTAGTTTGGTCAAAGATACATTGTATGGCACACAAATAACATTAATTCAAAATTGCAACATCCTGTTAAAATTAAACAACAAGGCCTTTCGAATATATATGTATGTACTAGATAAGTAATACACGAATTTAAGAAAATAGGGCTTTCTTTTTACCTGTAAAACACACATGTACTGAGGTAATTAGAAAATATTAAAGTGCTTTATGCATGCCATGTTAATTTGACAAAAAAATACTTAAATTAATTGAAATTTTTTTTTACTGTTACTTTGGAATACATTTCCATTTTTAAAGGTTATCAAGAATTTCTATGGAAATTCTATTATCATGATTATATTAAATTCTTGCTTTAATAAAACAAAAAAATCAAGCTCTCATTTTGTTTAAAATTTATTAAGTTGTTTTATATACTATTTTATATATATCTTAATAAAAAAAAACATTCACTGCATTATTACCTGAACTCAACTGACACCATAAATCTATACTAGGCTGGTGAAAAAAGTCCAGCTACCATAAAATACTTCCGAAATATTCATAAAATTTGAATAATATTGAAAATATTTGTCACAATTCATTTTTTTAGATTATTTGATCAGCTTGTTTTATTTATATTTTAAAAGTTGATATATACTATTATGTAAGTGTTGATTACTATTGAGTTGAAGTTATATTATGATTGATTATTGTGAAATTTTAATTTCAATACTGTATTGAATACATTTTTATTTTCAAGTTGTTGTTCAAATTTAATTTTTATTTAAAAAAATCCTAAATTGATAAAGTTCAGTTGATAGATACAAAGAGTAGGTCTTTAAGACTTGGTCGAGTATAGTTCAGACTAGGTCGAGTATGGTTCAGACTAGTAAATCTCAGACGAATTCAGACTGGTCGAGTAAAATTCAGTACAGTCAAGTACAGATATAGGCCATATCAGACTTTTAATGGTTTGTAGTGTATGTCACCACTGGTTCAGAGTTTGGCAATTGAATTAACGCAAATGATTGGTCAAATAATACAAACAACTTACTTAACCCCCTTGCTGCCGGAGGGAAACATGTGTTTACACCGACTGTGTCGGAGGGACACAAGATCACACATACGTCCGTGTATTAATTGATGCAAGCTTCTCCTCATTACGGTATTTTTTCAAATAAAAGACCAACTATTACACAGTGTCATATTTTTCTTCAATGGGTCCCAAATGTAACAGTCATCATGGAGTGACGTCATATATCGAATGTTTTGATTGTTGGACATCTGACGTCACAGACGTGGAGCAGTCGTATTTTCTGGCACACAAAATGCAACCTTAAAAAACAACTGTCAGCAAGAGGGTTAAACTCAATACAAAATGTGTCATCTAACTGTAAATACATATTTAGATATGTTTATGTTTTTTCAAGAATTTGTAATTAAGAATAAGGTTATTCGAAGGATCAAGTTTACATGGCTGAAGAATCGAAATTCATAGGCTTTATAAAAAAAAACAGCGCTAGATTAATTTAATTTATCGTCTTTACCAATACAATAATGTTAAATCCACGTTTTACAAATTTTACAGAGTAAGGTATTTAAAAAAACAATGACAATTTACCAATCTTTTACAAATTTAAAGTGAAAAATATAATTTACGACACTAATAGAACGTCAAAATGATAATAATTTTTTAGACGGAATAATCCTTTATATAAACAAAAAATAGATACAAGAGACAGCATGAGCAGCACATGATTACTCCCATCATTGTGCTCGGTAATTCAAACGGTATTTTTGCCAAACTGATATGTAAAATCGATCTTTCAGGGGTCGGAGGCGGATCCAGAAATGTTCATAATAAGGGTCAATTGATTGCACTAAGAAGGGGACCGCTTCAGCCATGCTTCACTGTTTCCCTATATAACCAATAAAATGTTCACAACAAAAGGGAGACTCGGGCCACTCTGGGCCGCCTCTGGATCAAAACAAGAGAATAAAAGAGAGACGAAAGATACCAGTGGGAGAGTCAAACTTATAGATTGAAAACAACGCCATGGCTAAAAAGAAAAGAGACAAATAGACAAATAATAGTACAGAAGACACAACATAGAAAACTAAAGACTAAGCAACACGAACCCCACAAAAACCTACGGGTGATCTCAGGTGCTCCAGAATGGTAAGCAGATCCTGCTCCACATGTGGCACATGTCGTGTTCCTTATGTTATTACAAATCCGTAAAATTGTCTAATTCGGTTGGTCAAATTCGTGGAAAGGGAAGGGAATTGTAGTAACGACATTAAGAACATATCCGATATCATCTGTGAAACGGTTATTCCATAACGGTAAACCAACTCGTGATGGCGTCCGTATAATTTACGAAGGGATGATTTCAACTTCACCATTTGGAACTCTTGGTTTAATAGCTTCCTTGTGAGTAGTAGTCCTCTCTCAAGAAAATCATGATGGGAAATGCAAGCCCGGGAATATCGTATCAATTGGGAGATATATACTCCGTATGCAGACGCTGCTGGAATGTTGCTACATATAAATGGAAAGTTCACAATTGGGAAGCTGAATTCAATTCTTTTGTCGTAAAGTTTTGTTTTCAAACAACCCTCATTGTTAATTTCTAGATGTAAGTCAAGATATGAGACAGACTTAGCTGTATCTGTGGTATCCATTATCTCTAGTTCGATGGGATAGATTCGGTCAACATAGTCACCACATTCTGTATTATTAAGTGAGAGAACATCATCTATATAGCGGAACGTAAAGTTAAACGATATTGCTAACTTCTTATCTTTAGTTTGAATGATTGTCTGCATAGAGGATCTGTAATGTTACACGATTTATGTGGACTTTTGATTCGTTTTCGAATGAACAAAATTGCGGTAGTTTATGATATTGAAAAGGCGGTTCTCCAAATTGAACTAAAGAAAAATAACAGAGATGCAACTAAATATTAAACATCCAACAGTAGAAACAATGTACAAGTTTACAGATTTTTCAGAATGCCATTTGAAGTTATAGCAAGTCCTTTTCTACTCGCAGCAACTTTGGACTACCATCTTGAAACATACAAAAATGCAACAGCAGCAAATATCAGAGAAAATATATATGTGGACATATCACTGGAGTAGACTCGACAGAGAATGCAGTTACATTATACAGTGAAACCTGGCTAAACCGAATCCTGCATAAACTGAAAATCTGTATAAACCAAACAAGTTCTTAAGCACTGTCAAATCAAATTGTATGCATTGTGAACCTAATAAAACCTAACATCAGCCAAAACCGAACAAAATTTTCAGTCCCGAAGAGGTTCTGTTTAGCCAGGTTTCACTTTATGAGGACGCCAAATAAATATTCAGTGCCGCATCAATGAACTTGAGAGAATGAGCATCAAACTCACAGGCATTTTTAAAATGTATTCCGAAGAAAGACCAGGCAAATAGAGAAAAATAAGAATTATCTTCGACAATAAAAGATAATTCATTAGCAGTGAACAGTACAAAACAATAATAACATGTTTCCAGTCACAAAAGAGAAGTATTACAATGAGTGGCTTCTGTGTTTGATCCATATGGACTTCTTACTAATGAGTCGAAGATTTATAGCATGCTAGGGTAACCGAAAGCAAAACAATATCAGATAACAGATCCTAGTTCAGATCAGCTAGCAGACACTGCGACACTTGACCTAAAAATGTTGACGTCATACTACAATCCCTCTTCCGTTTGTGGATAATTAAGTGGCAAATTTAATATTCTGAAGTAAAAACATACTGAAATCTTTGTGATGTCCAGAAATGGTGAACAACCAGCAATAATGTGTTTTATATATTGTACAGTTTTGTATTTATTAACAACACAAAAATAATTCATAATATTGCATAACAAACTTTAGACAAAAATAACTGGTAGTATGTGTAATAAAAAAATGTCTTTCTGTAATCCTGGCATAATTTTGAAAGACTATTAAAATCCATGCGACCATCACTAATGAAAAGACGTGACCAATGACAACAAAAAAGTGAATCGTTTTAGAATTTTAACGTGAACCATTTGTTCACATTGGTAAACTTAACTTTCTCACATACAACTATTCTACCAGTTATCACTTAACATTTCGAGGTCTAGCAGCTATCCAAAATAGAGATGGAAATAGGGTTTACGCTATGTTTTCTAGGCTTCTTTATATTTTCAATGTCTCATCATATTATTACATTTCTAAACTCAATGTAGTTTCTTTTTAACAAGAATACGAAAGTCGTTCATACAAAACAAATAAATGAATGGGTCTAATAATGGATTCAACACAAGTAGAGCGTTACAGTACCCAATCCAGGAATATGTTTCGTTTTTTAAGACTGAATATAAGTAAACAACGCAAGCTGGTCCGTAAGCAATCAGCATAACGACGATAAGTACACCTACTGTTTTAATAGCTTTGTGCATCCTTTGTATTTGTGAATCACTGTTAGGAGATCCTGGTTGATTTTGATGTACTCTGTATATTCTTAAAAGTGTTATTGTATATACGATGACAATAGAGGTACAAATCAGTGCTACAGGAATGCGGACTAACAATCCTATGACGTCATTCGAAGCACGTGATTTGCATCCATGTGAGTCAGATTGAAATTGGAATATATCTATAGTTATTTGGACGACGGAGATCATATGAATTGCAAAACATCCAAACATACATCCTTTGTTTGATGTGATTGTTTTAATATGCTTGGATTCTGTAACAAATGTTGCGTTCAGACGTTCTATGCATATCAAGAAACATTGATAAGTCGAAAACACATATGTCCCTCCGGTCAAGTTTATCAAAACTACACAGGCATAGTCAAATGTAAGATTTAGTCCAGAATTAAATTCATGAAATATAATATTGACGATTGATTCTACAAGAAAAAGTATATCGCTTATACTTAGAGTCAACACTAGCTTATTAAATGTTGATCCACGCAATTCTGTCGAAGATAAAAAGACCACAACAGAAAAGTGTTTAAAAGCAGTGCAAAAGTTGAAAGTACTATGTAAATGAATCCAGAGATAAGCATACCTAACTTGATTTAACGAGGTAATATCTTGTTTCGGAAACTATCCCTAGTGATGTTCAACCAATTTGACAGGTTTCAAGTTATAATTTGCATATTCACAACAAAAGTCTGACGTTCCAATGATGATTTACCTGGTGATGTTCAACCAATTTGACATGTTTCAAGTTATAATTTGCATATTCACAACAGAAGTCTGACGCTCCAATGATGATTTACCTGGTGATGTTCAACCAATTTGACATGTTTCAAGTTATAATTTCATATTCACAACAAAAGTCTGACCTTCCAATGATGATTTACCTGGTGATGTTCAACCAATTTGACAGGTTTCAAGTTATAATTTTCATATTCACAACAAAAGTCGGACGTTCCAATGATGATTTACCTAGTTATGTTCAACCAATTTGACAGGTTTCAAGTTATAATTTTCTTATTCACAACAAAAGTCTGACGTTCCAATGATGATTTTTTAATATTCTTTTCCTTTTCCTTTTAGATGTGAATTTATAGCGATTCAGATGTTTCTTTTGTTGCTAAAGTCCAAAACAATTAACATTATATCTTGCCGACGATTATGGATTGTTAATGTTCATAAGTTGTTTTTAAGCTATCTGTGGGCGGAGATTAAAGCCAACGTCAGAAACTATATAGAGCCATACAAATACAGACATATAAAAGGTAAATACCCGATAATATGATTAACATAGTTACCAAGAGTGTCGTGTATGTATACCTTACCAATAGCTGACTGTTATTTAAGAATTGAATGCTTCTTTTTGTAACTTCATTGGGGTATGAAAACGTTGACCGATGTACATTTTGTCTTAAAATGTGCGCACGGTCAACGCTTTTACAACCCTATGAAGTTACAAAAAGAAGCATTCGATACTTATAATTACTTTTTTTTAGATAGGATCATGAAAACACGAATTTATCATTTTTTCATTTAATTCACCTGTGCACTGTACTGTCGGACCTCGTGTTATCATGAACGATAAGTTTTATTGTGTAATGCAATTGGTTAAGGAATAACACGTGATGTGCAGTTTGCCAATCAGAATAACGTATTAAAATGAAACATACATTTAATGTAGTTATTGAAGTTTATAGTGAATACTAAGACAGGAAAACGTTATAGAGTGAATCGAAGATGATTTTTTTTTATTAAATGTTTTACAAGTTTGAAAATTAACAATATCACAATAAAAGATAATTCTTTGTATATAACGATTAACACAAAATTGCCTGGTATTGTCAACAGTTTATTAATTATGAGCTCATAGATATAATAAAGAAGATGTGGCATGAACCAACTTTTCACAAGAGACCAAAATGACACGGAAATTAACAATTGTAGGTCACTGTACGGCCTTCAAACATGAACAAAGCCCATACCGCATAATCAACTATAGAAGTCACCGAAACGACAATGTGAAACAATTCAAACGAGAAAACAAACGGCTTTTTTTCTAAAAAAAAAAAAATAACGAAAAATAAATATTTAACACATAAACAAACTACAAACACTGATATTCTTCTCACATATTTTATGACGGTATTTGATGCGACTGTCATACAAGTGAGAGGTTAAGCGCTATAAAACCAGTGTCAATCCACCATTTTCTATATTTGAAAATGTCTGTACCAAGTCAGGCATATGACAGTTGTTGTCCATTAGTTAAATAGATTGGTTATCCTTTGATTTTGCCATTTGATTTTGTCATTTGATTAGGGACTTTCCGTTTTGAATTTTCCTCGGAGTTCAGTTTTTTTAGTTAATTTACTAATGCTAAGCCCCTAACGGAAGGGATTGTGCTTGATATTCATATGATGAAGACTTAATATTTCAATCAGGTCTGGAGCTCTCATTTCAGTAACTGCTAGTAGTCCTTTGTTAATTTATGCATAATAGTCATTTTGTTTTGTTACTTTTGTTACCTATTCTGACACCGGACTCAAACTTCTTTTAAACTTATGTGTATAAAGTTGTGTGTTTGTATTCTACATTGGCTAGATGTATAGGGGAGGGTTGAGATCTCAAAGAACATGTTTAACACCGCATTACTTATGCGCCTGTCCTGAGTCAGGAGCCTCTGGCCTTTGTAAGTCTTGTATGATTTTTTTTATTATATATATTTCGGAGTTAAGTATGACGTCCATTATCACTGAACTAGTATACATATTTGTTTAGGTGCAAGCTGAAGGATTCCTCCGGGTGCGTGATTTTCTTGCTGCATTGAGGACCAATTGTTGGCCTTCGTCTGTTATCTGCTCTATGGTTTGGTTGTTCATGTGGTTGTTTCTTTGACACATTCCCAATTTCGATTCTCAATTTTATCTTGTTTGTCTTTTTTTTCTTTTTACTTATTCAGTCATGGCGTTGTATGTTTATTTAAGGAATGACTGTAATATTTTTTCTGTCTATGAAGAAATAACATAACAAATTTGGTGCACACTGAATAACGCGCGCATAGACAGAAAAAATATTACAGTCATTTCTTATAATTTAATTTTAAATTCCATTTTAAACCGTAGAAAACCATGAAAAACGTTGATGACGTCACGGTCACATGACTTAATTATGTCTATGGCCTAATAACAAAATAACGTCAGCCAATCAGAAGACGCGTTACATCCAAAATTAAATTATTTTTGATTAACGTGGAGAGTCTGAATGTCCCTTTAGTATGAATGAATTCATGCACAAAAAATAAGATCTGACATGTTTTGATGTTACACAACAGCTTCAGCTATTACATGAATGTTATGAGTAAACTTTCGATGTACACCTAAAGATGTTATTATTTTGGTAAATACATATAAAAGGTATACGTATAGTTATAAATCTTTTTATCAGGTTGAAATTTTTTTGTAAATCGTCATAGGCAAATAAAATTGTGTATCTATTAACAAAGGCTTCTACATCTTTAAAAAGTAAAATAACAAAACTTCTGTATTCCGAGGAAAATTTAAAACAAAAAGTCCCCAATCAAATGGCAAAGTCAAATGATAAAACACTTGTAAACAAATGCAGAAGTAAAACACAGAAAATTACGAAAACAACGTAAGGACACATTTATCTTAACTTTTATTGATCGTTTTTGAAACCTAACAATTATAGTAATTCATTTAATATGCCATATATTGTATTGTTTGTCTTTTCTTTCCACCAAACAATGTACATGTGCATACATTCTGAGCTGAAGACTAGACAGATGTGATTTGTTGGTGTTGCTACTTCAAAGTATCGTTCAATTAAGAAATAATTCATGGCAGCCGTAGATTTGATTATATTTAACCATGAGTTAGGCCTTTATATTCGATTATTTTACCCTAAACCTTTTTGGGGTTAGTTTATGTAGCCAGTACATAAAATGGAACCGCAACGTTCATATAAATATTACATATTGCTAACAAATCGTTTTCGAAATCCTATGGATTTTATTCCCAAAAATCCCATAAGTTGTATTTAGCAAAACTTTTTGGAATTTCAGATCATTCATGCTCTTCAATTTCGTGTTTTATCTGGGTTTTTTTACCCTTTTATTCCAGCTTAAATGACGAGTTTGTTGTAGAAGAAATGCGAGATTTGAAAATACAAATATCGTTAGTATGTTGCGCTCAGTATTGTAACTTACATAAATCTTCAAAAGTACAATATTTACACATTTATCTAATATTAAAAACCACTATTGGACGGAAGTGAAACTCCGGTAAACATGAAATAATTTAAAATATTGTAATATAGTAATGTAACATCAATTTACTTTTATTAGATATTCTCCCTTGATACCTAATAACTAATATATCAGGGATACTTAGTGCAATGCTGTACACTAAGTAAATTGTTAACAGCAATAGAGTGCAATAAAAATATATAATCCACGTTAAAAAAAACCAAGTACAATACTTTTGTAGACGAAAAGGGCGTCTGGCGTAAATACAAAATCCTCCTGGTATCTATGATGAGTTTATCACGATGTTTTTTTATACATGAAACATTGACAATATTAAATTTAGATCTTATTTAAAGTCTTGTGGAAATTATCTTTCTGTTTACTGCCCTGGACTGACTATTAGCGGAAATTAATTATCATAAAACAAAAACAAAGAAAACAAAAGCAGATTCTTTCAATGACAATTAAAAGAATTTATAAAGTAACGGGACATTTTTTTGAACTAAATAATTAATTAGCAAGACATCTTGTTTCATGTTTTACAATAATATACAATCAGAAAATGGGTTATACGATATCAAAGGGAATATGTTTACTGATATACTGGGAATAACAATGATTTGTAATCATCATAAATTGAACAATGCAGATTAGTATTCAATTAACCCAAATGATATATATATATATATATATATATAACATAGAACACTGCTATCGACCAAGGTCTAAGACGACAGGCAAACACACACTTGGATATTTATTATTGCATTTAGCATATGTTCAAATATAGTTAAAAGAGATGACGATAGGTGTTAAGTGGAAATTCAAAATATTTGGTCGAAAATATACTGACAACGCTATGGCATTAGAAGGACAGGGCATTTGACAAACATCAGTATACAAAATACAATATAAAAAGCTTAAGACTGAACAACATGAACCGACCACAAAATCCAGAAGTGATCTTAGGTTCGTCAAAATTTTAAACTAAAGAAATGGCTAAATAAAGGCAACAGTAGTATACCACTGTTCAAAACTCATAAATCCAGGGACAAAAAACAAAATCGGGGTAACAAACTAAAACCGAGGGAAACGCATTAAATATAAGAGGAGAACAACGACATAACACCGAAACGTAACACACACAGAAACGGACCAAGCATCAGACAAAACACCACGAGAATAACAAAAATAACATGAAAACCAAATACATGAATTTGGGATAGACAAGTACCGTGCCACGTCTGATCTCAATATCTCAAAAATAAGAGAAAACACAAACGACTCAACGTTAAAATGCAACACACACAGAAACGAACAATAATATAACAATGGCCATCTTCCTGACTTGGTACAGGACACTTTTAAAGGGGAATAAAAGTGGTGGGTTGAACCTGGTTTTGTGGCATGCCAAACCTCGCACTTTAATGGCAAAGTTAAATATAACATTCAAATGACAACATAATATTACAGGACTACAATACAAATAAATAGGAGAACATATTAGACAAAGAAAAACATGATTAATAGATAACAAAAAGCATCAGGTTTAAAATTCAATACGCCAAAAACGCGCCTTGTCCACACAGGACTTACAAGTGACGCCCAGATATAAAAGATCGAAAGTGAAAAAAGCACAAAGTTGTACAGCACTGGAGATAAAAAGTTGAAAAGGTTTCGCCAAATACGGCATTGTTTTTATGTTTCTAAACGAGAAGAAGTTGAACTAGACACTTTGTCAAAATTGGTAAAAACAGTCAGACATCTTATGAAACGTCCAATTCAGGAGTTAAAAACTGTGAATGATCGACCAAAGTCCGTTTTTATAGACAAAGAGGTTGTGAGAAATGTATATCATCTTTTCATGATAAGTGTGTTGTTATTCCAGCGGACAAAGCTTCAAATGATATTGTCTTTGTTTCTATGTATATCATATAACTACGAATTAGAATAAACAAGCATTCAGGTAATCACACATAGAAAGATATATCATTTGACAAGGATGACATTTTGACGAATAATAAGTTTGTAATGGTTTCAATGAACATTATATTCAACTACAAATCGGACGATTTATCTTGTTTTGTATTGAAATACCTAAGCTTCACAAACTTTCGTACAAACAACGGTACATCTCAGGCTTATCTGCATGTTCCACTAAAGAATGGTCAATTAGATTGACTAAAATTCTGTCCACAGTGAAAGATGATCTTCAGAAATACTGTGCAACTCGTGTATTTGTATTACTCATATCTGGATTCTTAAAATTCTAAAGAACTTCTGGATAATGTCAAAACTCGGTCTTTTTCTGAAATAAGTTCTTTCAAAGCTTTTGATTTTTCAACCCTGTATGCCACCATTCCCTATGTAAAATTGAAAAATAGCCTAAAAGTAAAATAATCCAAAATTTCTTTCAACATAAATGTGGTAGCATACGCCGTAATTATAAGGCATATTCTGTTTTAAAATAGTGAACAAAATGTAAAACATGCTACACAAAAGAACAAGTGATCAGTATGCTGGAGTTTCTTATTGACAACATATTTATTGAATTTGAAGGTAGACTTTGTTTCAACAAATTGTCGGCATTCCTATGGGAACGAACTGTGCGTCTCTCTTAGCCGATCTCTACTTATTTTCATATGAATCGGAGTTCTTTCAGACACTTGTCAAAAAGATCAAAGAAACAGACATATCCTTATGTAAAAATTACTAGATCAAAGGTTGATACAAAAGAGTAATAGAGAGTATTTATACGTGTTTCTCGTTTCTTGTTTTTTTTATAGACTAGACCGTTAGTTTTCCCGTTTAAATGGTTTTACACTAGTAATTTTGGGGCCCTTTATAGCTTTTTGTTCGGTGTGAGCCAAGGCGCTCCGTGTTGAAGACCGTTCATTGACCTTTAATGGTTTACTTTTATAAATTGTTATTTGGATGGGGAGTTTTCCCATTGACACTCACACAACATCTTCCTTTATCTATTAGATATATAAAAACAACTATATATTATACCTCCACATAAGAAAAGAGACACAGGATGAATGAAATAACATTAACAATCATCTATAAGAGGGCACTAATTTATTTCTATAAAATCATTATTTAATAATGACGTGGAGGGCGTATCCATTAGAATTATTTTCCAGCTCCAGGGAGACAATGGCAGTGACCGTCATAACAATGGGACCTTCCAAATCTACAGTGTTCGCTGCTACAGTCGGCTACGTCAGCGCATGCTGCAAATATTCGAGCTTAAATGACGATGTTGTAGAAGAAATGCGAGATTTGAAATAACAAATATCGTTAGTATGTTGCGCTCAGTATTGTAACTTACATAAATCTTCACAAGTACAATACTTTTGTAGACGAAAAGGGCGTCTGGCGTAAATACAAAATCCTCCTGGTATCTATGATAAGTTTATCACGATGTTTTAGTGACAATATCAAATTTAGATCTTATTTAAAGTCTTGTGGAAATTATCTTTCTGTTTACTGTCCTGGACTGACTATTAGCGGAAATTAATTATCATAAAAAAAAAACCAAAGCAAAAACAGATTCTTTCAATGAAATTTAAAAGAATTTATAAAGTAACGGGACATTATTTTTGAACTAAATAATTAATTAGCAAGACATCTTGTTTCATGTTTTACAATAATATACAATCAGAAAATGTGTTATACGATATCAAAGGGAATATGTTTACTGATATACTAGGAATAACAATGATTTGTAATCATCATAAATTGAACAATGCAGATTAGTATTCAAATAACCCGAATGATATATATATATATATATATAACATAGAACACTGCTATCAACCAAGGTCTAATACGGCAGACAAACACGCACTTGGATATTTATTATTGCATTTAGCATATGTTCAAATATAGTTAAAAGAGAGGCTAAAAGAGATGACGATAGGTGTTAAGTAGAAATTCAAAATACTTGGTCGAAAATATACTGACAAGGCTATGGCATTAGAATGACAGGACATTTGACAAACATCAGTATACAAAACACAATATAAAAGCTTAAGACTGAACAACATGAACCGACCACAAAATCCAGAAGTGATCTTAGGTTCGTCAAAATTTTCAACTAAAGAAATGGCTAAACGAGAAGAAGTTGAACTAGACACTTTGTCAAAATGGGTAAAAACAGTCAGACATCTTATTAAACGTCCAATTCAGGAGTTAAAAACTGTGAATGATCGACCAAAGTCCGTTTTTATAGACAAAGAGGCTGTGAGAAATGTCTATCATCTTTCCATAATAAGTATGTTGTTATTCCAGCGGACAAAGCTTCAAATGATATTGTCTTTGTTTCTATGTACATCATATAACTACGAATTAGAATAAACAAGCATTCAGGTAATCCCACATAGAAAGATATATCATTTGACAAGGATGACATTTTGACGAATAATAAGTTTGTAATGGCTTCAATGAACATTATATTCAACTACAAATCGGACGACTTATCTTGTTTTGTATTGAAATACCTAAGCTTCACAAACTTTCGTACAAACAACGGTACATTGCAGGCTTATCTCCATGTTCCACTAAAGAATTGTCAATTCGATTGACTAAAATTCTGTCCGCAGTGAAAGATAGTTTTCAGAAATACAAATGTACAGTGCAACTCGTATAGTTGTATTACTCATATGTGGATTCTTAAAAAAATTCTAAAGAATTTCTGGATAATGTCAAAACTCGGTCTTTTTCTGAAATAAGTTCTTTCAAAGCTTTTGATTTTTCAACCCTGTATGCCACCATTCCCTATGTAAAATTGAAAAATAGCCTAAAAGAAATAATCCAAAATTCCTTTCAACATAAATGTGGTAGCATACGCCGTAATTATTTACTTTGGGATACCATAAGGCATATTCTGTTTTAAAATAGTGAACAAAATGTAAAACATGCTACACAAAAGAACAAGTAATCAGTATGCTGGAGTTTCTTATTGACAACATATTTATTGAATTTGAAGGTAGACTTTGTTTCAACAAATTGTCGGCATTCCTATGGGAACGAACTGTGCGTCTCTCTTAGCCGATCTCTACTTATTTTCATATGAATCGGAGTTCTTTCAGACACTTGTCAAAAAGATCAAAGAAACAGACAAATCCTTATGTAAAAATTGCTAGATCAAAGCTCGTTTAATAGTTAGCTAAAGCGCTCATATGTATGATAGTCGCATAGATGATGTGCTGTAACAATTTACATAGATTACATCCCCTCAATCTGGTTGATACAAAAGAGTAATAGAGAGTATTTCTCGTTTCTCGTTTTTTTATAGCCTAGACCGTTGGTTTTCCCATTTGAATGGTTTTACACTAGTAATTTTGGGGCCCTTTATAGCTTTTTGTTCGGTGTGAGCCAAGGCGCTCCGTGTTGAAGACCGTTCATTGACCTTTAATGGTTTACTTTTATAAATTGTTATTTGGATGGGGAGTTTTCCCATTGACACTCACACAACATCTTCCTTTATCTATTAGATATATAAAAACAACTATATATTATACCTCCACATAAGAAAAGAGACACAGGATGAATGAAATAACATTAACAATCATCTATAAGAGGGCACTAATTTATTTCTATAAAATCATTATTTAATAATGACGTGGAGGGCGTATCCATTAGAATTATTTTCCAGCTCCAGGGAGACAATGGCAGTGACCGTCATAACAATGGGACCTTCCAAATCTACAGTGTTCGCTGCTACAGTCGGCTACGTCAGCGCATGCTGCAAATATTCGAGCTTAAATGACGATGTTGTAGAAGAAATGCGAGATTTGAAATAACAAATATCGTTAGTATGTTGCGCTCAGTATTGTAACTTACATAAATCTTCACAAGTACAATACTTTTGTAGACGAAAAGGGCGTCTGGCGTAAATACAAAATCCTCCTGGTATCTATGATAAGTTTATCACGATGTTTTAGTGACAATATCAAATTTAGATCTTATTTAAAGTCTTGTGGAAATTATCTTTCTGTTTACTGTCCTGGACTGACTATTAGCGGAAATTAATTATCATAAAAAAAACCCAAAGCAAAAACAGATTCTTTCAATGAAATTTAAAAGAATTTATAAAGTAACGGGACATTATTTTTGAACTAAATAATTAATTAGCAAGACATCTTGTTTCATGTTTTACAATAATATACAATCAGAAAATGTGTTATACGATATCAAAGGGAATATGTTTACTGATATACTAGGAATAACAATGATTTGTAATCATCATAAATTGAACAATGCAGATTAGTATTCAAATAACCCGAATGATATATAATATATATATAACATAGAACACTGCTATCAACCAAGGTCTAATACGGCAGACAAACACGCACTTGGATATTTATTATTGCATTTAGCATATGTTCAAATATAGTTAAAAGAGAGGCTAAAAGAGATGACGATAGGTGTTAAGTAGAAATTCAAAATACTTGGTCGAAAATATACTGACAAGGCTATGGCATTAGAATGACAGGACATTTGACAAACATCAGTATACAAAACACAATATAAAAAGCTTAAGACTGAACAACATGAACCGACCACAAAATCCAGAAGTGATCTTAGGTTCGTCAAAATTTTCAACTAAAGAAATGGCTAAACGAGAAGAAGTTGAACTAGACACTTTGTCAAAATGGGTAAAAACAGTCAGACATCTTATTAAACGTCCAATTCAGGAGTTAAAAACTGTGAATGATCGACCAAAGTCCGTTTTTATAGACAAAGAGGCTGTGAGAAATGTCTATCATCTTTCCATGATAAGTATGTTGTTATTCCAGCGGACAAAGCTTCAAATGATATTGTCTTTGTTTCTATGTACATCATATAACTACGAATTAGAATAAACAAGCATTCAGGTAATCCCACATAGAAAGATATATCATTTGACAAGGATGACATTTTGACGAATAATAAGTTTGTAATGGCTTCAATGAACATTATATTCAACTACAAATCGGACGACTTATCTTGTTTTGTATTGAAATACCTAAGCTTCACAAACTTTCGTACAAACAACGGTACATTGCAGGCTTATCTCCATGTTCCACTAAAGAATTGTCAATTCGATTGACTAAAATTCTGTCCGCAGTGAAAGATAGTTTTCAGAAATACAAATGTACAGTGCAACTCGTATAGTTGTATTACTCATATGTGGATTCTTAAAAAAATTCTAAAGAATTTCTGGATAATGTCAAAACTCGGTCTTTTTCTGAAATAAGTTCTTTCAAAGCTTTTGATTTTTCAACCCTGTATGCCACCATTCCCTATGTAAAATTGAAAAATAGCCTAAAAGAAATAATCCAAAATTCCTTTCAACATAAATGTGGTAGCATACGCCGTAATTATTTACTTTGGGATACCATAAGGCATATTCTGTTTTAAAATAGTGAACAAAATGTAAAACATGCTACAACAAAGAACAAGTAATCAGTATGCTGGAGTTTCTTATTGACAACATATTTATTGAATTTGAAGGTAGACTTTGTTTCAACAAATTGTCGGCATTCCTATGGGAACGAACTGTGCGTCTCTCTTAGCCGATCTCTACTTATTTTCATATGAATCGGAGTTCTTTCAGACACTTGTCAAAAAGATCAAAGAAACAGACAAATCCTTATGTAAAAATTGCTAGATCAAAGCTCGTTTAATAGTTAGCTAAAGCGCTCATATGTATGATAGTCGCATAGATGATGTGCTGTAACAATTTACATAGATTACATCCCCTCAATCTGGTTGATACAAAAGAGTAATAGAGAGTATTTCTCGTTTCTCGTTTTTTTATAGCCTAGACCGTTGGTTTTCCCATTTGAATGGTTTTACACTAGTAGTTTTGGGGCCCTTTATAGCTTTTTGTTCGGTGTGAGCCAAGGCGCTCCGTGTTGAAGACCGTTCATTGACCTTTAATGGTTTACTTTTATAAATTGTTATTTGGATGGGGAGTTTTCCCATTGACACTCACACAACATCTTCCTTTATCTATTAGATATATAAAAACAACTATATATTATACCTCCACATAAGAAAAGAGACACAGGATGAATGAAATAACATTAACAATCATCTATAAGAGGGCACTAATTTATTTCTATAAAATCATTATTTAATAATGACGTGGAGGGCGTATCCATTAGAATTATTTTCCAGCTCCAGGGAGACAATGGCAGTGACCGTCATAAGAATGGGACCTTCCAAATCTACAGTGTTCGCTGCTACAGTCGGCTACGTCAGCGCATGCTGCAAATATTCGAGCTTAAATGACGATGTTGTAGAAGAAATGCGAGATTTGAAATAACAAATATCGTTAGTATGTTGCGCTCAGTATTGTAACTTACATAAATCTTCACAAGTACAATACTTTTGTAGACGAAAAGGGCGTCTGGCGTAAATACAAAATCCTCCTGGTATCTATGATAAGTTTATCACGATGTTTTAGTGACAATATCAAATTTAGATCTTATTTAAAGTCTTGTGGAAATTATCTTTCTGTTTACTGTCCTGGACTGACTATTAGCGGAAATTAATTATCATAAAAAAAAAACCAAAGCAAAAACAGATTCTTTCAATGAAATTTAAAAGAATTTATAAAGTAACGGGACATTATTTTTGAACTAAATAATTAATTAGCAAGACATCTTGTTTCATGTTTTACAATAATATACAATCAGAAAATGTGTTATACGATATCAAAGGGAATATGTTTACTGATATACTAGGAATAACAATGATTTGTAATCATCATAAATTGAACAATGCAGATTAGTATTCAAATAACCCGAATGATATATATATATATATAAACATAGAACACTGCTATCAACCAAGGTCTAATACGGCAGACAAACACGCACTTGGATATTTATTATTGCATTTAGCATATGTTCAAATATAGTTAAAAGAGAGGCTAAAAGAGATGACGATAGGTGTTAAGTAGAAATTCAAAATACTTGGTCGAAAATATACTGACAAGGCTATGGCATTAGAATGACAGGACATTTGACAAACATCAGTATACAAAACACAATATAAAAAGCTTAAGACTGAACAACATGAACCGACCACAAAATCCAGAAGTGATCTTAGGTTCGTCAAAATTTTCAACTAAAGAAATGGCTAAACGAGAAGAAGTTGAACTAGACACTTTGTCAAAATGGGTAAAAACAGTCAGACATCTTATTAAACGTCCAATTCAGGAGTTAAAAACTGTGAATGATCGACCAAAGTCCGTTTTTATAGACAAAGAGGCTGTGAGAAATGTCTATCATCTTTCCATGATAAGTATGTTGCTATTCCAGCGGACAAAGCTTCAAATGATATTGTCTTTGTTTCTATGTACATCATATAACTACGAATTAGAATAAACAAGCATTCAGGTAATCCCACATAGAAAGATATATCATTTGACAAGGATGACATTTTGACGAATAATAAGTTTGTAATGGCTTCAATGAACATTATATTCAACTACAAATCGGACGACTTATCTTGTTTTGTATTGAAATACCTAAGCTTCACAAACTTTCGTACAAACAACGGTACATTGCAGGCTTATCTCCATGTTCCACTAAAGAATTGTCAATTCGATTGACTAAAATTCTGTCCGCAGTGAAAGATAGTTTTCAGAAATACAAATGTACAGTGCAACTCGTATAGTTGTATTACTCATATGTGGATTCTTAAAAAAATTCTAAAGAATTTCTGGATAATGTCAAAACTCGGTCTTTTTCTGAAATAAGTTCTTTCAAAGCTTTTGATTTTTCAACCCTGTATGCACCATTCCCTATGTAAAATTGAAAAATAGCCTAAAAGAAATAATCCAAAATTCCTTTCAACATAAATGTGGTAGCATACGCCGTAATTATTTACTTTGGGATACCATAAGGCATATTCTGTTTTAAAATAGTGAACAAAATGTAAAACATGCTACACAAAAGAACAAGTAATCAGTATGCTGGAGTTTCTTATTGACAACATATTTATTGAATTTGAAGGTAGACTTTGTTTCAACAAATTGTCGGCATTCCTATGGGAACGAACTGTGCGTCTCTCTTAGCCGATCTCTACTTATTTTCATATGAATCGGAGTTCTTTCAGACACTTGTCAAAAAGATCAAAGAAACAGACAAATCCTTATGTAAAAATTGCTAGATCAAAGCTCGTTTAATAGTTAGCTAAAGCGCTCATATGTATGATAGTCGCATAGATGATGTGCTGTAACAATTTACATAGATTACATCCCCTCAATCTGGTTGATACAAAAGAGTAATAGAGAGTATTTCTCGTTTCTCGTTTTTTTATAGCCTAGACCGTTGGTTTTCCCATTTGAATGGTTTTACACTAGTAATTTTGGGGCCCTTTATAGCTTTTTGTACGGTGTGAGCCAAGGCGCTCCGTGTTGAAGACCGTTCATTGACCTTTAATGGTTTACTTTTATAAATTGTTATTTGGATGGGGAGTTTTCCCATTGACACTCACACAACATCTTCCTTTATCTATTAGATATATAAAAACAACTATATATTATACCTCCACATAAGAAAAGAGACACAGGATGAATGAAATAACATTAACAATCATCTATAAGAGGGCACTAATTTATTTCTATAAAATCATTATTTAATAATGACGTGGAGGGCGTATCCATTAGAATTATTTTCCAGCTCCAGGGAGACAATGGCAGTGACCGTCATAACAATGGGACCTTCCAAATCTACAGTGTTCGCTGCTACAGTCGGCTACGTCAGCGCATGCTGCAAATATTCGAGCTTAAATGACGATGTTGTAGAAGAAATGCGAGATTTGAAATAACAAATATCGTTAGTATGTTGCGCTCAGTATTGTAACTTACATAAATCTTCACAAGTACAATACTTTTGTAGACGAAAAGGGCGTCTGGCGTAAATAACAAAATCCTCCTGGTATCTATGATAAGTTTATCACGATGTTTTAGTGACAATATCAAATTTAGATCTTATTTAAAGTCTTGTGGAAATTATCTTTCTGTTTACTGTCCTGGACTGACTATTAGCGGAAATTAATTATCATAAAAAAAAAAACCAAAGCAAAAACAGATTCTTTCAATGAAATTTAAAAGAATTTATAAAGTAACGGGACATTATTTTTGAACTAAATAATTAATTAGCAAGACATCTTGTTTCATGTTTTACAATAATATACAATCAGAAAATGTGTTATACGATATCAAAGGGAATATGTTTACTGATATACTAGGAATAACAATGATTTGTAATCATCATAAATTGAACAATGCAGATTAGTATTCAAATAACCCGAATGATATATATATATATATATATATATAACATAGAACACTGCTATCAACCAAGGTCTAATACGGCAGACAAACACGCACTTGGATATTTATTATTGCATTTAGCATATGTTCAAATATAGTTAAAAGAGAGGCTGAAAGAGATGACGATAGGTGTTAAGTAGAAATTCAAAATACTTGGTCGAAAATATACTGACAAGGCTATGGCATTAGAATGACAGGACATTTGACAAACATCAGTATACAAAACACAATATAAAAAGCTTAAGACTGAACAACATGAACCGACCACAAAATCCAGAAGTGATCTTAGGTTCGTCAAAATTTTCAACTAAAGAAATGGCTAAACGAGAAGAAGTTGAACTAGACACTTTGTCAAAATGGGTAAAAACAGTCAGACATCTTATTAAACGTCCAATTCAGGAGTTAAAAACTGTGAATGATCGACCAAAGTCCGTTTTTATAGACAAAGAGGCTGTGAGAAATGTCTATCATCTTTCCATGATAAGTATGTTGTTATTCCAGCGGACAAAGCTTCAAATTATATTGTCTTTGTTTCTATGTACATCATATAACTACGAATTAGAATAAACAAGCATTCAGGTAATCCCACATAGAAAGATATATCATTTGACAAGGATGACATTTTGACGAATAATAAGTTTGTAATGGCTTCAATGAACATTATATTCAACTACAAATCGGACGACTTATCTTGTTTTGTATTGAAATACCTAAGCTTCACAAACTTTCGTACAAACAACGGTACATTGCAGGCTTATCTCCATGTTCCACTAAAGAATTGTCAATTCGATTGACTAAAATTCTGTCCGCAGTGAAAGATAGTTTTCAGAAATACAAATGTACAGTGCAACTCGTATAGTTGTATTACTCATATGTGGATTCTTAAAAAAATTCTAAAGAATTTCTGGATAATGTCAAAACTCGGTCTTTTTCTGAAATAAGTTCTTTCACAGCTTTTGATTTTTCAACCCTGTATGCCACCATTCCCTATGTAAAATTGAAAAATAGCCTAAAAGAAATAATCCAAAATTCCTTTCAACATAAATGTGGTAGCATACACCGTAATTATTTACTTTGGGATACCATAAGGCATATTCTGTTTTAAAATAGTGAACAAAATGTAAAACATGCTACACAAAAGAACAAGTAATCAGTATGCTGGAGTTTCTTATTGACAACATATTTATTGAATTTGAAGGTAGACTTTGTTTCAACAAATTGTCGGCATTCCTATGGGAACGAACTGTGCGTCTCTCTTAGCCGATCTCTACTTATTTTCATATGAATCGGAGTTCTTTCAGACACTTGTCAAAAAGATCAAAGAAACAGACAAATCCTTATGTAAAAATTGCTAGATCAAAGCTCGTTTAATAGTTAGCTAAAGCGCTCATATGTATGATAGTCGCATAGATGATGTGCTGTAACAATTTACATAGATTACATCCCCTCAATCTGGTTGATACAAAAGAGTAATAGAGAGTATTTCTCGTTTCTCGTTTTTTTATAGCCTAGACCGTTGGTTTTCCCATTTGAATGGTTTTACACTAGTAGTTTTGGGGCCCTTTATAGCTTTTTGTTCGGTGTGAGCCAAGGCGCTCCGTGTTGAAGACCGTTCATTGACCTTTAATGGTTTACTTTATAAATTGTTATTTGGATGGGGAGTTTTCCCATTGACACTCACACAACATCTTCCTTTATCTATTAGATATATAAAAACAACTATATATTATACCTCCACATAAAAAAAGAGACACAGGATGAATGAAATAACATTAACAATCATCTATAAGAGGGCACTAATTTATTTCTATAAAATCATTATTTAATAATGACGTGGAGGGCGTATCCATTAGAATTATTTTCCAGCTCCAGGGAGACAATGGCAGTGACCGTCATAACAATGGGACCTTCCAAATCTACAGTGTTCGCTGCTACAGTCGGCTACGTCAGCGCATGCTGCAAATATTCGAGCTTAAATGACGATGTTGTAGAAGAAATGCGAGATTTGAAATAACAAATATCGTTAGTATGTTGCGCTCAGTATTGTAACTTACATAAATCTTCACAAGTACAATACTTTTGTAGACGAAAAGGGCGTCTGGCGTAAATACAAAATCCTCCTGGTATCTATGATAAGTTTATCACGATGTTTTAGTGACAATATCAAATTTAGATCTTATTTAAAGTCTTGTGGAAATTATCTTTCTGTTTACTGTCCTGGACTGACTATTAGCGGAAATTAATTATCATAAAAAAAAAACCAAAGCAAAAACAGATTCTTTCAATGAAATTTAAAAGAATTTATAAAGTAACGGGACATTATTTTTGAACTAAATAATTAATTAGCAAGACATCTTGTTTCATGTTTTACAATAATATACAATCAGAAAATGTGTTATACGATATCAAAGGGAATATGTTTACTGATATACTAGGAATAACAATGATTTGTAATCATCATAAATTGAACAATGCAGATTAGTATTCAAATAACCCGAATGATATATATATATATATATAACATAGAACACTGCTATCAACCAAGGTCTAATACGGCAGACAAACACGCACTTGGATATTTATTATTGCATTTAGCATATGTTCAAATATAGTTAAAAGAGAGGCTAAAAGAGATGACGATAGGTGTTAAGTAGAAATTCAAAATACTTGGTCGAAAATATACTGACAAGGCTATGGCATTAGAATGACAGGACATTTGACAAACATCAGTATACAAAACACAATATAAAAAGCTTAAGACTGAACAACATGAACCGACCACAAAATCCAGAAGTGATCTTAGGTTCGTCAAAATTTTCAACTAAAGAAATGGCTAAACGAGAAGAAGTTGAACTAGACACTTTGTCAAAATGGGTAAAAACAGTCAGACATCTTATTAAACGTCCAATTCAGGAGTTAAAAACTGTGAATGATCGACCAAAGTCCGTTTTTATAGACAAAGAGGCTGTGAGAAATGTCTATCATCTTTCCATGATAAGTATGTTGTTATTCCAGCGGACAAAGCTTCAAATGATATTGTCTTTGTTTCTATGTACATCATATAACTACGAATTAGAATAAACAAGCATTCAGGTAATCCCACATAGAAAGATATATCATTTGACAAGGATGACATTTTGACGAATAATAAGTTTGTAATGGCTTCAATGAACATTATATTCAACTACAAATCGGACGACTTATCTTGTTTTGTATTGAAATACCTAAGCTTCACAAACTTTCGTACAAACAACGGTACATTGCAGGCTTATCTCCATGTTCCACTAAAGAATTGTCAATTCGATTGACTAAAATTCTGTCCGCAGTGAAAGATAGTTTTCAGAAATACAAATGTACAGTGCAACTCGTATAGTTGTATTACTCATATGTGGATTCTTAAAAAAATTCTAAAGAATTTCTGGATAATGTCAAAACTCGGTCTTTTTCTAAAATAAGTTCTTTCAAAGCTTTTGATTTTTCAACCCTGTATGCCACCATTCCCTATGTAAAATTGAAAAATAGCCTAAAAGAAATAATCCAAAATTCCTTTCAACATAAATGTGGTAGCATACGCCGTAATTATTTACTTTGGGATACCATAAGGCATATTCTGTTTTAAAATAGTGAACAAAATGTAAAACATGCTACACAAAAGAACAAGTAATCAGTATGCTGGAGTTTCTTATTGACAACATATTTATTGAATTTGAAGGTAGACTTTGTTTCAACAAATTGTCGGCATTCCTATGGGAACGAACTGTGCGTCTCTCTTAGCCGATCTCTACTTATTTTCATATGAATCGGAGTTCTTTCAGACACTTGTCAAAAAGATCAAAGAAACAGACAAATCCTTATGTAAAAATTGCTAGATCAAAGCTCGTTTAATAGTTAGCTAAAGCGCTCATATGTATGATAGTCGCATAGATGATGTGCTGTAACAATTTACATAGATTACATCCCCTCAATCTGGTTGATACAAAAGAGTAATAGAGAGTATTTCTCGTTTCTCGTTTTTTTATAGCCTAGACCGTTGGTTTTCCCATTTGAATGGTTTTACACTAGTAGTTTTGGGGCCCTTTATAGCTTTTTGTTCGGTGTGAGCCAAGGCGCTCCGTGTTGAAGACCGTTCATTGACCTTTAATGGTTTACTTTTATAAATTGTTATTTGGATGGGGAGTTTTCCCATTGACACTCACACAACATCTTCCTTTATCTATTAGATATATAAAAACAACTATATATTATACCTCCACATAAGAAAAGAGACACAGGATGAATGAAATAACATCAACAATCATCTATAAGAGGGCACTAATTTATTTCTATAAAATCATTATTTAATAATGACGTGGAGGGAGCATCCATTAGAATTATTTTCCAGCTCCAGGGAGACAATGGCAGTGACCGTCATAACAATGGGACCTTCCAAATCTACAGTGTTCGCTGCTACAGTCGGCTACGTCAGCGCATGCTGCAAATCAATTTTTATAGTTTTAAAATTTTTAGACGATGACACATTTTTGTTAAAGGAACAAAAAAGTTTTAGAAAACAACATGAACAATAATAATAATAAGAAAAAATGACGCAACCATTTATGATTGAATGCTGTTTTCTTGTAAAATGATCGGTTAAATACACAACTTTCTTTTCATTTCACAACTAGTTATGGTACCTGATCGTGATTTCAATAAACTGAATCAGATGTATGTCTTATTTCTTATTTTTGATGTAATCCATGCGACCGTCACTGATGAAAAGACGTGACCAATGACAACAAAAAAGTGTATCTTTTTAGAATTTAATATGAACTATTTATTCACATTGGTAATCTAAACTTTCTCACATACGACTATTCTGCCAGTTACCACTTAACATTTCGAGGTCTCTCAGCTGTCCAAAATAGAGATGGAAATAGGGTTTAAGTTCTGTTTTCTAGGCTTCTTCATATTTTCAATGTCTTATCATATTATTACATTTCTAAACACAATGTAGTTTCTTTTTAACAAGAATACGAAAGTCGTTCATACAAAACAAATAAATGAATGGGTCTAATAATGGATTCAACACAAGTAGAGCGTTACAGTACCCAATCCAGGAATAGGTTTCGTTTTTTAAGACTGAATATAAGTAAACAACGCAAGCTGGTCCGTACGCAATCAGCATAACGACGATAAGTACACCTACTGTTTTAATAGCTTTGTGCATCCTTTGTATTTGTGAATCACTGTTAGGAGATCCTGGCTGATTTTGATGTACTCTGTATATTCTTAAAAGTGTTATTGTATATACGATGACAATAGAGATACAAATCAGTGCTACAGGAATGCGGACTAACAATCCTATGACGTCATTCGAAGCACGAGATTTGCATCCATGTGAGTCAGATTGAAATTGGAATATATCTATAGTTATTTGGACGACGGAGATCATATGAATTGCAAAACATCCAAAAATACATCCTTTGTTAGATGTGATTTTTTTTAATATGCTTGGATTCTGTAATAAATGTTGCGTTCAGACGTTCTATGCATATCAAGAAACATTGATAAGTCGAAAACACATATGTCCCTCCGGTCAAGTTGATCAAAACTACACAGGCATAGTCAAATGTAAGATTTAGTTCAGGATTAAATTCATGAAATATAATATAGACGATTGATTCTACAAGAAAAAGTATATCGCTTATACTTAGAGTCAACACTAGCTTATTAAATGTTGATCCACGCAATTCTGTCGAAGATAAAAAGACCACAACGGAAAAAGTGTTTAAAAGCAGTGCAAAAGTTGAAAGTACTATGTAAATGAATCCGGAGAAAAGCATATCTAATTTGATTTAACGAGGTAATATCTTGTTTCGGAAACTATCCCTAGTGATGTTCAACCAATTTGACAGGTTTCAAGTTATATTATTTGCATATTCACAACAAAAGTCTGACGTTCCAATGATGATTTACCTGGTGATGTTCAACCAATTTGACAGGTTTCCAGTTATAATTTTCATATTCACAACAAAAGTCTGACGTTCCAATGATGATTTGTTAATATTCTTCTCCTTTTCCTTTTAGATGTGAATTTATAGCGATTCAGATGTTTCTTTTGTTGCTAAAGTCCAAAACAATTAACATTATATCTTGCCGACGATTATGGATTGTTAATGTTCATAAGTTGTTTTTAAGCTATCTCTGGGCGGAGATTAAAGCCAACGTCAGAAACTATATAGAGCCATACAAATACAGACATATAAAAGGTAAATACCCGATAATATGATTAACATAGTTACCAAGAGTGTCGTGTATGTATACCTTACCAATAGCTGACTGTTATTTAAGAATTAAATGCTTCTTTTTGTAACTTCATTGGGGTGTGAAAACGTTGACCGATGTACATTTTGTCTTAAAATGTGCGCACGGTCAACGCTTTTACAACCCTATGAAGTTACAAAAAGAAGCATTCAATACTTATAATTACTTTTTTTTAGATAGGATCATAAAAACACGAATTTATCATTTTTTCATTTAATTCACCTATGCACTGTACTGTCGGACCTCGTGTTATCATGAACGATAAGTTTTATTGTGTAATGCAATTGGTTAAGGAATAACACGTGATGTGCAGTTTGCCAATCAGAATAACGTATTAAAATGAAACATACATTTAATGTAATTATTGAAGTTTATAGTGAATACTAAGACAGGAAAACGTTATAGAGTGAATCGAAGATGATTTTTTTTTATTAAATGTTTTACAAGTTTGAAAATTAACAATAGCACAATAAAAGATAATTCTTTGTATATAACGATTAACACAAAATTGCCTGGTATTGTCAACAGTTTATTAATTATGAGCTTATAGATATAAAAAAGAAGATGTGGTCTGAACCAACTCTCTACAAGAGACCAAAATGACACAGAAATTAACAACTATAGGTCACTGTACGGCCTTCAAACATGAACAAAGCCCATACCGCATAATCAACTATAAAAGTCACCGAAACGACAATGTAACGAGAAAACTAACGGCTTTTTTTCTATAAAAAAAAAAAAATAACGAAAAATAAATATTTAACACATTAACAAACTACAAACACTGATATTCTTTTCACATATTTTATGACGGTATTTGATGCGACTGTCATACAAGTGAGAGGTTAAGGGCTATAAAATCAGTGTCAATCCACCATTTTCTATATTTAAAAATGTCTATACCAAGTCAGGCATATGACAGTTGTTGTCCATTAGTTAAATAGATTGGTTATCCTTTGATTTTGCCATTTGATTTTGTCATTTGATTAGGGACTTTCCGTTTTGAATTTTCCTCGGAGTTCAGTTTTTTTAGTTAATTTACTAATGCTAAGCCCCTAACGGAAGGGATTGTGCTTGATATTCATATGATGAAGACTTAATATTTCAATCAGGTCTGGAGCTCTCATTTCAGTAACTGCTAGTAGTCCTTTGTTAATTTATGCATAATAGTCATTTTGTTTTGTTACTTTTGTTACCTATTCTGACACCGGACTCAAACTTCTTTTAAACTTATGTGTATAAAGTTGTGTGTTTGTATTCTACATTGGCTAGATGTATAGGGGAGGGTTGAGATCTCAAAGAACATGTTTTATTATATATATTTCGGAGTTAAGTATGACGTCCATTATCACTGAACTAGTATACATATTTGTTTAGGTGCAAGCTGAAGGATTCCTCCGGGTGCGTGATTTTCTTGCTGCATTGAGGACCAATTGTTGGCCTTCGTCTGTTATCTGCTCTATGGTTTGGTTGTTCATGTGGTTGTTTCTTTGACACATTCCTAATTTCGATTCTTAATTTTAACAAATGAGTAACTATGATTTATTGATTGGGTTTGTGATGCTCAGTCTTCAAGTTGAGGTTTCAATATTGTTTGTCTTTTTTTCTTTTACTTATTTAGTCATGGCGTTGAATGTTTATTTTTGATTAACGTTGAGAGTCTGAATGTCCCTTTAGTATGAATGAATTCATGCACAAAAAATAAGATCTGCCATGTTTTGATGTTACACAACAGCTTCAGCTATTACATGAATGTTATGAGTAAACTTTTGATGTACACCTAAAGTTGTTATTAGTTTGGTAAATACATATAAAAGGTATACGTATAGTTATAGATCTTTTTATCAGGTTGAAATTTTTTTGTAAAACGTCATAGGCAAATAAAATTGTGTATCTATTAACAAAGGTTTCTACATCTTTAAAAAGTAAAATAACAAAACTTCTGTATTCCGAGGAAAATTTAAAACGAAAAGTCCCCAATCAAATGGCAAAATCAAATGATAAAACACTTGTTAACAAATGCAGAAGTAAAACACTGAAAATTACGAAAACAACGTGAGGACACATTTATCTTAACTTTAATTGATCGTTTTTGAAACATAATACTTATAGTAATTCATTTAATATGCCATATAGTGTATTGTTTGTCTTTTCTTTCCCACAAACAATGTACATGTGCATACATTCTAAGCTGAAGACTGGACAGATGTGATTTGTTGGTGTTGCTACTTCAAAGTATCGTTCAATTAAGAAATAATTAGCCGTAGATTTGATTATATTTAACCATGGGTTAGGCCTTTATATTCGATTATTTTACCCTAAACTTTTTTTGGGTTAGTTTATGTAGCCAGTACATAAAATGGAACCGCAACGTTCATATAAATATTACATTGCGAACAAAACGTTTTCGAAATCCTATGGATTTTATTCCCAAAGATCCCATAAGTTGTATTTAGCAAAACTTTTTGGAATTTCAGATCATTCATGCTCTTCAATTTCGTGTTTTATTAGGGCTTTTTTACCCTTTTGTTCGAGCTTAAATGACGAGTTTGTTGTAGAAGAAATGCGATATTTGAAATTACACATATCGTTAGTATGTTGCGCTCAGTATTGTAACTTACATAAATCTTCTTTTATTAGATATTCTCCCTGGATACCTAATAACTTATATATCAGGGATACTTAGTGCAATGCTGTACACTAAGTAAATTGTTAACAGCAATAGAGTGCAATAAAAATATATTATCCACGTTAAAAAAAACCAAAAAAAACAATACTTTTGTAGACGAAAAGGGCGTCTGGCGTAAATACAAAATCCTCCTGGTATCTATGATGAGTTTATCACGATGTTTTTTTTAAACATAAAACAGTGACAATATCAAATTTAGATCTTATTTAAAGTCTTGTGGAAATTATCTTTCTGTTTACTGCCCTGGACTGACTATTAGCTGAAATTAATTATCATAAAAAAACCCAAAGCAAAAGCAGATTCTTTCAATGACATTTTGAACTAAATAATTAATTAGCAGGACATCTTGTTTTATGTTTTACAATAATATACAATCAGAAAATGGGTTATACGATATCAAAGGGAATATGTTTACTGATATACTGGGAATAACAATGATTTGTAATCATCATAAATTGAACAATGCAGATTAGTATTCAATTAACCCAAATGATATATATATATATATATAACAAAGAACACTGCTATCGACCAAGGTCTAATACGGCAGGCAAACACACACTTGGATATTTATTATTGCATTTAGCATATGTTCAAATATAGTTAAAAGAGATGACTATAGGTGTTAAGTGGAAATTCAAAATACTTGGTCGAAAATATACTGACAACGCTACGGCATTAGAAGGACAGGACATTTGACGAACATCAGTATACAAAACACAATATAAAAAGCTAAAGACTGAACAACATGAACCGACCACAAAATCCAGAAGTGATCTTAGGTTCGTCAAAATTTTCAACTAAAGAAATGGCTAAACGAGAAGAAGTTGAACTAGACACTTTGTCAAAATGGGTAAAAACAGTCAGACATCTTATTAAACGTCCCATTCAGTTAAAAACTGTGAATGATCGACCAAAGTCCGTTTTTATAAAGACAAAGAGGCTGTGAGAAATGTCTATCATCTTTCCATGATAAGTATGATGTTATTCCAGCGGACAAAGCTTCAAATGATCTTGTCTTTGTTTCTATGTACATCATATAACTACGAATTAGAATAAACAATCATTCAGGTAATCACACATAGAAAGATATATCATTTGACAAGGATGACATTTTGACGAATAATAAGTTTGTAATGGTTTCAATGAACATTATATTGAACTACAAATCGGACGAATTATCTTGTTTTGCATTGAAATACCCAAGCTTCACAAACTTTCGTACAAACAACGGTACATCTCAGGCTTATCTGCATGTTCCACTAAAGAATTGTCAATTCGATTGACTAAAATTCTGTCCGCAGTGAAAGATATTCTTCAGAAATACTGTGCAACTCGTGTAGTTGTATTTCTCATATGTGGATTCTTAAAAATTCTAAAGAACTTCTGGATAATGTCAAAACTCGGTCTTTTTCTGAAACAAGTTCTTTCAAAGCTTTTAATTTTTCAACCCTGTATGCCATCATTCCCTATGTAAAATTGAAAAATAGCCTAAAAGTAAAATAATCCAAAATTCCTTTCAACATAAATGTGGTAGCATACGCCGTAATTATAAGGCATATTCTGTTTTGAAATAGTGAACAAAATGTAAAACATGCTACACAAAAGAACAAGTGATCAGTATGCTGGAGTTTCTTATTGACAACATATTTATTGAATTTGAAGGTAGACTTTGTTTCAACAAATTGTCGGCATTCCTATGGGAACGAACTGTGCGTCTCTCTTAGCCGATCTCTACTTATTTTCATAGAATCGGAGTCAAAAAGATCAAAGAAACAGACACATCATTATGTAAAAATTACTAGATCAAAGCTCGTCTAATACTTAGCTAAAGTGCTCATATGTATTATAGTCGCATAGATGATGTGCTGTAACAATTTACATTGATTACATCCCCTCAATCTGGTTGATACAAAAGAGTAATAGAGAGTATTTCTCGTTTCCTGTTTTTTTTATAGACTAGACCGTTGGTTTTCCCGTTTGAATGGTTTTACACTAGTAATTTTGGGGCCCTTTATAGCTTGCTGTTCGGTGTGAGCCAAAGCTCCGTGTTGAAGGCCGTACATTGACCTTTAGTGGTTTACTTTTATAAATTGTTATTTGGATGGGGAGTTGTCCCATTGACACTCACACAACATCTTCCTATATCTATTAGATATATAAAAAAGCAACAACTATATATTATACCTCCACATACAGCCCTTGGATGGTGTAAACTTCCCTAAAAAACGTGTATGGTGTAATGGTGTATGGCATATGGTGTAATGGTGTAAGGTGTATGGTGCTATGGTGTATGGTGTAAGGGGAATGGTGTAATGGTGTTTGAGGAATGATGTGATTGTGTAACGTGCGATCGGGAATGGTGTGAATGATGGTGTACGACATTTCTTTGGTTGAAAACGAAGTTCTTTTTATTTAATTTTTTCGAATTGTAAACATAAACAATAATAATAATCTTATTATTTGAAATTTAGTTGCGTTATGGGTAATTTCGGATCGTGTAGATAGAATGGGGAATGGTGAACGGTGTAATGTGTAAGGTGTATGGTGCTAAGGTGTAACGTGTATGGTGTAATGGAATGGTACAAGGTATATGGTGTAATGATGTATGGTGTATGTTGTAATGGTGTATGGTGTTAGTAGGAAGTTTACACCATCCAAGGACTGTAGGAAAAGAGACAAAGAATGAATGAAATAACATCAACAATCATCTATAAGAGGACACTAATTTATTTCTATAAAATCATTATTTAATAATGACGTGGAGGGAGTATCCAATATAATTATTTTCCAGCTCCAGGGAGACAATGGCAGTGACCGTCATAACAATGGGACCTTCCAAATCTACAGTGTTCGCTGCTACAGTCGGCTACGTCAGCGCATGCTGCAAATCAATTTTTATAGTTTTAAAATTTTTAGACGATGACACATTTTTGTTAAAGGAACAAAAAAGTTTTAGAAAACAACATGAACAATAATAATAAGAAGAAAAAATGATGCAACCATTTATGATTGAATGCTGTTTTCTTGTAAAATGATCGGTTAAATACACAACTTTCTTTTCATTTCACAACTAGTTATGGTACCTGATCGTGATTTCAATAAACTGAATCAGATGTATGTCTTATTTCTTATTTTTGATGTAATCATTATATAATATAACATTTTTACTTGGTATTTATATATGTGCTGTGTTATTCAAATGGGTGAAAATTTGTTGTAGTTTTTTTTTCAAGTTAAAGTATTTTTTTTTTGTCTGATTATAATTTTTCATAAAAAATCAATAAGTTTTTTTTTTTTATTATTTACTTTAATTCATATGTGTCTTAAAACGGAAATCAATTTTGTAACTAACATTTGAATAGAGGTTTGCAAGTTGCGATAAATCCTTGTAAAGAAATTTGAACCATTTATCAATTATTCTAAAATTTTTCCAATACTGTAAAAAGACAATTCTTCTCTAAACTTGATTTAAATGAAACAAAAATAAATTATTTACTGTGTCCAGTTCTTCCGCTGCATGTACACTGACCCTGGAAACAAACTACATGATGCGACGAGTCTGTGCATGTGGTCTGAGTACATCTTCTGTTTGATGTACATGCCTCACAATGTACTGCAACTACAATTTAACATTAAAATATAAATTATATTTCGGCATGTTAAAAACTATGGGAAATACACAGCCTATAATTTAGTAAACCAGATGTGCATTTCGTCTACACTACAATATAAATAGAATATCAATTGGCTTATTGAATATCACATCGATATCAGTCTGAGACAACCAATATTATCCCAAGGTCTCGAGGGATTATATTGGTTGAGGGTTGATACAGTGTGCGATATTGAAAAAGCTATATGGTAACCACTTCATAATATACTCCACGTACATATTTATATGCGGCATGATGTCATAGTTATTAGGTGTTATTACAGTTTTTGCAACGGGAACTCAAATCGATGATATGATTTCATACAGAAAGAGTAGTGATACAGCCTTTGCATCCTTGACTGATATCGGATTGCTGCCGTTGATTGTATCACTCATGCCGTTTATATGTATTTGAAAACCAATACAAATAAAGTTTCAGATAATGAAATGCAAAACAAAACCGAACATAACATAGCTTGTATTTGTTCAATGCCTTTAAATAGCAGTTATCTGTACAACTACAAGGCTAAAACCATTAGTAATGCGAGCTTTAGCGAATTATAACCTCTGTTTCTGTTTTAAGCCGAGTTCAAATACGGCTGATATTTAAAAGACACTTGAAAGAGGGACGAAAGATACCAAAGGGACAGTCAAACTCATTAATCTAAAACAAACTGACAACGCCATGGCTAAAAATGAAAAGGACAAACAAACAATAGCACACACGACACAACATAGAAAACTAAAGAATAAACACCACAACAAATTAACAGTTGTTGTCTTTATGAAGCAATACATTTTATCTGTTTTACACCCCAATACTTCAATTGTTTTTTTTATAGAAATTTTTAAAGCATACCGCAATGAGAACCCTTAATTAAACGGAGATGTCAATAGTCATTCCACCTGTCGCTTGAAACAAAAGCAGGTTAACTGTAGACTATAAACGTCTTGTATACGTGGATCGCTTCGTGTTATATGTACACCTGTATTTTATATAGTTGTATGGTCGATTGCAGGATACAAATGCTACATTCTTTGATAGAGGTAATATTGGTGTAGAATGAGATTCAAAATGAAAACAAATTAAAAACAGAAAACAAAACAAAACAAAACAAAACATGGTAGTATGGTACAGCTATGAGGACTGTAATCACTTGCTCTTGAAAAGCAATAAAAGCACGGAGATAAAGAAAAAAAAATCATCAATCATTGTCTTTGCCTGGAGATAGAATAGTTAACAAAGGTACCAGAATTATAATTTAGTACGGCAGACGCGCGTTACGTCTACATAAGACTCATCAGTGACGCTCATATCAAAAGATTTATAAAGCCAAACAAGTACAAAGTGGAAGAGCATTGAGGATCCAAAATTCCAAAAAGTTGTGCCAAATACGGCTAAGGTAATCTATGCCTGGGATAGGAAATCCTTAGTTTTTCGAAAAATTCAAAGTTTTGTAATCAGGAAATAGATAAAAAACTGTTATATCCAAAAACACTAAATAAAGTTAGGCGTTGATCGAAAAATAAATATAGATGCACAAGTAATATGTTTCTTGTCTTAAGTAAAAATATGAGACGATCAGCCTGTCTCATCAGAAACTCAAGTACAGCTTTTTCCACAGAAGTATCATCAGTGACATTCAACTAAATAAAGTGAGTTGGAATAAAAAAAAAAAAAATACAAAAAGTAATACGAAATAGACGTTTCATTGATTCGTACTATACGGAGAAACAGTTTCTTTGTACTAATTTTTTTTTTGATTTCATTTAAAAAGTAGATTAGGATTGAATGTCAATGTGATAGCATACTAGGTACAAAAGAAAAAAAAGAAAGAAAAACAATGTCTAGACGGTAATTTAACAGTCCTCAACAATAGGCTACCGTCTATACAGTATACTAAAAACTACCAAGCTCTACATTATCTACCATTCCTTTATCTAGGCAACAGAAGTTTACCAATGCCCCAAACTTAAAAATTAATAATACAAATAATAAATAAAGCTAAAACACAAAGCATATAAAAATATCCAATCTCCAATAAAAACAGGATTTGATATGAGCCAACCTCTGATAAGGTTAACAATTTGAGACAGGTACATACACATGTTGTAGGTTAAAAGTGGTTCCAAACCGTTTTTAATCACAGTTAATGTAGTAGCAAAAGAAGAAATGAACATAAAAGACAAATTCGCGCATGAAAACTTCTTACTTGAAGGTTACTTAAAAAAGTAAGAAAAATAGTATATAATAATAAACTATAATATGCCGTATAAAAGTAATGCTAGCAGTTTAGGAAAGGAAACACTCAAAGCCAACACTCATAACCTGTAGATAAGAAAAAGTTTAATAGCAAATTAATCAAATCCTATGCATATTGAAATTTCACGATACAAAAATAGATTAACTGATGTCTGAACATACCGATAAAGCAGAGAAGAATAGCGACAACCTTCATGTTTGCTATGTTTTCACAAGTGTAAATAGTATTTTCGGAATCTTGTCATTTATAAAATTCGAAAGAGGTACCGATGAAGGGAATTTTATAACATTTGTTTTTCATCTTTTGATATCTTGTTTTCTTTTAATATAAAAAAAAGAATTTTATAACATAAATTTTAACAAAAGAAAGTTATTGGCGAATTGTTGAATAACTTATTTATCTATTCATTATGGCAACCTTTTGGAACCTCAATGTATGGAAATTATGATAATTGTCAGTCACGAATCTACATATCATTTCGCGTGTTTTGTCACGTATTTATAGAAATATGAAGTGCATAATGTAGTACATTACAATACTTAAACTACGTTTCACGTTTTGACACGTCTCGAAAGATATATTAAGTCTTAAGAGTTCAAAACGGTTATCTGTTTCATTTATAAAGTTCTCTTTGGAGAACTATTTCAATAAGCTAGACGATAAAGACGTTTTCCCTCTTTTTTATATTTAGAACCGTAAATCTCAAACTTTTAATTGCATCTGATAGATGGAAAAAAACATACCCAGAGAAAATCGAACATGTTGTTGAGTAATATAAATGAAATTGGCTAAACATTTCAATATATCTTTGAATATGCATATATTTCATAAGAAAGGAAAGAATGCATAGATAAGACAATTACTGTACCATCATGAACTTTCAAAAGTTTAAGGCAGTTATCAATTTAAAAAAAAAATGTATTCTCTCAGATGAAATGGAAGCATTCAAACTTGTGAATTATTTTCATTCCTATACAGTCAGGAGTACCTTCCCTATTACGGAAGTTCATTTTTACAATCGTAAAAATGGATGCCATTGTAGGGATGACGCGCTGCCAATTTAAATCTTGAAATCCGATAAATTTATCCACATAGATTGCCAGCCTTATATGCCAGTTGTATTTAAAAAGACAAATGTATCTTCTAGCTTATGATCATCAGTTAATGTACTTGTCTGCATTGACATGATTGAGTCAACTTAAAACTATTGTCTGATCGGTTGTCAGGTGGAATTTTCGAAAATACAGCGATTGAAAAAATGAAGTTTTTATTTGAGATATGCATTTTTAAGATCCAACTTAGAGGTCTTTGGCCATCTTCATTTAGTAAAATGAGCTATTCCAACACACCTACTATGTTTTGTGATTCATAAGGAAGGTATTTCATTTGACCCATCTGTTTCATTTTTTAGTACTGTGAATTTTCGATGTACTACAGTCAACTTGTAGTGATGATATATAAAAATGATAGAATTTTAAGGGAAATGATGTTTCAAATATTCTTGCTTACTACGTTTACAAAACACAATATTCAACTCAAACACGTCCTTACATAAAAAGGTGCACTCGATGTGCTCTTTTCGATTCACATGCTACCCACTTTTTGGATATTTTTCTTTAGTCACATAAGTGAACAGCAGAAACGAAAATTAAGGAACAAATAGATTGATATGTTCTACGTCCATGGTAATTTATTTAAAATCGGAGGTTATGCAATTTTCAGATCCAACTAAGTAGACCTCCATTTCATCTTTATATCTTATTGCTCTGCTTAATTATGTAATAAATATATTGAAAAATTATACAAACGGTGTTTTGATGATAATTACTTCGTAATTTACCCGAAAACTGTCATTTTATTTGTTACGATTAGCATTACAATTTTTTGTTACAATAGTAAATATTACAGTAAGCATTTTTCGCCTTTTCAACAAAGAGCTTTAATTGTTTTGTCCTATTTTAAAAGGACTACCACCTGTATAAGAAGTCTCTAGTTGCTGTCATCACCTCATCAGATGTTTTATAATATTATTTAAGTATGTTTATGTGTTTCTGTATATCATTGTATCAACATAATTTGTTTCTCAAAATAAGTATATCCACATATATATTATATTTGTCACTTGTCTATTGCTTTGGCAAATATGAAGTAGTTGGTTTATTCTTAATGATAGCAATACATTTTATCATGTCTGGACTTATTGCTGACTTTATAGTATTGGTTCGTTTATAGATATAAAAAGATGTGGTACAAGTGCCAATGAGACAACTCTCCACCCAAGTCACAATTTGTAAAAGTAAACCGTTATAAGTCATAGCATGGTCTTGAACTTGTGTATATACGTGTGGAAACTGTCTAGAATAGATCATTATTCTGCTTATCCTTCAATCAAAACTTCTTAAACTGTTTTTTATATATAGTTGAGCGATACAAATGGAAATTTTTAAACATATTTCAACGAAAAAATATATCATTTGTTTGTTAAAAAGTACGAAACTTGATGCATCTGGAATCAATACGATAATTTAAAAAACAAATGAAAAAAGTAAAATCACAAAAATATTGAACTCCGAGGAAAATTCAAAACGGAAAGTCCATAATCGAATGGCAAAATCAAAAGCTCAAACACATCAGCGGATGGATAACAACTGTCATATTCCTGACTTTGTATAGGCATATTCTTATGTAGAAAATGGTGGATCGAATCTGGTTTTATAGCTAGCTCAACCTCTCACTTTTATGACAGTCTTTTGTTGACCATGATGCGTGAACAAAACAATCAGACATAATAGGTAAAAATGTCAAAAAAAGGGGTACAACCGTCAACATTATGTTATAATATTAATCCTTATTTTAATGATATATGGTCTATTAAAACCATTGCTATATATAACAGTTGGAATTGTATTTCAATGTGTTTTCAGTATGTACAGTTCTGTGAGTCTATAACATTCGTAGAATCGGGAAAGAGGGTGCGAAGGTTGGTGGGGATAATTTACAGAAATATTTTTCTCCCTATTGATATCACAAGTTAACCTTTTCAAACTATTTTTTTTAGAAGTTTTATTGTACTGCTAAATGTACACCACACTAAAATGTTAGAAAGAAATTGAGCAGTCACACTTGTGTGTCAGCCCGATACAGTTATAAGACTGTATAAAATCTATAGTCTGTAATAATAACATGGTAGTTGTTTGTTGTCGTCGGCTTTACTTGTTTTTGTTCACTGTTTAAGGATGATGGTTTTCTGCTTAAAAATAATTTCATATTGTAAAACATTTATCATGTTTATAATGGCGATGGCTTGCATAGCTTACAAAACAAACGGGATTTACTATGTTTTTAAGACGTGCAGCACTCTTGTTCTAAACGTTTTATTTATTAAAAATTAAAACACCAGGTTATCAAATATCATGCGTCCGAATCACATATCTGAATTTACCTTCATAGAATAAGTTTAAAAAGAATGTTTGAAAGCCACAAATGTTTGAGAAACAGATACAGCTAACCTTACGAAATAGAAAATCCATCTAAGGTCACCTTTGACTGAGCGAATTGAATAAAAAGTCTCTTTATAATTTCATAATCTATAAATGGCCATTTCGTCGGAAGGTTTATTTGAAGTTTGCCATTTTCCCGTACTTACATTTAACTAAATATAGCCTTCAAGACGTGTCAAAACGTAGAACGTACTTTAAGTAAAGTTATGTACTATAGATTGCACTTGTGCTAGTTCCCAATTTTACATATAACCCGTCTGGTCACGTTATTACCGGTGACCTCAACATTGTTAATAACACTTCCCTACGAAACGTGTTATCAAAAGGTCCGAAATATCGTGAGCCTAAATCCATCAATTGGAAATACAACTTTAAAATTTTGATGGATTCAGTCGGGGATTATGCCAGGCAATAGGCTAAGCGGGACAAGGAAGACGTAGACACTCTTTCCGAGTGCGGTCGTTTATACAAATCAGAATTAATAAACTGAATACCCATTTCATTATTACATGTACATGTTATAGGAAATCCTGGATAATCATAGGTCTGTTCTATGTTCCTTTGAAATGTCAACCAAAGATGAAGATCTAGATCTTCCATCAATGTATTGAATACATAAACTACATAAGTGTCCTTACAAACAACGGTATGTTGCTGGGTCTTTCAAGTGCTCCACGGAACCTCTTTTTAAATTATTAACGTATATTTTATCAACAATCAGAGATATTGTGAAACTGCATATTCTAGAGGTGGCGTGAATCAGATGTGGATACGTAAAAATTTCAAAGATCTTTTAGAGTACATACAATCTAACTCTCTTTAATCTTGTAAAAGTATTAAGACATTTGACTTTTCTACACTTTACACAAGTTTTCAACATTCCAAACTAAAAGGCAAATTGAAAGAGTTGGTATTTCTTTTTTTTCTTAAAAACAAAATGGCCAACGAAGAAACAAGTATCTTGTCTTAGAGAGGGATAAATTCTTCTTTGTAGAGGATTACTTTGATTCAAACAAAAAATTATCTGAAACTGACATTATCAAGATGCTTGATTTCTTGATTGACAACATACTTGTTATGTTCGGAGGACGTGTTTTTCAACAGACTGTTGGCATTCCAATGGGAACTTACAGTGCCCTCTTTTTGCCGACTTGTTTCTTTATTATTATGAGGCTAACTTCATACAGGAACTTCTTAGGAAGAAAGAGAAGAAGTTAACAAAATCCTTTAAATCTACTTTCCGCTGTATAGATGATGTTCTTTCACTAAATATTTAAAAATTTGGTGACTATGTTGAACGCATCTATCCCATCGAACTAGAGATAACGGATACAACATATACAGTTAGGTCTGCCTCATATCTTGACATACATCTTGCAATTGACAATGAGGGTCGGTTGGAAACAAAACTTTGTGACAAAACAGATGATTTCAGCCTAAAAATTATGAACTTTCCATTTCTAAGTAGCAACATTCCAGCAGCACCTGCATACGGTGTATCTATCTCCCAATTGAAACAATATTGCCGTGCTTACATTTCCTATCATGATTTTCTTGATAGAGGGTTGCTGCTCACAAGAAAGCTATTAAATAAGAGTTCCAAATGGTGAAGTTGAAATCATCACTTCGTAAATTTTACAGACGCCGTCACGATTGGTTGACCGTTATGAAATAACTGTTTCACAAATGATATCGGATATGTTTCTAACGTATTAACTATCCATCCCTTCCTTTTCATGAATGCGACCTACCGAATAAGACTATATACCGAATTTGTTATCACATAAGCAACACGACTGGTGCCACATGTGGAGCAGGATCTGCTGACCCTTCCGGAGCACATGAGATCAACCCTAGTTTTTGGTGGGATTCGGGTTGTTTATTCTTTAGTTTTCTATGTTGTGTCAGTTGTACTATTGTTTTTCTGTTTGTCTTTTGATTTTAGCCATTGTGTTGTCAGTTTATTGACGATTTATGAGTTTGACTGTCCCTCTGGTATCTTTCGTCCCTCCTTTGTAGTCATGCACTAAATATTCTATCTTAAGAATATGTCAATCTGAGAAACACGTCACAAATAAAGTTTATTCGTGACTTCCAATCATTTTAATTTCCATTCGTGGAGGATCCAAAAGGTTATAATGAATACATAAATTAGTTAATCAACTGAAGTTAATAACTTGGTACTACTGAACATTTCCTTCACTTAAATCTTTTTTTAACTATTATTAACGACAAGTTTGCGACGATTTGATTTACAGAAAATGAAGGTCGTCGCTATTTTTCTCTGCGTTATCGGTATGTTTAGGTATCAGTTAATCTAGTCTTCCTTGCTTTATAGGTATGTTCAGGAATCAGCTTATCAAATTTTGTATCTTAATATTTCAATATTCATAGGATGTGTGCATTGTCTATTAAATATTAGATTGTAGGGAACAAGTCATTTTTATTAACTGGTTATAAGTATTCGCGTTGAGTTTCTTTGCAGTACCTTTATACGTTATAAAGTAACCTTAGAGTATGCATTTTCATGCGAAAAGTTGTCTTTTTATCTTTGACATTTATATTTCAAAATACACTTATTGTGGTTGGAATAACGTATAGAGACATCTCAAGTGAGTCACCTTGTCAGTGGTTGTCTAATGTTGTTTGGGTTGGAGGTTTTTCAATTTTGTTTTTGAAACATTTAGTGTTTAACCTATTGTTTGATTGTTTCGTACCCACTAGAGATAAGATGCATCAGTAATTAAACTGATACATAATTACCTGCAACATGTCATCGTGGTCTTTAACCTTTAGATATCAGATTACATGTTATCGTTTTATCCGTCATATTATCGATTGTATCATGTTGACCCGTGTGACATTTTGAGTATATGTGGAATCGCATGCTAGATTGTTTATGCATAGCAAGAGATGTGTACACATGATATAAGCGGTCTCGTGGCTTTCGACAGCTCTACAGTTCCCTTAAGTATTGATGTTAAAATATTGTGTGTCTTCTTGATCAATTCATGAGATCTTAGTCATCAGTATAAAGTAAATTCACAAAAATACTGAACTCCGAGGAAAATTCAATCGGAAAGTCCCTAATCACATGTCAAAATCAAATGACAAAACACATCAAACAAATAGACACCAACTGTCTTATTCCTGACTTGGTATAGGTACTTTTTAATGTAGAAAATGGTGGATTGACCCTGGTTTTATACCGCTAAACCTCTCCATTTTACGACAGTCTTATCACATTCCGTTATATTCACATGCGTGAACAAAACATAATGTCGTTCAATGTTTATTCAAAACAATTTTATAATTTATCAATGGGAAAGTTGGCATTCATGGTTAAAAAATCAAAAGTATGTTAGAATTTATTTCAAAATAGACCGAGATTTAAAATTGTCTAGAAGTTCTTCAGAATTTTTAAGAATCCACAAATGGTTAATACCACTACGAGATTAAATTAATTTACATCCCCTCAATATGGTTGTTAGAAAAGAGTATTCGATCACAAAACACCTCAAATGAAGGAGACAAAGGAAGAATGAAAATCGTCTATAAGAGAACACCAATTTATTTTCTATAAAACCATTTTTTAGTAATGACGTAGAAGATGTAATCTATTAATTTATTTTCCTGCTCCAGGGAGACAATGACAGTGACCGTCATAACAGTGGGACTTTCCAAATCTACAATGTTCACTGCTACAGTCGGCTACGTCGGCGCATGCTGGAAAACAAAATGTTAATAGTTTTATATTTTTTAGAAGACATTTTTTTTTGTTAAAGGCACAAAAGAGTTAGTGAAAACAACATGGACAATGCTAGTTAGAAACTTTATGCAACCATATATGATTGAATGTTGTTTTTTTGGTAAAAAATATGTGTTTTTAAACAAAAGAATTTCCTGTCATTTCTGACCAGTTTTGGTACATGTCAGTGAATTCAATATACTGAATCAGATATATTTCTTATTTCTCAATTTCAATTTCACCATTATCATATACAATTGTACGTGTAATGTTTATGTTTGCTGTGTTCCTTCAGTATAAAAAGCGTTATTGTCGTTAATTTCTTTTTTTTGTAGTTTTCTTTTAAATTACAGTTATATTTTAGTAGTGAATTTTCATTAATCATTTGTTAAGTAGTTGTTGTTTTTATCATTAACGTTTAGTCTTATACATTAAAATCAATTTTGTAATTTACATTTAAAGAGAGTTTTTTTAAGTTGCAATAAATCCTAGAAGAGAAAGTTCGAACCATTTATCGATTATTTAAAAAAAAAATCAATACTGTAAAAAGACAATGCTTTTTTAAACTTGATTAAAATGAAACAAAAATAAATTATTTACTGTGTCCAGTTCTTCCGCTGCATGTGCAATGACCCTGGTAACATACTACATGATGCGACGAGTCTGTGCATGTGGTTTGAGTACATCTTCTGGTTGATGTACATGTCTCACAATATACCGCAACTACAATATTACAGCAAAGTATAGATAATTATTTCGGCATGTTTAAAAGATACGCAGAATAGAATATGATTTCGTAAACCAGATTTGCATTTTGTCTAAATCACAATATAAAGAGAATGTCATTTGGCTTTTTCAATATCACATCCATATCAATCTGAGACACCAATATTACCCCAAGGTCTCTGCTCGAGGGATTATATTAATTGAGGGTTGATACAGTGTGTGATATTAAAAAAGCTATACTATAAACACTTAATAATTTACTTCACATAGATATTTATATGCGGCATGACTTCATAGATATTAGGTGTTTGATAAAGTATTGACTCAAATCGATAACGTGACGTCATACAGATGGAGTAGTGATAACGCCTTTGCAACCACCGTGACTAATATCATATCATCACGGATAGCTGATACAGCCCGATTACCGTTGACTGTATGCTATTTATCTGTATTTACTACTAAGAATTTATGTGAAGTAAATTATTAAGTGTTTATAATATAGTTTTTGAATACACAATCCATCATGCTATTCAACATATAGTCAAATATCGTCAATAGGACATACTCGATGAATTGACAGATAAAAAATGACGACATTTAATCAGATATTAAAACGACGAAGACTTGTTGATAGGAATTGTAATCAAAGACGCATCGCGTCTCTTAAAGATATGAGAAATCAACATTATCATTTAAACAAGACCCACAACGCCGAAAATAAAAAACAAATCCAACTCCAACAACAATAGGCTTTGAAATGCTCCAACAACTGACGAGGTGTATAAGTGTATGAACATGTGGCAGGTTTATGTATTTTCTTTAGACGCAACCAAAACCGTTTTGAATCACAATTAGTGTAGTAGTACAATAACGAACATAAAATAAAAATTCGCGCATTAAAAGTATCAACTCTTAGATTGCTTTAAAAAATATAAAATAAATACTACAATCTCAAAAAAATAAAACAATAATATGCTGTCTTAAGTAATGCTTGAAGTTTCTGCAACGGAACTCAAAGCGCATACCAATTATCTGTTGATAAAAATAAGTAGGTCCCTTCAGTTTAACAAATGTTTAAAGTCTAATAGTACATTAAACAAATCCTATGCATATTGAAATCTCAAGATATAAAAATAGATCAACTGATACCTGAACATACCGATAAAGCAGAGAAGAATAGCAACAACCTTCATGTTTTCTGTGTTTTCTCAAATGTGAATAATATCTTCGAAATTTTGCCATTTATAAAAGATGAAAGAGGTACCGGTGAAGGGAATTTTATAACATTTGTTTTTCATTTTTTTAAATCGTTTTTTTTTCTTAACATGAAAAAATAAATAAATTTCAACATAAATTTAACAAAACAAAGTTATTGGCGAATTGTTGAATATCTTATTCATCTATTAATTATGGCAATCTTTTGGAACCTCAATGAATGGAAATTATAATTATTGTCATTCACGAATCTACATATGGATGATATAATTTCACGTTTTTGACACGTGTTTTCAAGATAGACATATTCTCAAGATATAAATAGAAATATAAAGTGCATAATGTAGTACATAACAATATTGAAACTACGTTTCACGTTTTGACACGTCTCGAAAGTTAAATTAAGTCTTTGGAGTTCAATATTGATGACAGTCCCAATTTGTGAATTCATAAATTTCAATTTAGAGACCTATTTCTACATGTTTTCACTTCTCTGTATATTTGGAACCATAAATCAAAAACTTCCAAATTAAATCTGGTAGATAGAAAAAACATAAACAGAGAAAATCGAATATGTAATTGTGTAATAGAAATGAAATTGGCTAAAAATTTCAATATATCTTGGAATATGCATATGTTTAATAAGAAAGGAAAGAATGTATAGATAAAAGAATACAGTACCACCATGAACACTCTAAAGTTTAAGGCAGTAACGAATTTAAAAAAAACCAATCAAACCTTTAAAAGTTGTACAAGTTCATCAAAATCACAAATTTAAAAAATGTATTCTCTCTGATGAAATGGAAGCCTTCAAATAAAGGCAACAGTAGTATACCGCTGTTCAAAACTCATAAATCGTTGGACAAAAAACAAAATCGGGGTAACAAACTAAAACCGAGGGAAACGCATTAAATATAAGAGGAGAACAACGACACAACACCGAAACGCAACCTATGCATTATTTTCATTCTTATACAGTCAGGATTCTACTTTGTAAAAATGACCTCCCAATTACGCGAGTTCTTTTTTCCCAATCGTAAAAATGGAAGCCATTGTAGGGATGACGAGCTGCCAATTTAGATCTTGAAAACAGTAAAAGTATCCACATAGCACTATTACGAGCCTTATATGCCAGTTGTAAGTTAAAAGACAAAATGTATCTACTAGCTTATGAGCATCAGTTAATATACTTGTCTACATTCAGTCAACTTAAAACTATTGGCTGATCAGTTAACGTTGTCAGGTGAAATTTTCGAAAATTCATAAATATTTAAACAAATTCTATTTTAATATTTTGTGGAAGGGCAGACTTAACATTTTCAGCGATTAAAGACTATACAACCTACTTATAACACACAAAAACGTAAGTTTTTATTTAAAATACGCATTTATAAGATCCAACTTAGAGGTCTTTGGCCACGTCCTTTTAGTAAAGATGTGCTATTCGAACACATCTACTCTGTTTTTGTGATTCATTAGGAAAGTATTTCACTGGACTCATCTATTTCATTTTTAGTACTGTGAATTTTCGATGGTATACAATCAACATGTAGCCTTGATATGAATAGTATAGATTTGTAAGATGATGTATCAAATGCTCTTGCTTATTACGTTTACAAGACAACATATTCAACGCAAACACGTCCTAACATAAAAAGGTGCACTCGATTATCTCTTTTTGATGCAATTGTCACCCACTTTTTGAATTGTTTTCTTGAGTCAAATAATTGAAGGGCAGAAACAAAACTATAGGAACAAATAGATTGATATATTCTCCGTCCGTGGTATTTTATGTAAAATCGGAGGTTATGCATTTTGCAGATCAAACTAAATAGACACCCATGTCATCGACTTGATATCGTATTGTTTTGCTTTATTATGTAATACACAAATTTAAAAATTATTCAAACGGTGTTTTTATGATAAAATACTTCGTAATTTAGCCAGAAACTGTCATTTCATTCGTTTCTGTTAACTTTAAATTTTGTTTTTACTATAGGAAATATTACAGTAAGAATTGTTCGCCTTCTCCAAGAAAGAGCCTCGATTCTTTTGTTCTATTCTAATATGATTACCGCCCGTTTAGGAAGTCTCTAGTTGCTGTCACCTCATCAGATGTTTATAATATTTTTCCAGTATGTCTATGTGTTTCTATATATCATTGTATCAACACACAATTTTTCTCAGAATAAATATATCTACATATATATAATATTTGTCACTCGTCCATTGCTTTGGCATATATGAAGCCGTTGGTTTATTATAACAATAGCTATGCAATTTATCATGTCTGGACTTTTTATAGCTGACTTCATTGTATTAGTTCGTTTATCCTTAGATCAAAACTTCTTAGACTGTTTTTTATTTATAGTTCAGGAATACAAATGGACATTTTTGAACATATTTCAATAAAAAATCTTTACATTATATTTGTTTCTTACCAAAGGACTAAACATTACGAAATTTAAGACACCCAGAAACAAAACAATACTTTAAAATAACAAATGAAAAAAGTTAAATCATAAAAATACTGAACTCAGAGGAACATTCGAAACGGAAAGTCAAAAATTAAAAAGCAACATCAAAAGCTCAAAAACATCAAACAAATGGACAACAACCGTCATATTCCTGACTTTGTACAGGCATTTTCTTGTGTAAAAAAATGGTAGATCGAATTTGGTTTTATAGCTAGCTGAACCTCTCACTTGTATGACAGTTGTGTCAACAAAACAAACAGACATAATAAGCAAAAATGTCAAAAATAGGGGTACAGCAGTCAACATTATGTTTAAATCTTAACCCTAATGTTAATGATATATGGTCTATTAAAACCATTGCTATATAACAATTTGAATTGTTTTTAAATGTGTTTTCAGTATGTACAGTTCTATAACTCTATAACATTCGATAGAATCGGGACAGGAGGTGCGAGAGGGGAAATTGTTGGTGAGTATAATTTACAGAAATGTTTTCTGCGTATCGATATCACAAGTTAACCTTTTCAAACTTATTTTTTTAAAAGTTTTTATTGTACTGCTAAATGTAAACCACACTGAAATGTTATGAGGTGTGTGTCAGCCCGATACAGATTAAGACTATAAAATCTAAAGCCTAAAATTACATGGTCGTTGTTTGTTGTCGGCTGCTTTACTTGTTTTGTTCACTGTTTAAGGATGATGGTTTTCTTTTTAAAAATAATTTCATATTGTATAACATTTATCATGTTTATATTGGCGATTGCTTGTATAGCTTACTAAATGTATGGGATTTGCTAATTTTTTTTAGAGCTGTGGAGTACCCTAGTTCTAAACGTATTATACATAAAAAATTAAAACAACAGGTTATCAAATAGCATGCGTCCGAATCACATTACTAAATCTACCTTCATAGGATAAGTTAAAAAAGGGTGTTTGAATGCCATAAATGTATAGGAACATATACAGTTGAAGAGCTATATAATCCAAATTGACCTTGCGAAATAGAAAATGCAGCGAAGGTCACTTTTGCCTGAAGGAATTGAATCTAAAGTATCTTTATAATTTCAAAATCTATAAATGGCCATATCGTCGAAAGGTTTGTTTTGAAGTTTTTCGTGGATAATTGTCCATTTGGCAATCATGTAATTTTCCCGTTTTTCATTTTTATTAAATATAGCCTTCAAGAAGTGTCAAAACGTAGAACGTAATTTAAGTTATGTAATGTACTACATTGTAGTTAAGCACTGAATATTCTATCTTAAGAATATGTCCATCTGCGAAACACGTCACATATAAAGTATATTCGTGACTGACAATCATTATAATTTCCATTCGTGGAGGCTCCAAAATGTTGCCATAATGGATAGATAATAAAATTAACGGTACTAATTTTCTTGCACCAGATGCGCATTTCGACAATACATGTCTCTTCATCTAAATTAGTTAATCAACTATATGGCCATTACTTGGTACTGCTGAACATTTCCGTCACCTAGACCTCTTTTCAACTATTATAAACGACAAGTTTGCGACGATTTGATTTACAAAAAATGAAGGTCGTCGCTATTTTTCTCTGCGTTATCGGTATGTTTAGGTATCAGTTAATCTATTCTTCCTTGCTTTATCGTTATGTTCAGGTAACAGCTTATCAAATTTGGTAACTTAATATTTCAATATTCATAGGATGTGTTCAATATCTATGAAATATTAGATTGTAGGGAACTATTCCATTTTATTAACTGGTTATAAGTATGCGCGTTGAGTTTCTTTGCAGTACCTTTATACGTTATAAAGTGACCTTAGAGTATGCATTTTTATACGCACAGCTGTCTTCTTATCTTGGACATTTATTTTAAAAATACACTCATTGTGATTGGGATAACGTATAGAGACATCTGAGGTGAATCACCTCGTCAGTGGTTGTCTAATGTTGCTGGGGGTTGGTTGTTTATCAATTTTGTTTTTGAACCATTTAGTGTTTAGTATCTTGTTTGATTGTTTCGTACCCATAAGAGACAAGATGCATCTGTAATTAAACTGATACATAATTACTTACAACATGTCATCGTGGTCTTTAACCTTTAGATATCAGATTACATGTAATCGTTTTATCCGTCATATAATCGATTGTATCATATTGACATTTTGAGTGTATGTGGAATCGCATGCTGGATTGTTTATTCATAGCAAGAGAAGTGTTCAATGCCGACACAATCGGTCTCGCGGCTTCCGGCAGCCCTACATGTCCCTCAAATATCTGTGTTACAATGTTGTGTGTCTTCTATATCAATTTATGAGATTTTAATCATCAGTAACTTACTGTTGCTATGATTTATAATTGTTAGATTAGAAAACACTTGTTTTTGTGTACACGCAGCTGTCTAATGTCCAAAACTGAAAAAAAAACTGTTGTTATGAAAACGCACGTCTTGATTATTAAATCTTTCTTCATCTTCAAGATCATACTAATAATAAAATCCAAATAATGTTATTTGATTACTTCTATTAAATACACTTACCATACATGAATCTGAAATGGCATATAAACCGCATATTCTTTTTTTTTATTGTTTGTAAGATCGTTTCCTCATGCTTTTGCAAAAACAATCATCTTCAAAATATTCAAAGATAGCCCTGCTGTCTTTCAGCATGCACAGACGTAGCCGACTGTAGCAGTGAACATTCCAGATTTGGAAAGTCCCACTGTTATGACGGCCACTCTCATTGTCTCCCTGGAGCAGGAAAATAATTCTATTGGATAAGGTCTTAATCAGATTATCATATAACATGTATTAAGGATTTATAAAGATGTTCTTGGAAAACAAATTAGTGATATCAGATAACTGGTTTGAAATGTAATGTTTTTACTTTTCCTTTGTCGTCGCAATAGAATGATGGTACACTTATAGTTTGAGACCTTATATGTTTATGTACTAGAATATAAATGGATAACGTATTTAAATGGATTGATGTACAATAACAATCAAAATCAAGGAGTAAACAAAGACTCACAAAACCAAAGGACATTTACATCAATAGTTAAACATAGTAAATAAGAAACAACACGAACTCCACTAAAAACCGGGAGTGAAATCAGGTGCTCCGGAAGGGTAAGCATTTCCTGCACCGTATACGGCATCCGTCGTGTTATTTATTTGTTTAGTTCAGTAATGATGGAAGATTATTATGACTGAACGAAAACTAAATACCAGCTTCTGAGCAGATGATACACGCAAGGGGACTCACAATCTACCATCAGTTTTTTTTATAAATAAATGACAGCATGTAAACTGTATAATATAATATCACAAACATTGACGTAGTTTCGTCACGAATATGTAATCTTGAAATTCATGCAATTATTTTCAAAATACTAGACTAATTCCCAATCGGCTAAACAGTCATCCTCTTGTATATTTCACGTTCGGTACTATGAAGACAGACGAAATAGATGCAAAACCACAATATTATACGTGGTTAATATATCATTTATTAGTTTAGACACATACACATTGTATAGGTTATAAAATTCGTGAAATTTTAATTTTTTAATATTTAGCCATGCTATTACATGAAACTTCGGTGAGCACACCAAGCTTTCAATTTAAAAAAAAAATGATTTTACTTGTTTGATGCGAATTTGTATTGGTAAATAACTAAATCATATTTAATAAGTAAACACCAATGAGACAAGAACCCTAGGACAAAATACAAACAATACATTTAAGAAGCAACAGGCCGTTTTTCTGCATTATTCATGTGTATATAGTATATATGTTAAACTCTAAATTGGGTTGTGATACGTCCGTCTGTAATTTTATCTCTGTACAGTATTCAAAGGTGTAGATTTTAGTTCATTTTCAAATTCTATGTAGCTGTTTAATTTGAGCGATAGCGATGTGTCTTTTGAAGAAAATACGTACGTCTGGCGTCGAAGTAATACGCCTTGTAGCTCTAGATATTATTCATATTTTCTTTTGTTCTCCTTCAACTTGTATGTTTTTCTCATTAAACTAGTTGATTACATATCTTCTTGAAAAGAAAAGCTATTCTATGTATATAATTGTGTGGAACTAAGTAGATCTGTAGACATCTATATCTAATTTTCATTTGGTTTAATCATCAGTTGCATTATAATTAGTAACAAGGTAGTATTATTTTTGCGGGTACAAGTATCATCATCTGTTATCAACTACATCGATGGTTTCAAAGTAGCATTGTCCCTTCAAATATATATAACAGAGTTATGGAAGAAGGGCGAAATATACCAGAGGGAAAGTCATACCCATATATCGAAAAATAAACTGACAACTCAATGGCTACGAAAGAAAAAGACAAACTGACAAATGTAAGTACACAAGACAGAACATAGAAGACGAACCCTACTAAAAACTGGGGGTGATCTCAGGTGCTCCGGAAGGGTAAACAGATCTTTATACACATGTGGCAACCGTCATGTTGATTATGCCGTGTCAAACCAATGGTAAAGTGTTATGTATTCCTGCGAACTAGTTCAATAAAAATACGGTTCAGTGAATCGGTCAAATATAACCAGGGTTACTTGTTAGAAAGTTTGCAAATAATTAAATCTCAAAAAAGTACGTCATTTAGATCAGATAGAAAACACACAGTTTTTATAGGCATTACTAAAGTTCGTTTAATACGTGCGTATTGAGAATATAATCTTGAATCGTGAATTTACATCCAACACTTCTCTAAACAGCTGTTAAAGAGGAGCCAAAGATACCAGAGGGACAGTCGAACTTATAGATAGAAAATCGAAAGATACCAGATTGACAATGAAAATATAAATAGAAAATCGAAGATACCAGAAGGACAGTCAAACTAATAGATAGAAAATCGAAAGATACAACAGGGACAGTCAAATCAATAGATAAAAAATCGAAAGATACTAGGAACTAGTTCAACAAAATAACTCAATCAGTTGAACGGTGTAACATGTATACCCAGAAAAAAACGAGACTGCATACATCGCTGTACATGCCTTTTATCTTAAGTGTTGTGAAACAATGAAAAGAATTAAAAAAAAAAGCAAGACTTAGAGTAATTGAAAGAGCTGTCAGTGTGTGAGAACCAGGAGAGCTGTCAGTGTGTGAGAACCAGGAGAGCTGTCAGTGTGTGAGAACCAGGAGAGCTGTCAGTGTGTGAAAACCAGGACAGCTGTCAGTGTGTGAGAACCAGGAGAGCTGTCAGTGTGTGAGAACCAGGAGAGCTGTCAGTGTGTGAGAACCAGGAGAGCTGTCAGTGTGTGAGAACCAGGAGAGCTGTCAGTGTGTGAGAACCAGGAGTAGGTGCTATAGCATATGATAGGTTTTCATCAATTCTGCATTATACATTTTTTTATACAGCAAATCAAGCACGAGGTATTTAAAAATGGACACACATTCAATCAGTCAATACTATGTCAACCTCTAAATTAATTATTATTCTATATTAAAAAAAGTTGTAAAGTGAAAGTCGATGATACTACAACCCTGGTCTAAAGTGTTGTTTCTGCGTAGCCTCATACTATATCGAGCCGTAGTATAGACACCTGTTCCATGCTGAAAATTGTTTGTTGCTTCTTTAATATACTGTTCCCATTTAATCATTGGGTTGTTGACTTATCCTTGTTTGTGTTGTAAATACATAATCGTCAAAACCAAACCAACCTTACATTTCGTCGACAAAAGTTTTAATTGTACTCACGATTTCCAATATGTATTGTAGAATAATCTGCTATACATTTACCCCCCTTTTCGTCATTTTGTTAGCCTTGCGCAGTGTTACGTAGATGTAACAAGCTGCACAATGTACGTTCTGTCAATGTGTTCGACCAAGGACCTGTTTGGTTATAAACTACACATTATACGTTCTCATAATGCGTTCGACAAATGTGTTTAACTGCGAGTACTCTCCAATTGTATTTTCTTGTTAATTCGACCTGTTGATACTGTTTATAATGCTTTTTTGTTATTTTATATTTATATGGATCTTGTCTGTATACCAGCCTTGATCATTTGTAATATCTTCAATTTTTCACTTATTCTTACTACATTTGTATAAACTTCAAGATTTAAATTATTTTTTTTAAAACCGGTTTTTTCCTAAAGTGAATATTGATCAATATTTTCGAAGGGTTAAACATTTCTCAGTGGTGTCTTGCCATGGCTTTGTTTGAACTTGTTTGTTTCAGAAAACGGGAGACGGTTTGGATCCATTAAAACGTTTAATCCCGCTGCAATTGTTTGCACCTGTCCTAAGTCAGGAATCTGATGTACAGTAGTTGTCGTTTGTTTATGTAATATATACGTGTTTCTCGTTTCTCTTTTTTTATATAGATTAGACCGTTGGTTTTCCCGTTTGAATGGTTTTACACTAGTAATTTTGTTGCCCTCACGTGTATGTTAGTCGAATACAATTACATTGTATCGAGAACGATGCGTAAAAAAACCAAACATAATAGGTAGCAATGTCAAAAAAGGGATATACAGCATTGTAGAAAGGTGAAATGTGTTTATATTATTATTTTACGTCTCCTATGCATACAACTTAATATATTGTTCCAAATAAACGCAAAAAAACCTCAAACATGGTTTAACAAACATAGTCTTGAGAGTAGTGAATTAACGCAGATATATGGTTCGTTTGGTTATTAATTTAAAATAGATATAGGAAGATGTGGTGTGAGTGCCAATGAGACAACTCTCCATCCAAATAACAATTTAAAAAAAAGTAAACCATTATAGGTAAATGTACGGCCTTCAACATGGAGCCTTGGCTCACACTGAACAACAAGCTATAAAGGGCAACAAAATTACTAGTGTAAAACCATTCAAACGGGAAAACCAACGGTCTAATCTATATAAAAAAAAGAGAAACGAGAAACACGTATATATTACATAAACAAACGACAACTACTGTACATCAGATTCCTGACTTAGGACAGGTGCAAACAATTGCAGCGGGATTAAACGTTTTAATGGATCCAAACCGTCTCCCGTTTTCTGAAACAATAGCATAACATCACAACATAGAAACACACACGATAAAATATCAATTGGCAGACTTAACTAAAAAAACGTAAATTAATACACAATGAACGAATAAATTTGGTCTGCGATATCTGAATGCAAATGCATAGTTAACAACATATTAGAGACAAACATTCAAGACCAAAAAGTTAGTTATTAAAAAAGGTTTAAAAGACTATGTTCTACATTTATTTAAAAAAAAAGGGCTGTACCAAATCCGGAAAATTTCAGCTATGAATTTTCCTCTGAGTTCAGCATTATTGTGGGTCTACTTTTTATGATACGACTTTTACATATTTGTTGAGGAAGCAGATATAGCTGTAGGGAAGGATGATGAAATCATTAGATCACAATTTATATATTTTACCCCTCTGCAATGTAGACAATAATAGAATTGTGAGGTGCTTTTCGTTTTACGTACACACCTAGTAGTAGACATAACAGATATGAAAGAATAACCTTACCTATCAATTCATATATCTGAGCTACATAGTGTACACCCATGCAAATGAGACGACAAATGAAAAATAAAATAATAACATTACAAATCATCTATCGGAAAAACACCAATTTATTTGAAAGAAAACATCATTGAAACCATTATATAATAATGAAGTTAAAGAAGTGTCTAGTTGAATTATTTTCCAGCTCCAGGGAGACAATGACAGTGACCGTCATAACAATGGGACCTTCCAAATCTGCAATGTTCACTGCTGCAGTCGGCTACGTCAGAGCATGCTGCAAAATAAAAATGTTGATATTAAATTATTTTTGATATGATATAAATGCTAAAGAAACAAAAATTTTCTTGTTCATTCCATTACTTAAATAAATGGCACTGGTGCTATTTCCAAATATGCATTAGGATTCTTTTTCATTGTTGATTGTAATACGGTCCAATGTGTACTTTGATTAAAGTACGTATTAGCAAACTACAATGTTTTGTAACGTTTAACAACTAATATGTAAGATACAGATAAAGCTACAAAGTGCAATTTTAATATATTTATTATACTCACAAATTGAATAAACAGAAGTGATATGGAATTTCATTTATGTTTCAATTATAAAACGATTGCAGACTGCCGGTATATCGCTACTAGTAAAAGAAGTAATATTTGCTAGTCACGATATTCCTATTGAAGAAATTGTGAACCATTGTTTGATTTTTTAAAATATATGTTTACTGTAAAAACAATTCTACTCTAGATTTGGTTGAAATGTAATAAAACGAAATTGCTAACTGTGTCCAGTTCTGCCGCTGCATGTGCAATGGCCCATAAAGCATACTACATGATGTGAAGAGTCTGTGCATGTGGTCTGAGTACATCTACGGTCTGATGTACATGTCTCACAATATACCGCAACTGAAATATTACAGCAACACATGACTAAGTATTACGGCATGTTAAATATTATGAAGATACGCTACATACAATATTACAGTCACTTTACATTTATTTTATGTTGTCTAAGTAAATAAGCAAATATAAAAAAATCAATTGAAAGATGCATTTCATAAATGTAAACTTTGAACTTAAAATAAAGTGTGGAATATTTGTTACGGTCTCTATCTCTCTTACTTCCCATCAAATGACAAAAGTTTTTTGTAAGTTGTCATATAGTATGAAATATTGACAATTAAACCATATACTTTTTCTTTTCATTTGAATGCGCATGTCTATGTTCTCTTGTCGTTTGAATTCCTTCTTAATTTCAAAATTCACTCCATAGAAAGCAATACAAATTGGTTTCATATGATTTCTGTGTAAAAAACAAAGTTTTAAATTAAGATGAAGTACCACAACTCAGTTGCATTTGATAAATTATGCTGAAAATTTGAATTTCGATTGGCACAAGCTTAGATTAGGTAGGAATCTAATTGAAACAGCATCCAAAGTACAAAATATACAGATTGCAATGTTAACTCTTGACAATAGACTGCCTATACACATTACGAAAATCTTATTTCTCTAACTATTCTTAATTTTTGAACAGTAGTTTACCGATGTTGAAATCTTATCAATTGATTTTGAAAAGACACCAATCAACATAGTACGAACGTCTGGGCGAGTCATCTGACACCGAAAACTGATAATCCGTTAGTCACAGCAGGGTACGCATCTCACCATCTGATCAACACTTGATAACATGACTACATGTATTCAGGTATCTAAAGTTTAAAGACCACATAACATGATCGTAAATACCTAGCGTCTAACATATGAATGAACGGAGTAACACATAACAAAGTAACCTGTTATTGACACAACTGAAAAAGCACAGCCCCAAAAATATTCGGATTTGACACGCGACAATCACTGACGAAGTTACTTCTTTGAGACATATACATTAATATGTTACTGGCATAAAACTTTAAAAAAAATCTTAACCCCACAATTTCTGTTGTTTGAACTGCTATAAGTGTATTCTAAGTTTAAACCTTTCAACTAAATGATAACATATCAAAATGATAAACGGTAAAATGTCGTCTGAAAGTAGGCTCACAGTTTCTGCAAGTGAACTCATAGCTCATACCAAAAGACTGTAGATAAAAATAATAAGGTCCCTACACTCTAATATCTATATGATAGCACGTTGATCAAATCCTATGCAAATCGATATATCAAGATACATAAATAGATTAACTGATACCTGTACATACCAATAACGCAGAGAAGAATAGCAATGACCTTCATTTTTGCTGTGTTTTGACAAGTGTAAATAGAATCTTCGGAATCTTGGCATTTATAAAAGTCGAAAAGAGGTACCGGTAAAGGAAATTTTATAACATAACATTTCAATAATATCAACTTATCAACAAATTGTTAAATAACTTATTTATCTATTCATGATGAAAACCCTTCGGAGCCTCCATGGATTGAACTTATGATGAATGTTAGTCACGAATCGTCTTTATATGTCTCTCAGTTGGACATATTCTCAAGATTTAAATAGAAGGTTAAGTGCATTTCTATAATTAAGTACATTGCTGGACTCAACTTACGTTCCACGTTTTGACACTTCTTGAAAGTTATATATAGTCAGATACTAATACAGATAAGCGGCATTATTGCCCAATGAACAATTATTCACGAAATACGTTATAACTAACCTTTCGAAGTCAATATTATGACAGTTGTTATCCATTCGTTTGATGTGTTTGTGCTTTTGATATTGCCATTTGATTAGGGACTTACCTTTTTGGATATTCCTCGGATTCAGTATTTTTGTGATTTTACTTTTATAAATTTGTATATACATTTTTTAAATACATAGAAACTAAGGCTTCAATTCCTTAAGGCAACTATGAACATTGCTTGATTTTGCTATTTTTTAATATTCTATTTTGATTATATGGCTCTTCATCTGTCTCGTTTCTTGTACATCATTGCTTTTGAAATACCCGGCGTCGGCATTCCTTATGAAGTCAATCCAAAAAAGGGATTGAGATGAATAATATGTTTAAAACTATATGGTACTGTAGGACCTTCAACAATGCATATATCTAGTAAACTAAACAAGTCATCGCTAATACACATGTGAAAAATGTAAAATATATTGAAAAAAGGATTTAAATGTGATATCGGCACGCAGCACACTTATTCTGTAAATTCACCTCACCAAAGCCCCCCCCCCCTCTCAAAAACATATCTTTCTTATGTATTTTCAGCAAGCCAATCACGTTTAAAGACAACTCCAACAAATAAATCACAATGTTTTCTAAGAATCAAGTAGCATTTGTCCTATCAGGTGATCTAATTGTTTCCCTATGACTAACATTTTGTATTATGTAGTCATTTCGTAAGAAACACATGAGATGTTATGAGTTTATTCTGGAATATATTGTGTAATGTCAATTTGTCTTGCTGAACTTTAAAAAAAAGGTATAAAGGATGTACAAATAGATTTTGATTTCAGGATAAGCAAATGTTTTAATTGCCGCGAAATAATTTAATTTAAGAATAAAATTATTTAGCAAACGAATAAAACATTTTTGTCTATTTTTAATATCTTTGAAACGATTGTTAATAGAAAGATAAGTAATTAATTAATATTTAAATGAAAACATTTTATTTTCTGTCATTTGCTCGTTATTGAAGTTTAAAGATGTTTTCGTAAAACCATTCTTATTTCAAATAAAAAAAAAGTTTCGTTATAGTTGTTTCTATTTAAGATGGCAATATTGCAATCAAAAACATCTAAAATATTGTAAATTGAAGTTCTTCTTACATTTTTTTCTGTGTTCACTTATCATCTGATTTTCCTTTTTTTATGCTCTTTACTAGTACTATAAAACATTTTGTTTTTCAAATTGTTCATCTTACTTGGGGATTTGTTTTATATATTGGTGCTGTTCTCGTTGTGAAGTGTATATACATTTCACATTTCTTTCTCTTTCAGTCATTGTTTTTCAAGTTTGTATGTCGTACTATTTAATTCTAATAATGTGCGAATTCAATCCATTGCTGATATATCCAAGGAAATGTCGCAATAATGAAGTATTCGTTACACCTACGACCACAATCTTGTCAAGTCAAAACGAAATCGTGATTCACAGATGACCTTATTTGGAATTTATCTCCTTATTTAAGATAACAAGCGACCATTAGATTTCACTTCTAACAAAGGATAATAAACATGAAGGTTGCCATTATTCTCGCTTGTCTTGTTGGTAAGTTTACGGATTTGTATACGTTTTGGAGTAGAAAAAAACAAAATGGAAGGTTATTTTTTGTGATTTCACTTTTTAATACTAGTAACTATATTTATCAAAAATAAAAGATGAAAATAATGTTCTGTAGATTGTGTGCTGCCTTAGTGATTTGTTAGATTGATATTCACAAAGAATGCTAAAAAACTATTAAGGCCAGATAAATATAATTAAGTGAATATCTGAAGAGCGTGTGAAAAAAAACACTACAAGAAAGTTCCTCATGTTTTTAATGAATATAATACTGTGGGAGGAATGACTGTATTATAAAGAAGAAATAACATAAAAAAATGTAGTGCACACTGAATAACCCACGTAGCGGGTTATTTTTAAGTGTGCCTCCCATTTTTCCTATGTTATTTCAAAAAGGCAGAACAAATATTACAGTCATTTTTTATAATTTAATACTAAATTCCATTTCAAACCGAAGAAAACCATGAAAAAACATTAATGATGTCACGGACATTTATGGCTATGAGCTGATAAACAAAACAACGCCAGCCAATCAAAAGACGCGTTACATCCAAAAATTAAATTATCAACGGATAATTTTAGACAGAAATCGTTAAAGAAGGTCATTACCTTAGCACCAAGTATGAGCTAATCATGTCACCGGGGACTATCAGTTTTCTAAAAGTAGCAGTGCCAAGTGCATGAAAATTACTTTTTTTAATTCATTCAGCTCCTTTTATGCATAATGACTTCGATATGAGTTTTTTTAAGACACACTTGTCTTCCTACATCTTGAATTGTGTAAAACAATGTAACAATCGGTGTAATGACATGTGAAATGTCGACAGTGCTGTGTAATACATGTGTAAAATCTTTCGTGTTAATGAAGAAAGGTATGTGCTTTTTCATATTTACGGCTGTTTTTTTCACCAAAAGTCATGTATGCTATGTTGAATTCAAAATGTTTAACATTGTCTCATAAATGGGAGGTTACTCAAATATAAGGGTACTAATTTCTAAAATAGAATGTGTTATGAATTAATGCATTTTATTGTGTAGCAAAATAAACGAGTTCGGTGACCACATTGTTTTTCTTTTTTCCTATCTAAAAGCACATTATTAGGGCTTTGGTCTCTTTGATATCTTGTGATCAAATTATTTGGAAATCGTCAATGGCAGTAAGCAGGGGTTAAGATCATCAGTTGTTCGACCAGTTAATCAAATGCGTTTTGTAAAAACATTTTTTGTTTGTGCTGTATTTATACCCTTATTCAACGAAATTTGTTCTATATGCACATGTATACAATTTGTGGTTTTTATACAACACAAACATAGGTTTCAACGTTTTTTTAATTAAGACTAAATAACATCACGACTATCTATATTGACACCTGATTTGATTAGAACCAGAATCACAGACCTTTTTCAACCATCTCACCATTTTTTATTTAAACATAATGATAGTGGTTTTCTCCAACGTAAAAATTCTCAGAAAAATATTGTAAAAACACATTTCAAATAAATGGTCCAAAAAAAAAATTGTCCTTGTAAGATTTCAAGGTTGACTCTAATATGAACACCATATATTACATAAATACGCAATGAATAAAAATCACTATCGACAAAAAGTCCAATTGCATAAACTTTAGCATGTACAGTTTAGATTTAAAGTTATTGTTGCTTTTACAAATTATAACTTCGATGGAGAGTTGTCTCATTGGCACTCTTACCACATCTTCTTATATCTATAACTTAAATTATTGAAAAATACATGACAAAAAATTTAAATAATATCAAATGTAAATATCTTCTTCTGTACATGTCTTTTTATGTCTTATAAATTTGACAAAGTGCATACAAACGCTATTCTATTGCTGTATAATTTATGAAGTGAGTGAAAATATCAAAGCATTTGTACAGTTTAAACATATTTTATTGTTCAAAATGACAAAAGGATCAGCATTTGTATTTTTACTTAAATAAAGAAAAAGCAAGTAGTGATGTAACACTACAGTTGTCGAAACGCGTTTCTCTTCTTACTGTTATTATGAATTGCTTGAATGACCAATAAGAGTATGCATAGAATGAAATAACGCCCTCCGCACTTAAGTACCAATCACAGATGAACTGGTAGATGGTAATACCAAAAACGCGAGGAAAGTCGATATGAATCCACTTATTTTTGTCTATCTGATGAGTTAAGCCTTTTTCAACTGATTTTTATAGTTCGTTCTTATGTTGTACTGTTATACCATTGTCCCAGGTTAGGGGGAGGGTTAAGATCCCGCTAAAATGTTTAACCCCGCACATTATTTATGTATGTGCCTGTCCCAAGTTAGGAGCCTGTAATTCAGTGGATGTCGTTTGTTTATGTGTTACATATTTGTTTTTCGTTCATTTTTTTTTATATATAAATAAGGCCGTTAGTTTTCTCGTTTGAATGGTTTTACATTGTCCTATCGGGGCCTTTTATAGCTGACTATGCGGTATGGGCTTTGTTCATTGTTAAAGGCCGTACGGTGACATATAGTTGTAAATGTCTGTGTCATTTTGGTCTTTTGTGGATAGTTGTCTCATTTGCAAGCACACCAGATCTTCATTTTTATATGCAATGAATACAGACAGCAGTGCTTTACTAATGAAGAGTAGAATCAAGTCATACACAGACAATCGTCTGTTGAGATGGACACACTCGACACAACTACAGATCAGACGATATTCCCAGCGTCTTAAGATCTAACAAATGTACATATCTCGTTTTTGTTGAAATCATCACGTTTGTTATTAATTCTAGTAAAAATTTGCTCATCAGTATTAACCGATGACAATGGATGTAGAAAAGGTTAAATTTAGTATAAGCTTGTAAAACGTCACTTTATAAATCGCAAACACATTATGATTGGATTAAAAAGTAATCTATCAATTCAGCTATGACAATGATCGACAGCAAGAATATTATGTTGGCATATGATTTATTAAATTGTATTGACTTTGACTTGTGTAAACCGCTCCATCATCAGTCCGACACACAGATGTAACAAACAAAACAAATATGCAGCATACTTTTTTAGGAGTATTTAAAACAAATATTCTCGAGTGGAAAAATACTCACAACTTTCATAGTCGAACATATCACTACATATTTTTTTTTTAAATTTTTCAGCCTCTATCTATGCTGAGACCTGTTCAAATGATTCCGATTGCACAGACACAAAATGCACATCAGGACATGCATCCAAATGTCTTCAATTAGTCTTTGGAAGACACGAGTGTGTCTGTAGTGATGGCGAGGCTGGAAATGGTAAGACATTATCTTAAGAGAAATGCATTTAAACAGATACCAAACATCTGGACTAAAATTAATTTGGCTCGTCTAATTTTTATAGATTTTTTACACAGATACTTACTTTGGCTCTTTGACAAAATTATAAAACGCACTCAATCAGATTTTGTTATTGAATTTGATCAGTAAAAAGCATATTATTTTCCTAAAAATAGAACGTGATTAAAAATTTCAGTTGATTTATCAGAGTTATCTCCCGGTAGTGTAATGTACCACCTTACAAATGTTTTGTTCTATCCAAGACAAAGTCATGTTTGATGAAGTGTTCTATAAATCGTAATTAAGTGCTCTTAAATATATTATCATATTTGACCATTAGTTCGAAAATCAGTTTGATTAAAGACATGATAACAATTATTTCCCGACCACATGCCCATTTGATAATCAAAGTATTCTATTCTCAACCACATGTTAATTTTGAAAATAAGTGTATTCTCTTCTCAACAACATGCACATTTTGACAACTGGTGTATTCTTTAAAAAAACTTTTAGGTCAAAACATTAAAGAAGTGCTTTCTTTGTATTTACATCTGAATCAGTATTACATATTTACAGATGTAAACAGTTAATACCTATAGCAAAAGCAGCATCCATTATTGACTTTATTTATATCTTAAAAAAATGCTTTTGTTTATAGTTTGTGTATTGTTTATCGAAGACGAATTTACAACAAAAACTAGAATATACGTTTCCATTTTGTGGTATCTGAACTAATACTATAATTTTTATTTTTGCAGCATGCACTGGCGCAAGCGATTGCTCTGCCACTAAATGCAGAATCGGAAATGCTCACTGTGTTGACGCTCATTGTCGTTGTTACGGAGGAATTGGCAAATAATCAATAAAATATTAACTCTGTAGTCCTAATATTTAATTCGCCTTTTCAGTATCTAAAGAAATTTGGATAATCGCACTGTTCGTCCATTAAATGAAAATAACGTTACGTTTATCAAGTTGTTAACCAATCACAACGTTTTAGAAATATTACCCAGAATTAACTAGTTTCTGAAACGGCGAATTGTCATCATAGATTGCTCGTATCTAATTTCGTGATATGAGAATTTGAATCATGGCCAAATATCATAGGTAAAGGTTATTTTCTACCATTAATATTTGGTTTATTTCTCTTGTATCGTACAAGTATGCGTTAACCATACCGGTACCAATGTTTCTGCAACCGATGCGTATAAAGATAATGTTCCCTCATTAATTAATTAAAAATTTAGTGACTACGTTGAGCGAATCTATTAAATCGAACTCGAGATAAAAGATACACCAGATACCGTTAAGTCTTCCTCAAATCGAGACTAACATCTAGACATTGACACTCACACCACATCTTCCTATATCTATTGACAATGAACGTCAGTTGATAACAAAACTGTCAGACTAAAAGAAGATTGCATCTGCCCAATTGTTAGATTTCAATGTCTATGTAGAAACATTCCATCAGTGCCTGCATACAGATACACTATTTATAACAGAGGGTTGATGCTCAGTCAGCAGCTATTTAACAAAGAGTTTCAACTGGTGAAGTTGTTATCGTCGCTTCGTACATTTTGCGGACGCTATTACGAGTTTTTTGTCTGTTTTTCAATAACAGTTTCACAGAGGATAGCACATATTTTTACTTTGTACTAACAACAATCCCGTCCCTTGTTCACGAATGTGATCTACCGAGTTAGACTAATACTAACATGAGCATAACTACGGGTACCCGATGTAAATCTGCTTGCTGTACTTGGCAAAACATTTAGCGATGTTTGGTCCTCAATGCTCTTCAACTTCGTACTTTATCTGGCCTTTAGAACATTTTTGTTTTGATTCGAGCGTCACTAATGAGTCTTTTGTAGACGAAACAGGCGTCTGGGGTAAATATAAAATTTTAATCCTGGTATCTATGATGAGTTTATTTACCCTTACGGAGCACTTTACATCTAGCCCTGTTTTTAGTTGAATTCGTGTTGCTATATCTCTATTTTTCAATGTAATGTTTTGTGTAATATTATTTTGTTCTGTTGTGTTTTTTTAAACATGGCGTTGAAAGATTTTTTTCGACTTCTAAGGATGAATGTCTCTTAGGTATCTTTTGTCTCTCTCATATAAATCGGACAATTCTCCGGTAGAAATTTTTTAAAATGGCTTTTTTATATTAGAGGCTTTGCAGATTGATGACATTAATTGATTAGTTGGATCAAACCATGCTGATAAATTATTTCATTATAGATACCATGATTTAAAGTTTGTGCCTCGAGTGCAGTGTTAAATAACATATATGTTTTAGTATTGTTTTCTCTGAGAAAGTGAGTTCTTTCAATGGGATGCTTTATCTCCTTATCTTTTTATGTGAGTGATTGGATCGCCCAGGTCAATGCCTGTTATTATAATTATAAATGTGCTTGTATAACATTTTCATTTAAGATTGTACATACATTGTATGATTCTACTATAATTTTGAAGAAATCAATATTTGTTTTCGATTTTTTCAAAATATAACGTTGTACGACATTTCTGGCTATCCATGATATACTGAATTAGAAATTATGACATGAGCCAGGCCATGCGAAAAGGTACAAAAAGTCCTTTTGATAAACTTTACAGGACACGTTATCAAAGTTTGTTATAGTGTTTTTGAAAAACGATTTTATCCGAAAAAAAATACATTAATGTAAACATTCATAAAATTGTCAATTCTATCCCGAATTTGTCAATTAAAACAGAAAAAGACGTAAAAATATCTGAATTTTCGGTATTGGAGCAAGTTAAAAATCATTTGTTTCCCGGACTAATGCTACATGTGCTATACCGACCAGAAACTTAAAAATTTACGACACTACATAGACAAAAGTCAATAATTCCCGTCAGTTCTACAGGTTTAAAGAAAGTAAGACAACATTAAAACATGAGGAAAAATACAAAAACTATGTCATCCTGTGTTTTAGAAATTGAAATTTAAGTTAAGTTAACCTTAGTTGCACGGGATTCGAACCGTTGCCCGATTTGATTGCATTGATTTTAGCATCGTAAGCGAGAGCCTTATCCCCACTGCTACCGGGGTTAACATTACTAATTGGCAAATCAAGCCATTTAAACTGTACTTTGAAAATGATTAAAGTATATGAAAAAATTCATTAAAAATCTTGATAAAACTGAAAGGGGGGGAAGGGGGGGGGGGGGGGGGGTCCTCAACACTTGCAGGTGCGGGTAGCTCACAGCTTAATGATATCAGGAAAAGTAAATGTGTTTTATAAATCACAAGTCTACTACCAATAATTATGCACACTTTTTAGAATTTCGTAAATTTTTCGTTTTTGTACCTTTTCGCATGGACCGCCTCATATGTTCTTGCATTTTAGCGTGAAACAAATAATTTTAGGTGTAGCAGCGGATTTTGTTACCAGTTGAACGGAAAATCGAGGTGATAGAATATTTTAAATATTGGATTAATACCAACAAGAAACCACAACCTGCAAACACAAATGAAATAGCTCTAAATTGGAAATTGTTTAACCATGGCGTTGTCAGTTTATTTTCGATTAATGAGTTTGATTATCCCTCTGGTATCTTTCGTCGTTCTTTTAAAAGCAGCATCTAAGTTACCAAATAAATTGTAATATATCTTATTACAATGTATTATACAATTATGACTCAATCAATTGCTCAGGTGTTAATTTTTATGATTTGTGTCTAATGCTGTAGTATGTAATTTCGCATGTTTTAAAGTGAGAAATGCAAATAGAAACCCAAAAGAATAAAACAAAACAAATAACAATTATATAGCAAGAAACAAACTTGAAACCCCCAGATTTTAGTATGGGTCCGTGTTGCTTAGTCTTTAGTTTTCTATGTTGTGTCTTGTGTATTATTGTCTGTTTGTCTTTTTCTTTGTTAGCCATGACGTTGTCAGTTTATTTTTGATCCATGAGTTTGACTGTTACTCTGGTATCTTTCGCTCCTCTTTTGGAACAATCTCATTCATCTGACGGGCTTACACATATTCATTGTGCTTAATTCTCTTATAACATATGCTTTTGGTGTACATTTAGTCGTTCAACATTAAAACAAATTATACACATCAGTTGGAAAAAAATTGAAAACAACACGTTTTATAATTTCTTGCGTCCGACACACTTTTCTGGATTTACCTTCATCAGGAACGCTCAAAGCCAAACATTTGAAATCCGAAGATGTATAAGTACCGAAACCGTTGATAAATTATATGTCCAATTAGTTATCAAAGGTACCAGGATTATAATTTAGTACGCCAGACGCGCGTTTCGTATACATAAGACTCATCAGTGACGCTCATATCAAAATATTTATAAAGCCAAACAAGTACAAAGTTGAAGAGCATTGATGATCCAAAATTCCAAAAAGTTGTGCCAAATACGGCTAAGGTAATCTATGCCTGGGATAAGAAAATCCTTAGTTTTTCGAAAAATTCAAAATTTGGTAAACAGGAAATTTATAAAAATGACCACATTATTGATATTTATGTCAACACTGGAGTGCTGACTACTGGGCTGGTGATACCCTCGGGGACGAAACGTCCACCAGCAGTGGCATTGACCCAGTGGTGTAAATAGTTATCAAAGGTACAAGGATTATAATTTATTACGCCAGACACGTACCGTTGATAAGTTATATGTCCAAAAAATACCGATCTCATTAAATTTCGGTTAAAATATTTTCTTTTCTCAATTGCGGTATTGGAATCAAATATATCTGTTGTAGATTCTCTTTGCACTATAAGAAAGTTTCTGTGTCATTTTACTATGTTATATTTTGTAGCTTCCGTTCCATTTTGTATAATTTTATATTGTTTGATAGGGGTGCTATTATCATTATTATTTGGATATATTTTTCCCTTGTCTATTAAAGTTTAGATGTACATGTAGAACTTCATAACAACATTAACGGTACCAATTTTCCTGCACCAGATGCGCATTTCGACAATATATGTCTCTTCAGTGATGCTCGTGGCCAAAATATTTGAAATTCAAAGCTTATATAAAAGATGAAGAGCTATAATCCAAAAGGTCCAAAATTACAGCCAAATCCGTGAAAGGAATCAGAGCTTTGCATGAGGGAGATACATTCCTTAATTTATAATAATTTCTAACATTTTGTAACAGCAAAACAACGCATGTATTTTCATGCCAGTACCGAAGTACATAACTTTTATTATGTGAAACGTTGATTTAAATTCCTGATAAATCTAAAGAAAAGTCACAATAAAGAAGTATTTATAATTCCCATGATAAAACCTTGTCAAGTCAAAACGAAATCGTGATTCACATATGTACAATCTATCAATGATCTAACCTTTAGATTTTCTAACCTACTTAAGACTGCAGAAATTCATTTGATTTCATTATTTTCAACGGATAATCACAAAATGAAGGTTGTTATTATACTAGCTTGTCTCGTTGGTAAGTATTATAACATTTAATCTTATCTTTTTCATTTTTAGTCATGGCATTGCCAGTTTATTTTCGATTTATGAGTTTGACTGTCCCACTGGTATCTTTCGTCCCTCTTCTTTAATGAAGTAGTACAATTCGAAACTTAAGGTTGATCTTGATAAACTACTTAATAGATATAGGAAGATGTGGTGTGAGTGCCAATGAGACAACTCTCCATCAAAATAACAATTTAAAAAGTAAACCGTTATAGGTTAAAGTACGGCCTTCTACACGGAGCCTTGGCTCACACCGAACAACAAGCTATAAAGGGCCCCAAAATTACTAGTGTAAAACCATTCAAACGGGAAAACCAACGGTCTAATCTATATAAACAAGACGAGAAACAAGAAACACGTATATATTACATAAACAAACGACAACTACTGTACATCAGATTCCTGACTTAGGACAGGTGCAAACATTTGCAGCGGGATTAAACGTTTTATTGGATCCAAACCTTCTCCCTTTTTCTGAAACAATAGCATAACATCACAACATAGAAAAACACACGATAAAATATCAATTGGCAGACTTAACTCAATAAAAAAAACGGAACTTAAGAACGGAAAGTTTAAAACATTATTTGAAAAATATTGTCGTGATACGACTTTTTTTGTTTTTGTTTATAAAATCCTTTTAATTGGATGCTTAATAAAATTATTCTGTTGTAGAAATATTTCAGTCTGATTATTGAATGCATATTCAAAATTGATTCCTCTATTATGATCTTTTTAATAAAAACCAGTATGCCAAATTTCCTTCTTATTGAAATGAAATTGAATCATCTATACGTATGCTCAATATAATTTGACGCTGAGTTAACTGAATTAAAAAATGGAGAAAAAAAAAACGCTTATCAACAAATTTACATTTAAAAGCAATGAAACTGTCTTGTTGCCTTAAGCGTTGAAAAGCTAGTAATATGTTACTTAAAGAAAAATTGTAAAAACAAAATCGTTTTTAAATCTGAAATGTGTAGTTTTGTTAAGCTGATTTCATCATTAAGTGTCAAGGAAAAAATTAAACGTTTACATTCAAATAAAACTTAAGTATACTCTTCGCAAACGATCTAAATAAATTCGACAAAAAGTCCACATTTGACTTGGACCAATTATCATAGTTTCTAAAATAAATTCAATGACTGCACCGGAATACTTGGAATTTACAATATATAGTTATGCATTCAAATATTATTTTTTTTAAATCAAACTTCACAATTGTTGATTGATGTGTATGTGGTTAGCCTGTTGTATCAAAGTTATACACAAAAAAGAAGATGTGGTATGATTGCAAATGAGGTACCCATGACTAGACATACACTGGTAATGGGACTTCCATTAATTGTAGTTTTTGATCACTGGTCTCTATTTGTCTCTTTTATTTGGAAAACAATTAGAATATAAAACAATTATATTTTCATAGACAAAAATAGTGAAAAGTTAACCCATGGCGTTTCCGTCTAATTCTGTATAATTAAGGTTTAAATTTCCTTTTATTATCTTAAGCCCTTTTTATATCAATGAAAGCTTTCAAGAGTAAACAGCTGGTCATTTTCTTTACAGACTTTCACTGATTCTATGTTGATAGCTCATAACAGTTTTTGTCGCACTTCAGTGTTTCTGTTGTCTCGTTTTATTTCTCTTATAGTTGATGTGTGTGCCCTCAGTTTTAGTTTGTTACCTATATTTGTTTTCTCTCAATCGATGTATAACTGTCAAACAGCGGTATACTACTGTTGCCTTTATTGATATACCTTTGTTTTTTCCAGCCTCTATCTATGCTGAGACCTGTTCAAATGATTCCGATTGCACAGACACAAAATGCACATCAGGACATGCATCTAAATGTCTTCAATTAGTCTTTGGTAGGCACGAGTGTGTCTGTAGTGATGGCGAGGCAGGAGGAGGTAATACTTTAATTTAAAATAAATGGAAATTTTTTAAATATGTTCTTTTCAATCAACTTGATTGTTTAGTAAAATTTTCAAAATCCAGTTTGATTTTAACATGCAATTTTTTTGAGTAAAGTGCAACTGTCTAGTCTATTGATTTCCCCCTAAATTAACTATTACATCTATAGTTAAATACCATGTAATAAACAAATAGCTTTTTAATCATGTTAATTGTCACATTTTTAATTTCAATTTTGAACATGATTCAAGATTAGGGTGAACAATGAATTAGACAACTTTTCTATGATTACATATTGATTGAGAACATTATAAACCAACGAGAGGGTATTTATTTCTTTTTATTTTAGCAATGTTAAAGTATCGGTTTAAATGAATTGCCTATAAACATACATGTGTAGTACATATAAAATGTAAACGTCAAACAATTAATTCATCGATGTATATAAAACACTAAGATTTTAGCATACTTAAACTGATTACCACCTCGCGCCACATATATCCTATTTGCCTGAATTGTCAATTCCTGTAATCTGAAAAATAGAAAATATATATTTTAACCAGCTTAACAGAGTTTTAGCAATAAGCTTTATACCTCATGTAGACATAATGCTTCAATATATCTTCATAAGTAAAGCCTTTTTAGCCTGTACAGGTGCAACAGATTACTTGTACTAAATGCAGAATTGGATACGCGCACTATTTTGACAGGTTAGTTTTTACATTTGCCTGTATTTTCAATACCTATTATCTAAGTATAACCTTTAATATGAAACTATTTGTTTATTTTTTTCAGCATGTACAGGCGCATCAGATTGCACTAGTACCAAATGCAGAATTGGCTCTGCGCACTGTGTTGACAAGTTTTGTCGTTGTTATGGAGGAATCGGTGGTATCGGCAAATAAGCAATTAAATATTTTATTTCAATCGTTTATTCTACTTCCATATACGTCAACGGACTAATAAGGTTTTTTTCAAGCATATTTTTATCTTTTATCATCCCATTGTATGAAATTTGGGTTAAAGGTAAAATTCATCTTCTACATTATTATGCATCTCTATTATCACGAAAGACAAAGGTTCAAGAGAAAACAAATTGTGTTTCAAACGATATGTTTGTGATATAATGTGTAATTTATGAAACTGCCCGATTTGTGTTGAAATTCATGTTTGGTGTATAATACAGTTGGTACATCACATAATAAAATCGATATTTCACATGCGGAAAAAGTTAAATATAAAATACGTTGGAAGTCTAATTAGTGAAAGGTTTAGCTAGCTATAAAACCAGGTTTAATCCACCATTTTTCTACATAAGAAAAATCTGTATTAAATGAGGAATATAACAGTTGTTACATATCCGTTTAGTGTCAAAATGCTTTGAAACTTTCCGTTTATAGTTTTCCTTGCAGTTCAATGTTTTAAAGTAGCAAATAATGACTACAAACCTAACACTGATTGCGTCTGCGTGAACAAAATGATGCAACAATTTAAATAAAAGAGTAGATATAAAATGGTATCCATTTTTAAAAGAAGAAATATACCAAATATTACACAAAATACTAGGCGACACAAACCCATCAAAACATGTTAATACATTGCGATTAACCAGTATGATATGTAAATCTCTTTGAGAATGATGTAATGTATTGTCCATCCAAGTCACAGTTCATAAAAGTAAACCATCATAGGTCAAGTTACAGTCTTCAACACGGGGCCTACGCTCACACCAAACAGCAAGCTATAAAGTGCACCGTTCTAGTGTAAGACCATTCAAACGGGAAAACCAACGGTCTAATCTTTATCCTTGCCCATTTATATTGGTGTATAAGCAAGGAAAAAATTAACATGTAACATTGTTTTAAGGAGTGCCACATATAGAGCAGAACCTGCTTATCCTTCTGAAGCACCTGCTATATCGCATTTTAGTAGGTTTTGTGTTGCTCAGCCTTTAGTTTTCCATGTTGTGTTTTGTGTACTACTGATTGTCTGTTTTTTCTTTTGAGCTATTGCATTGTCAGTTAATTTTAGATGCATGAGTTTGAATGTCCCTCTGGTATATTTGCCTCTCTTTTATAAAGAATAACTGTTCACTGTTGAATAAGGATTGATTCACTAGGGTATCGGTAATCTTTGAAGTCGGCATGTATGTTTTATCACAATTATGAATTGAATTAAATTCAAATTATTCAAAACATCAGCCATACTTTCCACAATGGAAAAAAAAGTTTGCAATACCCTTCAACTATGTTCTTCACTTGACCTTCCTACTATTTTTATTTGAGCGCCACTGGTCAGTCTTATCTATGCAACTGGATGCGTGTTGTATTAAAAAAACACCAAAGTTTCACTGAAAAAATACAGGGGAGCGAAATTTCCTCGCTTTGTTGAAGACCAATTGGTTGGTTTAAAATGTCAATGTGTTAAACTGTTTGGTCTGGTTGATGTTCCTTTGATATTCTCCCCGTTCAATCTCAATTTTATATTATGATACTTCAGAAAAAGGTGTGCTCTTTCTTTCTTATGTTTTTATGTTAAGTTAAACAAGGACATGACACATATTTTATCCAATGGTTCCGTTTGTGTACATTTGGGTATCTTAGAAAGAAATGATATTTTCATTACCTTAAAACCTTAACATTTCAATTTAGTTTTTTTAGTTTTTGATTTTAATCAATATGAAAGACAATACCATCGTAATGTAAGAAAAGGGCAGTTGATATTTATACAGAAACGAAATGCGTTACTTTAATCATACATCATGTGTGTCTTCTGTATTAAGGCAATTCACTGATATTAAACACAACTATACTTTTAAAGTTCGGGCATTACGATTACAGACATACCGCGGTGTATGGTATTTACAACACTGACTGCAGAAAGATGCAATAACAAAAACATATCGCGGCGTGCAGATTAACGCGCGTGTAGGTTACATTGAATTAGTTGATTGCACTTACGAAATATGACGGACATTCAAATTAAAGATGAGACCAAAACGTCTGGTGTTAAAACTCCATTAACTGCCGGTTTTATCTGCCTTTTTATCATATTCAAGTAGAATATGAGATAAATGATCAATTATACGAAATATATTAGATGTCGCACATTGTATAGTGTTCTAAATATAATTATTGGATAAAGCGTGGCTTTATTACTACAACAAAGTCTTGTTTACAGTCACACTTATACATAATGTGCTAGTACAATGAATATTTCAGAATTAACTTTTCTTTCATGCCTGTTGTTAATTATTTATTGCAGACTGCAATTATCCAATAATTTTACTCACATCTGGGTTGATTTTATAGTTGTTTAACACTTTTTTTTTCCAATGACTTTACTAAAAGTTATACAGTTGATTGCACTTTTACAACAACAATGTTTAATTTTACGAAATGAGAATTTTCTGATAATTTTCAAATCTATCAAACTGTAAACAAATTAAAATTATAAATATTTGTAGTGAAGAAATAAATTTGGTCAATTGTCATTGATCCGGATGTTGACAGAATTGTGTTTTAAATGTTCGAAAAATTTTATTTCTTTTTTTAAAGTTCAGATAGCGTAAAGTTGACATTTGTGATGAATAATTGAACTATTTTGGATTTCTTAATATAAGAATTATAAATTAATGGGATGACCAATTTATTTATTTCTAAATATTCAAATTGTTTGAAATATGTTTTTAGTAAACTGGCTTTGAAGTCTTTATACAGTAGATTTTAAAGCTTTATACTTTATTTTATGCTGGATAAATCTTGTCTATAATATAATATTTATGAGTGTCAAAATAAATTTCCTCTTTCAAAACGACGGATATTGCTAAAATATCATGTTTAAGGAGACTCGAGGGTACACAAATTTCTAAAACATTTTAAACATATTTTTTGTCATTATAAAATTAATTTATTATACTATTAATTGTTTCTTTATGATATAGTACAAAAATCAACCAAAAAATGGATTCGTTTTGGCCCCAGATGATATTAATAATGTATATATCATTGAAAAATATCAAAATGATCTCCCTTTGATGCAAAAACTATTTTTTTGCATTAAAATTGAAATATCTTTTTTAACTTATCGATGACATATATTTCTAATTATTATTTTTTTTAAGTATATAATGAAGTTCATTTATAGAAAAAAATATCGAAATTCTATATTTAAAAAAAAATCGATTTATATCCGCGAGCCCCCTTGAATAGTTTGATAACAAGAAACGGAAAAGTTACACAGCTAATGTATGTTTTTTATTCTAAACATATGCTCCAAACATAAATTTAAAAAAATACCTGAGCCTGACCAAAAGGACATGATGAAAAATTGACTTTGCAGTAAAAGAGGAAAATAATTTTCAACTAGTTCAGTAAAACTTTAATTTTTCCTTGTAACTTTTCAATTAAATCGCTATTCTGTATGAAAATATTCTCCCAATATACTCTTAAAATAAAAATATCAAAATTTAAATATATTTAGATTTGCAATAAAACAAAAATTCCCTGATTTACTTTGAAGACTCGTGCTGAAAAAGAAAAGTTTTGATCTTGTCATATTAACCGAACAAAAAAACATTCAATTATTTGTTTTGAAGAGCACTATCATTATTATTTACAGAATTGTCATGGTGATATTGTATTAATTTTGTTCCGAGAAAATTTGTAGGCTAATCCATCATCATTAAATCCTGATAGATCAAATTTGTTTATTTTGCGAAACTGATTCAATTATGTATTATTATCTGCTCTAGAAAACAAATTCATTTAGTGACTTTGAATATTAATAGTGTTTACCGATAAAATTAACAGTATATAAGCATCATATAAATCTATACTAAACTATTATAATAGACAGTTTTATTTTTAAACGATTTTTTATTCTGTGAAAACTCTAAAATCAGTTGTTAATTGATATCATTTGAGAGAAAGAAATTTATCTACTGCCTTCTCATACTAATATTTTTTTCATCTTTACCAAGAAGTTTGATATCATAAGTCCTTCATGGCTTCAATGAACATTACATTGAACAACAATTCTGAGAACTCACCTTGCTTGTATTGGAAACCTAAGCTTCACAAAATTCCGTGCAAACAACAGTTCATTGCCGGCTCATCTGCATGGTCACTAAAGAATTGTCCATAAAATTGACAAAAAATCTGTTTGCAGTGACTAAACTCTTCACAGATACCACGTTTGGAATTTTATAATTGCGCCAGACGTACGTTTCATCTACAAAAGATTCATCAGTGACGCTCAAATAAAAAAAATGTCGAAAAGGTCAAAGTACGAAGTTAAAGAGCATTGAGGACCAAAAATTCCTAAAAGTTTTGCCAAATAAAGCTAAAGTTATCTTTTCCTGAGGTAGAAAATCTAATATCTAAATAAAAAAAAGTTTTGTTAATTTTACAGTAGAAGTGCTGACTACTGGGGTTGTCATACACTCGGAGAATTAAAACTCCAACAGCAGTGGCATCGACCCAGTGGTTGTAAAAAAACTTATCATAGATACCAGGATTGAAATTTTATATTTCCGCCTGAGATGTTTTCATCTACAAAAGACTCATCAGTGACTCTCGAATAAAATAAATTTCAAAAGGTCGTAATAAATTTCATAAAGTACGAAGTTGAAGAGCATTAAGGACTAACAATTCTCAAAAGTGTTGCCAAGTACAGATAAGGTATCTTATTCCTGAGGTAGAAAGGCTTAGAATTTCAAATATTCATAGTGTTGTAAACAGTTAGTTTATAATTGAAAGGGTCTTCAGAAATACAATGAAACTGTTTACTCGCGTCGTGGTATTAACCATAGGTGGATTTTAAAACACTGTAAAGAACTTCTGAATAATTTTTAATCTCGATCTTTTTCAGAAATTAGTGTTATAAAAAATTTTGATTTTTAAACCCTGTTTGCCAACATTCCCCATGAGAAATTTGAAAATCGTCAGAAAGGAATAACCCAAAATGATTTTTAACATCAAAATAGAAGCATACGCTTTAAATTTATTACTTTGCAATACCATTTAGCATATTTTGTTGATAGTGAACGAAAAGGGAAAACATGCGTCACAGGGAACAAGTGACCAGTATGCTTCGTTTCTTCTTGGTAAAGCATTTGTTTCTTTTGGATATATTTTTTCAACAAAATGTCGAGATTCATGTTAGGACGAACTGTGCGCCTCTTCTTGCCGACCCCCTCTTGTTTCTTTTTTCTTCAGACACTTGTTTAAAACAAGAAGATAAAAAAGCCGGATCATTAAATTTCACATTCAAATATACAATGATGTTTTTTTCCCATCAACAATACATACTTTTCTGATTTGGTTTTATTACTATATTCCCTAGTAATCGAAGAAAAAATACAAAAGACACGGCTATCCTGCCACATTTTTGGACAGTTAAACATATTAGCGGGATCCCAAAACCCCCGTAACCTGAGACAGTGGTGTAACAGTACATCATAAGAACAAACTATAAAATTCAAATGAAAAAGGCTGACCTCATCGGATGGTTACAAATAGAAATACATCTAACAAAAACATCGACCAAGTTAGAAAAAAGACAGTTATTATCCATTCGTTTTATCTATTTGAGCTTTTCATAATGCCATTTGATTAGCGGCTTCCACTATGAATTTTGCTCGGATTGTTTTGTGATTTTAGTTTTTATTTATATAAAAGAAAAGCATATTAAATAGGGTATCCATGCTTGACACAAAATCTGTACATGCTGTGCAAAAATACACAAAAGCAAATTTTCGGAGTTTTTATCATGTTTATTGCTGTAAAAATTAATTGAGGTATACACAGTCTATAATTAAAAAAATAATGAAATAAGGCATGTTTGTCTTTGATTTTTTTCTAGGTATCCATCAATATTAATACATTATCATATTAATAACATAAAAACATATTATATATTTAAACCAAAACTACAGAATTGTAGGAGGTTGCATCAGTCACCTGACATTTGTCAACTACATGCATAAGAGATGGAATGCAGTATGAACATTTCCGTTACGTTTTGCAAAAAGCAAAACACGGTAAAAATTATCATGTATTGGCAAAAGCCTTTATAAATCGAGTGGGCCTGAAAACTAACGATGTAAGGTATAATTTTAAGTTATATATTATAATTTCAAATTGAAAATATACGGTATTTTAGGATATTTTCCATCTGTCAACATTCTACTTACTGTTAAGTATTGGTCAAAGTTTAATTATAGATGCTATAACTTTAACTTCAATTTTGCAATAAATAATTCTTCGATGAATACAATTTTTAAACTTAAAAAAAAAACAGTAAGCAATTCACCGATTTTGAAAATATTATGAACGTTTTGAAACTGCCAAGATGCACATTAGAGATATGCATGATGGTAACACGTTGTTGAATTTATAATGAATTGAAAATGATCTGTAGAAAATTTGAAACATTTACATAACACGTTTTGATTTGTTTGAATACTCGTGTACAAAAATATTTAAATCATTTTCTGTCCGACGTTAATCAAATGTTCATTTTGAATTAATTATTATATATTGGAAAGTCTGTCACAATGCACGTGACATAGCATTTAAAGCTGAATGAAATCAGTGAAGTAAAACAAACCTATTGACCATATTTGATTACTATCTGGATTAATATAGGTCTTGTATCTGCAAATTTGTATATATTTATTTATGGCAATGCCGAAAGATTTTAAATTCAGTAAAATCTGTATTTTATTTCATGATGAAATATATGAATACACTATTAATTGTTGTTTTCTGTTGTTTTTTCTTTCTGTTACGCATTTTCTTTTGCGTTGTATTACTATATAAGGACAATTTTCTTCAAATTTCTTAGTAAAATTTAAAGGTTATACAATTATGAGTTAATTGGAAAAGAGTTTGTACCGCAATCGGTAACGTGATTTTTTTCATGACCGACATACTCATTTATGACCTAAGTTCGGCTTTCTTTCCTTTAAGACACTTGGCGATGTAATGTGTTTTTTATTTAATAATATTATTTTGTATGGTTTAATCACTATTAGATCCATTACCCTCTGACTTTAGTGACATGATACTATATATGAATTATCTTTAACCAAAAGATCGTACTAATGCAAACTTGTATCAATTTACTATCATTAAACTAAATTGGGTTAACAATTTTTGTTGAAATTACAATGGCCTGTAAATATAGTATACCGCTTTTCATAAATGGATTTAGAGAAGAAGAAAAAAACGAATCCGAGCTTCAAACCAAAACCGAGGGAAACACATTTACTATCATTGGAAAACAACGGAACTGCAACAACACTGAACTGATACAAAATAATACGGCAACTTACATAGACACGTAAAAAGACACTATATAAGATGTCGATTTTTTAAAAGCAAAACAGAAAGATTGTAAAAATACGTATGCCGCTGTACATATGCAATTGCATTTATTATTTGGCTAGTCCGGATTGAATTTATATCAAAACTTACTATTGTTTATACTCTACACACAAGTTCCCTTCTGATGATATCAATAAATAGTATATTATAAAAACAGAAATTGACTTCAAAGTCTATGTTGCAATTCTTAAAATTCTTACGTTGTGTAAAAATACATCTTTCAATTTCCCGTTTCTAAAACAGACATATTCTCTTCCGACCTAATACTGTTGTCTTTACTTAATTCATACTTTCTTCGTATGGACATACAACACGTAAATGAGCTTGAGGAACAATTGCAATTAAGACAACTTTTCTCAAGGAACCAAATGCACAGAAAGTAGCAATTGTATGTCACTGTTTGTTCTGCAACAATATGCAGAGCCCATACCGCAAATTCAGCTATAAACGGCCATGACATGGAAAAGTGAAAATAAATCAAACAAAAAAACTAACAACCTAATTTATGTACAAAACAATGTACGGTACACAGTAATAAACGACAACCACTGAATAACAGGTTCCTGACATCGGGCATGCACGTATAGTATGTTGTGAGGTTGAGCACGTTTCAAGGAGCCTTACAGTCCTCGAACCTTAGCCAGTGGTGTTACAGTAACATATTACAACAAACTATATAAAAATTAGTGAACAAGGCTTAAGGTGGATCATCGGTTAATATTTCCTCAGATACTAAAAAAAAACAGATTTCTCATTGCCTTTTTAAAACATATTATACACGTATTATCGTGACAGTTTTGAAGCTATAAGTCGAGCAAAATTGCCAACACTTGTATAATAATGTATTAATAATGTGGTCATTTTTATAAGTTTCCTGTTTACAAAACTTTGATTTTTTTTTAAAAACTAACGATTTTCTTAGACCATCATGTATTATTTGTGAAGTTGATACGGAATATTTATCAACAGGGTCTTGGTACCTTAATATACTTGAAGAAAATGACAAAAAGGTCTCGTCAAACTTGTTTTCTTGATACATACATGTAGAAAACAAAATCACTAGTTTTATAGGACTTAAATTCAGAATAAAACAATACCAATCTAATGAATTTTATATTGCAAACAAAAATAATAGAGCAGCATCTTATGAAAGATTCTGGTCCCCACTTCATACAATTTTTTCATGATTTATTATCATTTATACTTTAAATTATACTATAGTAAGCGGTGGTATTTTGAATTTTTACTTTATATATAGACATGCAAGCATACTAATGATAAGATTGCAGCGACTGTGTGTAAGTAGTGAGAGAAAGTGTGAGTGTGAGCAGCTATATTCTTTATTTCTTTAATAACTATATTCTTTTATTATGAAGTTAAATTTAAAAAAACAAAATGGATAGTCTTGTATATAAAAGAGGGACGAAAGATACCAAAGGGACAGTCAAACTCATAAATCTAAAACAAACTGACAACGCCATGGCTTAAAATGAATAAAGACAAACAGAAAAACAATAGTACACATGACACAACATAGAAAACTAAAGAATAAACAACACGAACCCCAACAAAAACTAGGGGTGATCTCAGGTGCTCCGGAAGGGTACGCAGATCCTGCTCCACATGTGGCACCCGTCGTGTTGCTTATGTGATTACAAATCCGGTAAATAGTCTAATTCGGTAGGTCACATTCATGAAAGGGAAGGGGATTGTAGTTACGAAGTAAGGAACATATCCGATTTCAATATTTACCCCAAAAACCATCGTCAGGTGGTGATTGTAGGGGTATTGTAAAATCCTGACTATTGAAAAACAAATAAAAGATAAAAAAAACCTAAACAAAATCACATTCAGTCTAGTATAACTCTTTTACTATAATAGTTAGAGGCCTCGGAGGTCGAATGGTCTAAGTAGTTACGACAGTAGTAAATAGTTATTTAACACTGAGTTCAAACCCCGCTCGTGGGGGTGCAATCGACTTTTATCTTAATTGACTAGGATTGTCAGTTTTCCTATCAAAGGTCTTTGGTTTTTCTCCAGGTACTCCGACCTCTTCCACCAATTAAAACTAACCGCCAAAACAACGCCCAAAACCAGTGCTTAAACATGCTTCATCAATATTGACGTATCAATAAAAGTTCCGCTTGTTTTTTCTTTGATTTACTCGTGTTATGCTTTTAATCATAATTTGAATATTCAAACCGGTTTTGTAATAGTAGATGTATAAAAAAGCAATATCAATACCATGCCGGTGTACCGTCAATATAATAATATAAATTAAAAATCAGTGCAAACTCACAAATGCATATCTACATGATATTCTATAATGCAGATGATCTATATTTATACCTCATAGTTTTATTTACTAGTAATAATGGAGTAAACAACATCTTTTCATATTTCAATTCTTTGTATACAGAGTCAAGTCATGCTTACCATTTTCCAACAATTGATGATTTATCTTCATATATTATAATTAAAAATTGTATATGCGTGATTAATCATCTATACTTGTTTACCATAAATATCCCCATGAAAATGCATAAAACATTCAAATCGAAATCGCAGTTATATTCCAGAGTTCATATTTAATTCTTGGAACTGCATTTATAGACTATGCTATATAAATGCGCGTCTATAACAATTTCGAACTGCATTGTACCGAACGATTTGAAAGTAGAAACACAAAACTCGGTGTTGTTATAGTTAATAATCAGGTAAGTGTATGGTTTGGCGTTTATATATTTTAATTAATATGTTGAAACAACGGGTTTTTTTTTTTACTCTTTTCAAATATGTGTAAATAAAGACGTATACATGTAGCTGTGAAAAGTCACAGTTAAAATATTAATCAAATATGCTCGGGACACAGATACATGTATCCTTTTGTTCGATGTGTGCTATAAAAGAGGGACGAAAGATAACAGAGGGACAGTCAACCTCATTAATCGAAAATAAACTGACAACGCCATGGCAAAAGGAAAAAGACAAACAGACAAACAATAGTACACATGCCACAACATAGAAAACTAAAAAATAAGCAACACAACCCCACAAAAAACTACGGGTGATCTCAGGTGCTCCAGAAGAGTAAGCAGATCCTGCTCCACATGTGACATCCGTCGTGTAAATGTTGAAATAACTTTAAAAAATTGCACTTCTTTGTAAATATTTTTTTTCAAGCCAGAGTTAGTTTGTATTTTTTTATAGACTGATTCCAGTTTCAACTCATCATACAATTTAACCATATTTAGGAAAAAATATATGCCCGAAACGATAAATTACCAATATCGATCGGAATAAAATATCTCTCCATATTATTGTGTCGCACGACTTAAGGTGGAACATAACACTACATAGAGATAACTTTGTGAAACTTAGCTGAACGTGTTTCATCACATGCTATTGTTAAGGAAATATTAAGCTTCACAACGATCAAAACTTGTGTTTTTCAATCTGCTATATATCCGATAAAAATGTCCGATAAAGTGTGTGGTTCAATATTATATTTTCATTAATGGGCCAATAAAAATATTCTGTCAGATTTTTATGAAAATTAAACGAGCCAGATTTATATTAGTCCAGGTGTTTGGTACTTCCTTAATATCAATTGATAGTTTACTTTTTAAGGGATCTTCCAGAAGATATAATCTAATATAATGTCGATGACTTCTACAAAATGGAGCAGCGAATCTAAATCAGTTGATGGTATATGGAAAACCACTGTTAAAGTTGAAGAAACCTTCGAAAACCCCTATGGGAGTACACAAACAAAGACAAGGACTATTGAATTGGATGGAAAACCTACTAAAACAGAAATTGTAAGATATTCAAAATCAAATAGCATCTCTTAACTTGTCGATTTGTTTTATTGTGCAATAATCTGTGTTCATTAACATGATTAATTGATTTCATAAATTGTGATTGAATATTTTCGTTCTATCTTGATTGCAGAAGCAAAAAGTTAAAAAAACAACTTTTAGTATTGTATTGTATTGTCTACATTTTTATGCCTTTTTTTACTCATTTTAATGTATCAATAATTAACCGATTTCTGTGGTTCTTGTTGGTCGTGCATTTGTAACGTATATGATAATGTGGATGTATCAATAAATCTCACTTTTTAATTTTTTTAAGTCATAATTGATTTTGATATCACATGTGTCTTTCCTTCTTTGTTAGCATCATGTAAGTGTTCATTTGAAGGTCCTAAAGGATTAATTAAGTTTGATATTAAATCAGTAATGGAATTGTTAAAAGGTAATCAAAGACACAAGGATTATAATTTCATATGCCAGACACGCGTTTCGTCGACACAAGACTCACCAGTGATGCTCAGATCAAAATAGTTATAAAGCCTGTTAAATTTGTTTACATGTTTTATGATGAACATCCTTAACTTTCAAACATTTGGCTTGAAGTGCTCCTGTTCATGATAAAAAAAAATTCACTTAAGCAAATCGAATGCAAATAATTTATGAAGTATTATTTTTATCCATTGCCAATCACATCATACTTAATCATTCAACCTGCGTATAGTTTGTTTTCATTGAAAATAGATACATTGTCCATTGTCTTTTCATCCTGTTTTTTTTTATAGTAGATTACGCATAAGAATGAATCACGTGTCGTATGCGTGTTCATCAATTTTTATTTAACAAAATACAATGAAAATCAATAACGGAGGAAAATATTTGACGCACAATGTCAACTTCGGCACTGATTTAGTGATACTCAACTGAACAAAAAATTTGTATTTAACACTTTTCTATTCATCCTATTTTTTTTTATCTCACCAGAATGCTATGGTTGAATCAACACAAGAACCACAGAACTCTGAATATACTAAACATATAGAAGGAGATTTTGACAGAGAGGCAGTTAGAGAGCATAATACGCTACACCAAACCCATGGGGTACCCCTCTAAGCCTAGCACAAGCTTTGTGTGTCCTCGCTCAGAAATGGGCAGACTATTTGATAGATAACAACGAACAAGGTCACAGCTCACACGAACTTGGAGAAAACCTAGCAGAGAAGTCAGGGCATTCTCCTACCTTAGATTATGCAGGTTGTTATAATATGCTTATTGATAAAGCTAACATATTATATGGGTAAAATTTATACATATTTGATTTTCTGTTCAATTTTTACATAAATACATAAACTAGGTTGTTAGTTTTATTATTTGAATTGGTTTACATTGTCATTTCAGGGCCTTAGAGCTCAACTTACGTTGAGTTTTTCTGTTGAACGTAAAAACCGATGAGCTTCCGAGTGGTTATTTTCAATTGTACACTGCAGGTGTCAAATTAGTTTGGTGACGAAATATTTTGTGCGGTATAATTAATGTTAATTTAGTACACTATAGGTGTCAATTCTTTTTTGGCTACGAACTATGGTGTGTGGTGTACTTAATATTATTCAGCACCCTGCTGGTGTCAATTCATTTTGGTGACGAACTATGGTGTGCGGTAAAATTAATATTGTTTAGTACACTACTGGTGTCAAATCTTTTTTGGTGACGAACTATGGTGTGTGGTATAATTACTATTATTTTAGTACACTGCAGGTGTCAATTCTTTTTTGGTGACGAACTATGTTGTATGGTGAACTTCATATTATTTTAAGAAGGGTTCATGATTCATTTATATAGAGATATTGATATTACAGTCCTGATAATGTAAAATATATTGTAATGTTAATATAAACAGGTTTTGTTTTCATTAATGTGAATTATTACAACGCCTCTCAAGGGGTTGTATATGGCTATCTGGTTTTTTATTGATCATAAAATTGGGAAAAACATTTAACGGAAGTCCATCATATTTCATAAAACACTCAGAAATATTGTTACATCTTATATCGCTTATAATTATAGGTAGGGAAGTTACTAGATACTGATACAGTGAAAACGAGAATTACCAACTCTTTGGAATGGAACCGCCAATTTATGAGGAAATTGGAGAAGGTAAGAATATAAAGCAGTACAACATTTACACTGGCAAAAAAGCATTAACCAAAATATGTATCTAACAGATGTGCAAAAGCATTCGAAATACAAGGTTATAAGTACCAAGCGACTGTAGATAACAGGTTAAGATTCGACACATGCTATATATAAAAAATATGAAAGAATATGACGGAGTATTATATATCTTGAAAACAAGGTGAAAAAATGTTCTATAGTATATTAAGTCACAGGCCTTCAAATATTTAACTCCTTTATGGGTTGATTTAAAATACATATATAAGTAACCAATGAATGTGGTTGTTAAAGTTGATAGATACGTTTTTATGCTTCTTTGTTAGATAATTATTTTAATTATTATGTACTATTTGAGACTGTGACACGGCAATAACTGCTGTATACATTTTATGTTAACAAGTTATTAATGTTGGATTAAGCATATAATCAGGACAATTAATAAGTAAACGTTAATATATATATGTCTGTGCTAAATGTAGAAATCACTCGTTTCTTTTTTATTATATTATATAAGTTCAATTTATTCAACTGGGTAGTAAGTTCATTCTTTCTTTTAAATTGCAGATATAGACTATGGTCACTTCACCAAAGTAGTATGGAAAGGAACAAGAGAAATGGGCATTGGAAAAGCCAAGAAGGATGACAGGGTCGTTGTTGTTGCCAACTATAGACCAGCAGGAAATTGTTTTGGCTTTTATGCGAAAAATGTCTTTCCACCAAAATGATGATGCATAATTGAAGGAACATTTCGAACTTTAATTCATTTTATTTTTATGTAAATGACTATGTTTGTATTCATCCGTTATCAAAATAAATATTCGAAAGATTAACTTCTTATGATTGATGCCAAAATAAACTGCAATTCTACTAATAGGCAATGTTATAGCGCCAAGTTTAATGTGCGGTGTTATTTTCATTAAAATTAGACCATATTTGAATATATATAAAAAAAAATACTGTTACCAAGTAAACATGTTTAAAAGAATGGACAATTTATTACACACTCAAGCATGCGTAAAAATATGACAATAAGGAATAAATAGAAGAATGTAAAGGAGTAGGTCTGGTAAGGACCGATTTTGGCCTCAAATTTCAGGTTCATCTGACGAAAAATTTTGACCACTTTTTAAACACTTAAGTGTCTATTTCATTTGAATCAATTAGTTTATGTGAAATATTTTAACTGATTTAGTCATTAAAAACGATCCGATTCAAGCTCAAATATGAAAAATCTACCAAATATGCCGAAAAATGTCACTTTTCAGATGGTTTTTGTCAAAAACGAAAGTGGCCGCATCCGTGTTCATCCTCAACCTTTATATATATTGTGTATTATCATAAAATACAACTTACATTTCAATATTAAGGATGAACACGAATGCGGCCACTTTCGTTTTACCTGAAAACTGTCTAAAATTTAACAAAAATGCTAGAATTGTGAAGATTTCAGTAAATTAGCTTTATGACTTTATGGTGCTAGTATCCGATATATGTGCATTGTTATGTCAAAAACAGCCCATATTTATGTAGCAGAAGCATTCTACTGTCCAATAAATAACTAAAAGTTTACATTTTAACAACTTTGTAAAACTGCTATATTTTGGGGCCAAAAAGGGGTCTTACTGAACCTACTCCTTTGCAGGTAAACTTGATTTTTTCCCGGTTTTATATTAGTGTTCAAAGAGAACCATAATTAATAATGAAATTTAGAAATTCATTTTGGTATCTCCCTGCAATTTGTCATTGCAATTTAGAAAAAAAATATGTTACCACAATTATGTTAAACTGAAAGCTGTAACGGCAGTCTAAAATGCACTTCAATTTTGCATTGATGTCATTACACAAGTAATATTTCACACTTGATTTCTTACAAGACATATTTTGATGATAACAACTAACTAACACGCTGCAGACGCATACAATCTAGAAATTGTATTTATTATACCATTCATCACCTAAAACATTTGACATAAATTTCATGTAGATGTTTGATATTACCCGCGTTAAAGACATAACTTCATAATCCGACGTAATATCCATTGGCTAATGACATTTGTTTTATTTTTGATGTAGTGTTTAAAATTCATCTTGAATTTTGTTTTCCTTTGTACATTCGTATTCCTAAGGAACTAATACTTTCAATTCATATTACTTGTTTATCAAATATATGTACTGCATGATTTCTATAATAAACATAATAAATAGTATTTTCAGAGGATTTCATTGATTTTTTCCATATATAATTGGAATGTTCAATAATTTGAAGAAATCTTGGATAAATTGCACACTTAAAACGCAATTTTTAACTTGTCCTTTGCAGCTTTTACATCAATGGTTCAATGAATTTGCAGGTTGAACAATTCATTTGATGTCTTTGAATTGATAGAGATAATATATAAGATATATACATGATATAATTGATGAAGTTTAATTAAATGCGACTGTCATACAAGTGAGAGGTTTAGTTATATTAAAAACCTGGTTTATTCCGCCATTTTCTAAATAAGAAAATTGCTGTTCCAAGTGAGAAATATGACAGTTGTTATCCATTCGTTTGATGTGTTTGAGCTTTTGATTTTGCCATTTGATAAGGGATTTTCCGTTGCGAATTTTCTTCTGAGTTCAGTATGTTCAGTATTTTTGTGATTTTACTTTTTAAATACGTTTTTAGCTATCTACTTTAAAAACATGCACGCGTCTCATTTATTCGTACATACACAGGGTTCACTGTTTTTATGCTGTTAACAAAATAAAACCAAACATTATTGACAATCGATTATTATAAGAGATTTCCATGTAGATTGTATTAGCTGCAGTATACCAAACCGATCCCAGGTTAACATATACAAAGAATTGAGGAGCTCAAGTTTCCACTATGTCATAGATTTTCAACACTGAGTGAGTAGAACAGTATCATTCTTCCTAGCTTAGAAATGAATTCTTAGACTTACACATATTTGTTTTTCGTTCATTTTTTTTATATAAATAAGGCCGTTAGTTTTCTCGTTTTACATTGTCTTATCGATGCCTTTTATTGTTTACTATACGGTATGGGCTTTGCTTATTGTTGAAGGTTGTACGGTGACCTATAGTTGTTAATGTCTGTGTCATTTTGGTCTCTTGTGGACAGTTGTCTCATTGGCAATCATACCACATCTCTTTTTTATATATTATTCATGTTTGCATGTGGTCACATACAACATGTACAATGCTAAAATTTCAAAATTCAATTCTAAAGCGTATTTGTGGATACAAGTTAAATATAATTTACTTATTATTGAACCACAAAGGGCAGAAAAAATGCAGTATTATCAACTTAGCTGTGATTTAATTTCCCTGCTCATCTCATATATGGCATAGTGCAGCTTTCAGATGTTAAACATGTTTGAACAGACAAATAAATCTGTTAAGAAAATCAACTTTCACCATTTTCTTCGGGAAATACCTTCAATGAGTTGTTTTGCAAGCTCTTCGTTGGATTTGATTAAATGATTCGTGTGTAACGCCACATGCAGCGCGGTCAACTGTTTTAATGGAGTACGCCAGAGTGAATTAGTGCGATATGAAAATAATTGTAAACAAATTGGAGTTGTATGTACCTGCTACGTTCTTGATTCGAACGCACAACCTCAGAATTGACATGATACTGATATAGTTATAAGACTTTTAAAACTACTCAGTCGATGAGACCCATTTCTGTTGGATGATTTCATTAGTTAATATGGTCATTTCCTTTTTGAATTTGCATTTCAGTTCGGTCAATATGAACTATCGTTAATACATTAAACTTGTACAAGTCTCTAGTCGAAGACAAAGTAACACTTAGAAAATCTATTGTTTATCAACATACAAATACAATCTTATATATGGATGTTGTTATATTCAATGCATTCTTATCGAGATATACCAACTGCTCGACAAAAAATTAAACCTCAGTCTGTTCGTTTCCAGAGCTCATATGTAATAAACTCTTCACATAGTGACGTATAGCTGTTTGTTTTCATTATATCAGCGAAGAACAATCCAGATGATTGGTTGATTCTGTGCCAAAAAAAAACACATTATACAATACGAAGTTGTGTTATGAAGTCAAATGGGATATTCGCCATCAACTTCACATACTGTGTATTAATTTGTTTTCGTGGGTAGCATTTTTACCTGAGCGGGTACCGTTTGATTTTTCGTGGGTATTTATTTTCGTTGTTTCCTTAAAGTCTTCATTCAACTTTATGGAAAATTTGAAAATTATTGAACATTCAAATTTGTTGAAACAAATGAATGCACAGTTACCTTCAATAATGAACAAAAGCTATACCATAAAAATGTCCAAATATGAAAAAATATAAATAATAACATAACATACAAAACAATCAACGACTTGTTGTCAAACAAAGACAATGGCTGAGTAACATGCCTTTGACGTTGGACACATTCATACATAATTTTGTAAATTTAAAGTTTTGCGAGAGTGCTGTGTAACGTTTTCTTTCTTCGGGGCCTGTTGTTACATAAGAAAATACAATAAAACACTTGGTTGGAAAATTCTTTAGAGACCAGATCAAAACGATGCGTTACAATTAATGTCAAGGGATTATCAGCCTTAAATGTATAGTGGCTAGTGCATCGGACTACTGACACAAAGGTTTCTGGTTGGATTCCCGGTCCGGGATGAAAATTTCAGGGATTGAATTTTCGTCACTCCCTTGACACCATTTGTGAGTATCGTCCTGTGGAAATGGTAATAGTCCGTCGAAATAGGACGATAAATAGCTGTCCCGTGTTAAGAGAGAGAGAGAGAGTCTTATCTCTTGCAAGAAAAATACACCCTTGTAGATTCCAAAAAACGAGCAGGCAAATGTTGCTACAAAGCAGCACTCGCACTTGCATTAGGGAGAACGATTAATATAAGTTTTAATAACTTGTTTTCCAATCCACTATAAATAAATATGTTTAAACTAAATTATTACTAAATCGTTAATAATAAGTCATTATAGTACATTGAGCTCAGTTTATGTTGCATGGCTGACTTGCAATATTTGATAATATCGGTAAACACATGCATATTGTTTTGCAATACCGACTGCCTAAGGAATGCATGAGTTATCATTTTGTTAAAAATTTATGTAGAAAAAGATTATGATTTTGAATTATTCCTTGTACAAAAATTCCAAGTATATGGTATGACCTACAAACATAAACGTACATATTGTAATGCTTCAAATATTTTCTATTAACGTTTGTATACATTAGTTTCTTCAGCTTTTTAATGTGAGTTATAAGAAATATTCTTTTCGAATAATTCTCGAATCAATCAAAATGTATTCAAATATAAATTCTATGTGTGTTGTGTTGAAATCCATTTGGTCAATTGTTGTAGCTAAGAATGTTTACCAAATTGTGATTTGAATATTTTAAATTCTTAATTTCCTTTTTAAATGCAGATATTATTAATAGATTTACATTTTGATATGAATAATTGAACTATTTTGGTTTCCTTTGTATACATGTTTGCACAGCATACATACGTGTCCTGTGTCTCATATAAAAATATCGGCACATCTGAACGTGAAGCAATTGTTGAAAAAAATGTATTATTTCCTTTTTGGTACTCATCAGAAAAAATATATCAAACTTTATTTACTTTGAGTTAGTTATTTGCAAGACGTTTCATCAAATTATAATAGAATAGACAATTATAGACTTACGTTAGATAAAGGCAACAGTAATATACCGATGTTCAAAACTCATAAATTGAAAAAAAAAAAAAAAAAAAATCCGGGTCACAAACCAAAACTAAGGGAAACGCATTAAATATAAGAGGAGAATGACGACACAACATTCAAATGTAACACACACCCGATGAGAATAACAAATATAACATAAAAACAAAATACATGCATTTGGGATAAAAAAAGTACAGTGACACGTCTTACAATAATGTGAATTCACACTCAAATATAAGAGGAAACAAACAACACAAAAGAAACACAATTTAAAATGTAACACACACAGACACGAACTATAATATAACAAAGACCATATTCCTGACTTGGTACAGGACATTTAAAAAAAAACAAATGGCAGGATGAATCGGGGTTTGTGGCATGCCAAACATCCTGTTTTCATGGCCATGTTAAATATAACATAAAAAGGACAATACAACATTACAGGACTACAATACAAATAAATAGGAGAACATCTTTGACAAAGAAAAACACGAATAATAGCTAACAAAAGGCACCAGGATTAAAATTTAATACGCCAGAAGTGCGTTTCGTCCACACAAGTTAGGATTATAACTCTTCATCTTTTATATAAGCTTTGGATTTCAAATTTTTTGGCCACGAGAATCACTGAAGAGATATGTATTGTCGAAATGCGCATCTGGTGCAGAACAATTGGTACCGTTAATGTTAGTAGGATACACGATAATCGACATATTTACTGAGAACATATCTACCATTCAAACATGAGCAAAATTTATTTCTCAGAAAATTATATATATCGGGGTCTATCACTGATACCTTTGCATACATGTTTTCTGCTTGAGATGCATGAATTGACCATGTTGGCAATGCAATTTCACAGTATTATGCAAAGTTCTTATTACATAGAAAATCTAAAGTTGAACGCAAAATTAATGAAAAATTATGCAAATTTATTTTACACAGATCCTAATATATTCAGATTTTTTATTCACATCGATTTCAGTTAATTATATATTTGTATCAGCGTCATTAAACTAATTCTTCCACTGACTTTGAAGTTTTTAAGTGATATATTTGTCATATTTTATCGAGAACATTAATATAAGATTAATATAATACAAATTAATATTAATGGTTTATATATAGATTCTTATCTATCATTTTTATTTAGAAAAAAACCCAATTGAATTTTTCTTTTTTAACCGATTTACAAAAAAAAAATCCCCTTACCGACATCATAGATTGATGCAAAGTCTTGTTTTCTGAGAAAGTTGAATAATGCTTGTTTATTTGTAAATAATTCTAAGTATTTATCAAATTCAATAGATAATATTATTTATAACATACACAAGTGTATGAGAGTTTAGACCTGGATCAAAGAATTTAAAATAGCCTGTATTGCTTGATTTTTCATAGGGAAAAAAAATCATTAGCCGGCAAATTTGTATTTTAATTGGTCTGTATAATATTTTATGATACATTAAAATTCTTTGGACATTATTTAAAGATAAAACAAAAACCATGATGCTACATTTGTACGTACAAAGAAGAAAATATTTTTTCTTCCCAACATTGTATTGTCTTCTACATTCAAAGCTTTCTTATCAACGTTAACTTCGCGTGAGATTGAATAATTGCTTCGAGCTTTAAGATCAATATTTCTAGTATACTCTGTATCAACGTATTTGTTTTCCTATAAGAGTAGTATAATATTTTTTCACAATGAGAGTTAAAAGAATCACTCTTACATTCTTGAATTGTCAAACAAAATTTCATTTTCTTGCTTTCTGTTTGATAAATTTGATGCGGATGAAGAAAAAACATATCTCGTCATCCAATACCCTTCTCACTTTAAACGCACGATTAATGTAAAAATAATTTCTACCAACAAGGTTTATTGGTATACATATTTAAAAAAAATATATTTGGTTTACAGGTCTATACTTCTCTTGAAAATAAAATGGGTTAGACATCCATAAATAAAGCTTGGCAATGTATATAGTTTAACAAAAGCATTATTCATTCATTTATCCTAATTTACTACACACAAAATAATACAAAATTTCGAATTTGATTTGAGTTACATGTATAAGCAACATTCGAACATAAAATATTATTTACTACAAAATTTAAATCTTTTAAAAATGACAAAATATTAATTTGGTAGTTGTAAGGATCGTACCAATTGTAAAGTATTTAATAATCTATTACAACTAATTATAAGTTATCAGATGACCAATTGTGACATTTGATATGTTCATTATCAATGTATTTTATACGACGATCTTACCGACCAATAACGACCATTCATGCTATGTTCAGTTGCATTTCATTCAGAGGTTCTCTTAGTGATGAGAAGAGCTCACTTGGTACTTTTGGCTTGTTGAGCTACAAATGCATTTCGTTCATGAAAACGACTTCAGTTTCCTCAATTTCTGCAATACACACTGTAATGCAGGTGATCTATTGTGAGTTGCATTGTCACATATTGGTATTTATTATTTCATTAAATATAATTAATGAAAATACCAAGCTTATCATCGTAAATTTGTTTCTTCTACACACTATTCATCAATGGCGACGCATAATTAAAGTAAACAAACAGGCGCTATAACGGAAAACTAAAAATATTGTTGAGTACCAAAAATGCTAAAATCCATTTCCAAACACAGCCGAAGTAATCACTTACTTAGAAGCGAAAAAAAAACTAGTTTGTCGTAAACTTCGACATTTAATCTATGAAGTATTTATCAATTATTATATAGTTTAACGCAGAGTTAAACAACATATTTTTATATCTCAATTCTTTGTTAACATACAGAGATACAAATAAATATTTTCAAACGATTGTTGGTACATCTATATGTATTTTAATTTTCCTTCAAGTTTATGTATGTGTGAAGAAGAAAAAATAACGCGTGTTTTTGTCATTATAAAAACTCCCTGATGGTACAATATTGTGTATGAATATTGATTTACAGTTAGACTAAAAGTTTAATTTCATTATTCCGAGAATTACAGCATTTACTATAAAATGCGCTGCAATAAAAATATCCAACTGCATTTTGCTGGAAGGACTTGGTGTTCTAATCCTAAATAATTAGTACAAGTTTGGTGTTGATATTCGTTCAGGAATACTTTGTTGAATGCAATTTATTAAGGATTCCAAAGTTAACTACCAAATCAGACTATTAAACAGTCACGCAAAATGCACGTTCCATGAAATAGATGTTAAATCTTACAATCTCTATATAAAGAAATACCTGAACCTACTCATGAATATGAAGTTGTGATAGAACTAATTTCAGAAAAAAATACCGAGATTTAAAATTATCCAGAAGTTCTTTTACAACCCATATATGTATAATACCAATACGCTATTAAACAGTATCCTATCAACAAAGAGGATCTTTCCGTTTTAATTTTGTTTTGTTTTGTCATGCTAATTATTCAAGGAACATTTGATTATGAATTTCTATATTGTATAGCATTGCATGTTATTCAAAACCTGTCTATGCTCGTCAAATCGTTTCATGTTCCTCCGTATTGATATTAAAAAGGTGTTAGGATGTAAATGAGACATTTGTCATGACAGATAAAAAAAAAATAACTGATTTCAATAATTGAGGTTCTTTTCATAGAAAATTTCGGACTTTTTTCGACATGATTTTGTCTAAAGCTGACATCATATAACATGTTGGATTGTATTTGCAGACTTATGATTCATAAATGTTCCGTTTGGTATCATCAAACGTTTATCCACATGTGGAGCAGTATCTGCATACCCTCCGGAGTACCTAAAATCACCCCCACTTATTGGTGGGGTTCGTGTTGCTCAGCCTTTATGTTTCTATGTAGTTTGTTGTTCACTATTATTTGTATGTTTGCCTTTTTCATTTTTAGCCATGGCGTTGTCAGTTAAGTTTCGATTTATGAGTTTGACTGTTCCTCTGGTATCTTTCTCCCCTCATTTATAGATTTTAAGAAAATATATTTTGTTTGATATTTTTGTTTCATGGATCGTTATTCTATATTACAAACTCGTTATGTCAATATAAAACAGTAAATATGTCAATAACATTTTTGTTCAGAAAAAAAGGAAATAAAAAAAAAACATTAATGCTACACATTTGCGAAACACATTATGCTACGAAAATGGCAAATGGAAACTCTTGTTTCAGTTATTGAGACGTTTGGTAGATGTACAGAAACAAAGAAAAGGGAACTGACATTAGAAGGACGTCGTAGTGAAGACGAAATTGTGAGTTAACAAGCAAACTAAATGGTTTTTATAATATATTTGTAACCGTATATCGTTTTACCCTAGCTATTAGGAATGCACATATGTACATGACTGTTCATTGTCATCTTACGCTTAGTGCTTCGTTCCTAATTGTCCTCATTTTTACTCATTTATAACTGTATAAGATATATTCACATTGCTGTGAAGCTATCGTTTTAAAGTTACACCCATATAACGTTATTTTCGTAATACTAAGATTTGTTTTATCCCAGGCATATATAACATTAATCGTATTTGGAACATTGGTTGAATGTTGGGCTCTCAATGCTCTTCAACTTTATACTTGATTGTCTTTCTAACTATTTTACTCTGAGGGTCACTGATGAGTCCTATACATACAAAACACATGGTCTGGCATATGAAATTATAAGCCTGGTACCTTTGATAGATATTAACATATTTTACAATAACTAATTAAAGTAAATAACCAATATCTCAACCATTAAAATTGAGAATGGAAATGGGGAATGTGCCAAAGAGACAACAACCCGACCATAGAGCAGACAACAGCAGAAGGTACCCAACAGGTCTTCAATGCAACGAGAAATTCTCACACCCGGAGGCGTCCTTCTGCTGGCCCCTAAACAAATATATACTTGTTCAGTGATAATGAACACCATACTAAACTCCAAATTGTACAAAAGAAACTAAAAGTTAAAATGATACAAGACTAACAAAGGCCAGAGGCTCCTGACTTGGGACAGGCGCAAAAATGCGGCGGGGTTAAACATGTTTGTTAGATATTAACCCTCCCCTTATACATCTAGCCAATGCAGAAAAGTAAACTATTAATATTACTTATTTTACCAGTCACATCCTCAAATAATTGTTGTTTTCAGCAAAAATGCCTATCACAGCTGAAATTCATTATTTATTAATTATGCTTTATTTTATATACTAATTTATGGACCATAAGATATAATACCTGTACTTTGAATAATAGACGCAAGAAACACTACATATGTACGAAAACTATATATATCTCCAGTCAGCAAAACATAGTTTCTTAAAGTGTGTATATTGTACTATTGTTAATCCATTCATTCATTAAAACCTGAACAGATATCTGAGGTTGAATCAACGAGAGTATCACAGGAAACTTTGCATATGTATGAAGCATCAGACGACTCTGTGAAAGAAGCAGTAGACGTACATAACTCGTTACGTCAAAGACATGGTGTTCCGCCATGGAAAGTGACAAAAGATGTATGTAATAAGTCGCGGAAATGGGTAAATTATTTGATAGATAACAACGACAGCAGCCACCGCTTAAATGGATTAGGAGAAAACCTAACCGAAAAGACGGGGAATTCCGAAAACTTCAACTATACAAGTTGGTCTATAATTGTGATTAATTTTAAAATAGTCAATAATCAAAACGAGATTCATGGAACCCAGGCAGGTCCATTAACGATGCAAGAGGAGATCAGTTAGCAACCTAATTAAATTTTCTTTATTTTATTTACAAACAGGGAACAGTTAGTATACAAAAAATATAACACAAAAATGTTGTGAATGTTTATGATTTTTACACAAAGAAAATGAAAAGAATGATTACGATGAGAGCGTTGAAATATGATTCGATCTTCTTTATACGGTAGGATCCTAGTGGTAACGATACTATTCAGTGAAATATTCTTTCGCTATTTTAACATTTTGCAGCTATATATGTTTAGTTGAACGTTAACTTTTCACACCATAACTTTGAAGCCTTATTTTCACTTTACAGTGGTCTTTTTTTAAACCATTCAACATGTCCGTGTAGATCTGCAGACTGTCATGGGGTGAAAATGATCAGATTTTTTTTTTTATTAAAATATCACTTACAAATTTAGAATTGATTCAATGACAATGTAAGGACTTGCTTTTAAATTGCTCGGTGTGCATGTATGACTATTTGAGGCTTGTTTTGGGATCTAAAATATAATTTGGTTTATTACTTGAAAATGAATTCGCAAAAGATAGATGATAATAAGGAGTAATGAAATCAAGACCATTGTGTCGAAAGGAGAGTATCAAATAAGGGTAGTACGATCTTTCCCGACAAAAAAACCCAACATTCCTTAATGAAAAAAAAATAACTTTGAAATTACAGGAAAGGCAGCAACTAAATCCTGGTACAATGAATTTTTGAATTACCATTGCTTTGGAAAAGAGCCACCATTGTTAGAGGAAGTGGGAGATATGTAAGGATATAAAATATACAGAATATGCACATACTATATTCATTAAAAACCGTAACTGTTTGTATAAGTGACCGAATTAGAATGGGACTGACTCATAAGACAACGAGTAAAAGAGGGACGAAAGATACCAGTGGGAAAGTCAAGAAATTAAACTGACAACATCATGGCTAAAAGAAAGACATACAGACAAACAATAGACACAACATAGAAAAACTAGACTAATCATAACGAACCCAACCAAAAACTGGGGGATTATCGCAGGCGCCCCGGAAGGGTACGCAGATCCTGCTCCACATGTGTGAGGAGATTAAATTGGGAAACAATATTAAATATAATAGTATGAACACACTTTTATGTTTCTTGTGCAATTTGAAAATGAAATATTCCTAAATGATTTATGCAATTTCCCTTATCTAAATTGTACGTCATGTTCTTAAACATAAAGATATTGATATACGAAATACATGTAACCGCAATTTTAGCATTGTCTTAACATGTTAAATTTGGAAATTAATCATTCTAAGGCTTATGAGTTTTTCTTCAAATAGTTATATAGCATTTGTTTTGCATTGCAAACTAGCAGTATGGACATTTCAATCAAGTAATATGGAAAATACTACGGAAATGGGTATTGGGAAAGCTAAGAGAAATGGAAGGGTCGTCGTTGTTGCCAATTATAGACCATCGGGAAATTGGCTGCTATGCAAAAAAATGTCTTTCCAGCAAAACGCTGATGACACTTATTCACGAACTTTTTCAAGAGTTTTAAAATAAACCTTTTATTTACATATCTATGTATCTATTCATCAAGTAATAATGCTAATGTAATTGAAAAATGTGGTACATTGCATTTATTTTTACGCACATGATATGTATTTTATAGTCGATTAATTAGATATATTCTTTTCATTGAAATTTTACATATAGTTTATATTTTTTTTAAAATTTATTTATGATTTTAAAATTATATTTTTATTGATGTATTATAATTTCATAAAAATATATCAAAACTCATCATAAAAGTTTCGTCTACATATGACTCATCAGTGACGTTCAGGTCAAAATAGTTAGTGTTTTTCTTAATATTTTTGTATTGTTAAGAAGATAACTTTACCCACACTGTATGTCATCAACTCGACGATTAATTAATTTGCATACACAGAAGTTGTTTTCAAAGGATTTTCTTTGCCTGAAATAAATTTCCTTATCTGCATTTGGCAATATTTTTAGACCTTTGAGATCATCAACTTCTTAATCAGGTCTTGTTAACCTTTATTCGGGCGTCACTGATGAGACTTTGAAGACGAAAGGACTATATGGCGTTCCAAATGTCAAACCATGAAGAGTTTATTCAGAGCTGTTTTTTAATTGATTTTCATGCTATATCATTTGGGTGTTAAATAAAAAGTAAAATCACAAAAATACTGAACGTCTAGGAAAGTTAAAAAAAAAAAAAAAATACCCCAGCAAAATGGAAAAATCAAAAGCTTAAACATATGAAACGCATTGATAACAACTGTCATATTCCCGGCGAATTAAAACTGGTTTTAGAGCTAACTAAACATCTAACTTTTCTGACAGTCTTATCAAATTCTATTCTTTTGACAACGATGTTTGAACAAAATAGGGATACAGCAGTGAATGCGGTATGGACTTTGCTCATTGTTGAAGGCCGTACGGTGACCTATAGTTGTTAATGTCTGTGTCATTTTGGTCTTTTGTGGATAGTTGTATTATTGGCAATCATACCACATCTTCATTTTTTTTACAACATCGTGTTATTATCTTAAAGACTAAATAACAAACAAAGAAGCACAAAACGGCGTATGGACCAATCATATAAGCAAGAATCAAAAACAAAGAATACACAAATTTAACCTAGCATAATAACACAATGACGGGATGTATAAGTACAGAGCCACGTCATATAGGTATCAAAGAAACATTAAACAGGCATAGACGATCCACATAAACAAAATGAAAGACGAGAACGATCATAGAACAATAACACAATGACGGGATGTATAGGTACGTCAAATTGATATCAATAAAAACAAACTAAATAGTAAATGTAATAAGCATAAAGACAAATAAAAAATAGTAGGGGTCGTTATTAAGACGATAATCAACATTAGTACCAAAAACACTATACTTCATGACCATCGTATATAATTTATTAACAAGGTCTTGGTACCTTCCAATAAACCATGAAAAAAGTGTATAACACAGTTAAGGTTGTCTTATGTTTTGACATACCCTAAAAACTCAACACTGAAGTTTAGCTAAGTCCACATGGAATGATTCCTTACTCTACATTGTGTACTTATCAATGTACAAAAAGTCCAGACACTTGTATCCGGAGTAGATATCACCCAATAGATATGATATGATATGCAAAAGCTTGGAATTCGTTTCGATGGTTATAAGACACATTTAAACTATGAGTTTTAAACATGAAATCATCTCGTCAACAATTTAACAGATTCCATCACAAGTTAGTCTCTTCTTCAAGGCCAAACTGTTAAAACTGATTAGAAAACAAAAAGAATGGTACATTATGTGTACCGGTTTGGTAATCTTATTTTTTATTGTTTGTGATTGTTGAGATCATGTGCACCAAAATCCTTTCCAATATAGTTTAATAGATTGCTCGTATGTTTTGTTTTTAAATTATGTATAAAACCGTCAAAGGTATGGCAAGTATTAAACGCTTTCACCTTCTATCAATATGCTCCGCTCACAAGTCTGTCATATTGCAGTTATTTTATTTTATTTAACATACACAACTGATCCTCATAATATAGCAAAAGAGACATACATATTCAATTTCATTGACATCATGGGACACATACCTAAAGAAAAGACACTGTCTTGAAATTTAAGATTGGAAAAACGCTATATATATATATTTTATTCTGAAAAACCTATGTTGATACAATGGTATACAGAAGCACATACATACAAATATTATAAGACACATGGTGAGGTAACAGCAAATAGAGAAGTAAAGAATGCATAGGTTTGAAGGCTTACATTTTATCAGAGATAATCCATATTTATGATTCTAATGAGCTTACACAGCTTTTTAAGTTTTGATTATTTTGAAAAATACATATTAACTGAAATTATTAAATGTGGCGACATTACGGGACACAGATTTGACGATAGGACTCGAATTTGAGGCTGGCCATCAATTTGATTCTTACACATATAGCAATAGTAGGTGGGACAATAATCTAGTTTGAACATGTATTCAATTATATGTACTTAGACATAGAAATATTGTTTTCATTCGAGAATTGATGTTTTCGGTAGTCTTTGATCACGCGTTGTTTTAATGATTTATTTTTTTTTAATTTCAAACCATATTGGTAGTTTTATTTTCTGTTAATCAAACATTTTCCAAAGTTCTTACATTGCTATAGATCAACATTACAAAATAAAAAAGCCACAACATCCAATTGTCTGCCAAAATATTAAAAAGCGTTAATGAGTGTACACTGATAACGCAAACATCACTAAAGTTTAAAAAGAAGAGGAGTTAGGAGACAAAATCCATAAACAATCATCGATGTCTGTATTACAAATAAATAATAAAACGATGTTTGAATATTTATGACACAGCATTAAAATATCATCTATATATTTCTGCGGTCTTTTGTTGTTCATATAATACAACCGACATTTTCCTATGATGCTTATTCCAAAGACAAAACCTTTTTTTCATACGAAACTTCAATAAGTGAACTGGATGAAGTCTTTGTGAGGTAAATGCCATGTGAAAAGGTCCAAACTAAACTAAACTTAATTTGAAATAACAGCGCATTATAATTCCGTTTGTTTATTTAAACTTTCGCATTTTTCTAATAAAGTTGCGTTGACTATAAATATATCAACGCGGTCAGAAACAAAATGTGTAGTAGAGTAGACATGCTTTTACGTGTGTTTTAACGTCATTGGCGTTTACCACAGATTTTGCGTCTTTTACGTGAACTTGACATCAAATGCACGCAAACTCTTCGTGTGAAGTTTGAAAAAAAAGAGAAGCCAGGCTTCAAAAACAATTGTCCTGTCTAAAAGTACCTATGACTTTTACTAACTTTTTCTGAAATTCTCCAGTCATAAAATATTTTACAAACTGAATCCATCGGGTCACTAAGTACATTAAATAGAGAGGGTCTATATAATATATCAAGTATGACTTCATATTCTCTTAGACTATCTCTGTGTACGTCATCTTTTCTGCAGTGTCCAAACTGTCTAACTCTCTATCTTATATTCGTATATTAAAAAAAAAAACAATCCGTAGAAAGATGTAGATTTATATACTATATGTAGCTAGAATAAGTATTTATCTTATGCTTTAAATTGGATGTTTTAAATATCAAAAACTAAAAACCATCAAACTACAAAGATGAAAATGATAAACATAATACATTTTTGACACATGCTATCATCTTTCATATTTTGAAATTATTTTTCTGTGACAGTGCGTCAGCGGAAATAAGTATAATAAATTTGAGCATGTTAATAATAGGCTTATCACATTTACCAGGCTGAAAATTTTGTATATTGAACACGAGTTGTATTTTTATATGACTCCTACAACGCTCAAATCTCTAACACAAATACTAACTCCGAGGAAAATTCAAAACAGAAGGTTCCTAATCAAATGGAAAAATCGAATGATAAAACACATCAAACGAATTGACAACAACTGTCATATTCCTGACTTGGTGCTGGCATTTTCAAATATAAAAAAAGTGGATTGAACCTGGTTGTATAGCGCTGAATATCTCACTTTTATGACAGTCGCATCCAATTCCATTATAGTTACAACGATGCGTGAGCAAAACAGACATAATAGGTAAAATTCACTATTTCAGTACTATTTTTCCAAGTGATAAAATAGAAATAACAAAAATTTAAACTTTGCTAATGTATCATACAATTTTAAAGCGTTAACCACTGTATTTCAATAGCCTATATATTGTCTTTATTTTGTCACTGAACAAAAGCGAGAAATATTATCTCTTTAAAAGATAAACACCACAAAAGATATTGTCATCGTAAATCTACGCAGGTGAGAACAGATAATCAGATGTCGTGTTAATTATGTACACGAACACGTATTCACCTAAACTATAAGATAATCGATCTTATATTTTAGTCTTTTCTTTAACTGTATTTAAGATATAACACTGTATCACTTTATAAATAGTTTAATGAGATTATAGAATGTTTACTCATACTCATTGTTTAAAACTTAACAGACATGCATTTGTAAAATTCGTTATTGTTTTAAACAATCGATGCCTTCTAAGAATTAAAAGAATTGTCCTACATAATACAGACCACGTTGAACATGTTGAAAAGCTTTTTATCTTGCATATTCAATAAATTCAAGTCTGTATATAAATATATGCATCGTTATTTTATGAAGTTCTGTTTTTTTTTATCTTATATCAAACTCAAATCGTTTTACTTTTATCATACATTTTTTTTGTGGTTTACCAAACAGTAAAGTTTACATCAAATATTTTGCACTCGCTGTAAAATGTTTTTTTAATGCATAACAGTATCCAAGACAATATTTAATGGGAAAATATTATTTTTAAAACAGCTCCTCTTCATCCATTGCAATTTTTCCTCTGAGATAGTCGTCCTTTGAATGACAGTGTGTTTGCTCATTTTTTTGCTCAAGTATAGTTGTTGGTTAAATACAGGCATCAATATTTTTTTATATTATTTTCGTCTTAATATATAACTGCTTTACACGAATCAGTTGTCTTTTTATTTTGCATTAACTATTATGAATGGGAAAATACAAAACATAAGTTTGAAAAAAAAATAAGAGACTGGAAAATAGTGACGTAAAACAATCAACAGCGCATAAACATGAGAACTAAGTGCAAAGAATAATGCCGACGGAGTAACAAGAAAGGTGTTTAAAACCTTAAGGTAACTATTATTTATCTTTAAAGTTCAATCGTAACATGATTGTCCACTCGAATGAACGCCAATTATGATTTTTAACAATACAAGGGTTATTGACGTTGTATAATGTCAATCATTTCTAAACAATATTTGTTCATTTTACATTTTCCTAATATGTCCTCATGTTTTCGTTACAATTGATTTAACCTTAAAGGTTGCATTTCTGTAAATATTGACAATGCAATTTCCCATAGGAACTCCTTTTACGGCTAAAACTGTACCACTTTTACTATGAAGTTTTGAAAAAAATCATATCCTAGAATTGAAAGTTCATATGCACCACAATTTTTTTCAAAGGTCAAAATATAGGGCTGTGTGGCATATTTTCAACGTTTATATGCCCTGAACTTCTCAGAGTTTAAACTTACACTAATTTTCTTAACTACCCCTACCTCGAATGAAAGGTTACCACAGATTTCAATGTAAACAATATGCACGTGTTTATTTACTGGTAACATTCCCAAGTTCTGTCTCTGCGATATGGAACACAGAGAGCATAACTGGGAACCAGTATGTAAACAAAATTAATTTTCTATGAATATTCTATTACTCCCCAAAAGAGGCGTGTTTTGAGAAACAGCTGTATTTACAAAGTGCAACCTATACAGACATTTATTCAAATAGAAAACTCTCTAAAATCAGTTTTTCTCACATTAATACTCATTTATTTCACTGTGTATACTCTAAGTTTTTCTTTACTATACATTTTATACCCCCTCCCCTGTTTCAATTTTTTAAAGAATTTGAAAACAAGACTTTAATTATTGCCAGTTTACCCTATTTGCATATTTTCTGATAAAAAATGCCTAAAACCTGTTAAAAACTGTTTTGATAACCTATTGAAAGCATATCAGAATATCAGAAATGTAATGTTTAGCAATCAATCATTACAACATTCAAGATTATATAAAGTATCCATTCCAACCTCTATCTCCAGTCCACATCTTATTGTATGCCTATTTGTCAATTAAAGAACACATTTTCTGCCTCAAATGGTCAATTTAGAATTCTTGTCACAACATTATCATCTGTAACCATATATCTGACACAATTTAGCTACTATATATAATAGAAGTGTTCAAACAAAGCCATATTTGCAATAGTTGTATGTATGCAGATACCAGTCTGAGATATAAATTCACTTAAAATGTTGTATAGATGACTGCTAACATCTGATTTTTGCATAACTTCCAAGCATAGTTATTGTTTTCTATATCAAGAACTTTAAAATCATAAAATCATAGCATTTACAAGTTAAATTATTTGTTTTATGACTCAGGGGGTAGGCAATTTTCTATGTTTTTTGCCCCTGGGGCCTCAAATTTCCTAAATCATTCTGCTGTTTCTAGCAATTTGGAATATTTAGTACATATTCAGGATAGAACACACTATTGTAAGTTTTCTTGAGATATTTTTGTTTTTCTAGCTTGTATTTATTATGCCGTGGTGACAAAAATGCAGATTTAGGTGTTGCGGCTTACTTTTGGGTTATCGAAAGGACACAAATACCCCATAAATAATATTCAGGAAGGATCTATGAGTTTCAATGACTGCGAAGAGTAAATATAAGCACTTCTTAACAATTTAACTTACAAATATGCAAATATTATGATTTAATTTTGTATCCAGGACTTTAAGTAAACTATACATACTGTAAACTGTGAATTTATGCTGAGTCATCATATTTAAGGCCCAGGATTCTATCAATCTTCATTAAATATTTATAAAACTTCTTATTTGAGTTAATTTCTTTAAAATCTGTGAAATAAAGCAAATTTGGTTTAATTCTGAATGTTCCCCTTTTTCACCCTATATAGGTTGCATTTCTGTAAATATTGACAATGCAATTTCCCATAGGAACTCCTTTTACGGCTAAAACTGTACCACTTTTACTATGAAGTTTTGAAAAAAATCATATCCTAGAATTGAAAGTTCATATGCACCACATTTTTTTTCAAAGGTCAAAATATAGGGCTGTGTGGCATATTTTCAACGTTTATATGCCCTGAACTTCTCAGAGTTTAAACTTACACTAATTTTCTTAACTACCCCTACCTCGAATGAAAGGTTACCACAGATTTCAATGTAAACAATATGCACGTGTTTATTTACTGGTAACATTCCCAAGTTCTGTCTCTGCGATATGGAACACAGAGAGCATAACTGGGAACCAGTATGTAAACAAAATTAATTTTCTATGAATATTCTATTACTCCCCAAAAGAGGCGTGTTTTGAGAAACAGCTGTATTTACAAAGTGCAACCTATACAGACATTTATTCAAATAGAAAACTCTCTAAAATCAGTTTTTCTCACATTAATACTCATTTATTTCACTGTGTATACTCTAAGTTTTCTTTTACTATACATTTTATACCCCCTCCCCTGTTTCAATTTTTTAAAGAATTTGAAAACAAGACTTTAATTATTGCCAGTTTACCCTATTTGCATATTTTCTGATAAAAAATGCCTAAAACCTGTTAAAAACTGTTTTGATAACATATTGAAAGCATATCAGAATATCAGAAATGTAATGTTTAGCAATCAATCATTACAACATTCAAGATTATATAAAGTATCCATTCCAACCTCTATCTCCAGTCCACATCTTACTGTATGCCTATTTGTCAATTAAAGAACACATTTTCTGCCTCAAATGGTCAATTTAGAATTCTTGTCACAACATTATCATCTGTAACCATATATCTGACACAATTTAGCTACTATATATAATAGAAGTGTTCAAACAAAGCCATATTTGCAATAGTTGTATGTATGCAGATACCAGTCTGAGATATAAATTCACTTAAAATGTTGTATAGATGACTGCTAACATCTGATTTTTGCATAAATTCCCAGCATAGTTATTGTTTTCTATATCAAGAACTTTAAAATCATAAAATCATAGCATTTACAAGTTAAATTATTTGTTTTATGACTCAGGGGGTAGGCAATTTTCTATGTTTTTTGCCCCTGGGGCCTCAAATTTCCTAAATCATTCTGCTGTTTCTAGCAATTTGGAATATTTAGTACATATTCAGGATAGAACACACTATTGTAAGTTTTCTTGAGATATTTTTGTTTTTCTAGCTTGTATTTATTATGCCGTGGTGACAAAAATGCAGATTTAGGTGTTGCGGCTTACTTTTGGGTTATCGAAAGGACACAAATACCCCATAAATAATATTCAGGAAGGATCTATGAGTTTCAATGACTGCGAAGAGTAAATATAAGCACTTCTTAACAATTTAACTTACAAATATGCAAATATTATGATTTAATTTTGTATCCAGGACTTTAAGTAAACTATACATACTGTAAACTGTGAATTTATGCTGAGTCATCATATTTAAGGCCCAGGATTCTATCAATCTTCATTAAATATTTATAAAACTTCTTATTTGAGTTAATTTCTTTAAATCTGTGAAATAAAGCAAATTTGGTTTAATTCTGAATGTTCCCCTTTTTCACCCTATATAGGTTGCATTTCTGTAAATATTGACAATGCAATTTCCCATAGGAACTCCTTTTACGGCTAAAAACTGTACCACTTTTACTATGAAGTTTTGAAAAAAATCATATCCTAGAATTGAAAGTTCATATGCACCACATTTTTTTTCAAAGGTCAAAATATAGGGCTGTGTGGCATATTTTCAACGTTTATATGCCCTGAACTTCTCAGAGTTTAAACTTACACTAATTTTCTTAACTACCCCTACCTCGAATGAAAGGTTACCACAGATTCAATGTAAACAATATGCACGTGTTTATTTACTGGTAACATTCCCAAGTTCTGTCTCTGCGATATGGAACACAGAGAGCATAACTGGGAACCAGTATGTAAACAAAATTAATTTTCTATGAATATTCTATTACTCCCCAAAAGAGGCGTGTTTTGAGAAACAGCTGTATTTACAAAGTGCAACCTATACAGACATTTATTCAAATAGAAAACTCTCTAAAATCAGTTTTTCTCACATTAATACTCATTTATTTCACTGTGTATACTCTAAGTTTTTCTTTACTATACATTTTATACCCCCTCCCCTGTTTCAATTTTTTAAAGAATTTGAAAACAAGACTTTAATTATTGCCAGTTTACCCTATTTGCATATTTTCTGATAAAAAATGCCTAAAACCTGTTAAAAACTGTTTTGATAACATATTGAAAGCATATCAGAATATCAGAAATGTAATGTTTAGCAATCAATCATTACAACATTCAAGATTATATAAAGTATCCATTCCAACCTCTATCTCCAGTCCACATCTTATTGTATGCCTATTTGTCAATTAAAGAACACATTTTCTGCCTCAAATGGTCAATTTAGAATTCTTGTCACAACATTATCATCTGTAACCATATATCTGACACAATTTAGCTACTATATATAATAGAAGTGTTCAAACAAAGCCATATTTGCAATAGTTGTATGTATGCAGATACCAGTCTGAGATATAAATTCACTTAAAATGTTGTATAGATGACTGCTAACATCTGATTTTTGCATAACTTCCCAGCATAGTTATTGTTTTCTATATCAAGAACTTTAAAATCATAAAATCATAGCATTTACAAGTTAAATTATTTGTTTTATGACTCAGGGGGTAGGCAATTTTCTATGTTTTTTGCCCCTGGGGCCTCAAATTTCCTAAATCATTCTGCTGTTTCTAGCAATTTGGAATATTTAGTACATATTCAGGATAGAACACACTATTGTAAGTTTTCTTGAGATATTTTTGTTTTTCTAGCTTGTATTTATTATGCCGTGGTGACAAAAATGCAGATTTAGGTGTTGCGGCTTACTTTTGGGTTATCGAAAGGACACAAATACCCCATAAATAATATTCAGGAAGGATCTATGAGTTTCAATGACTGCGAAGAGTAAATATAAGCACTTCTTAACAATTTAACTTACAAATATGCAAATATTATGATTTAATTTTGTATCCAGGACTTTAAGTAAACTATACATACTGTAAACTGTGAATTTATGCTGAGTCATCATATTTAAGGCCCAGGATTCTATCAATCTTCATTAAATATTTATAAAACTTCTTATTTGAGTTAATTTTCCTTAAAATCTGTGAAATAAAGCAAATTTGGTTTAATTCTGAATGTTCCCCTTTTTCACCCTATATAGGTTGCATTTCTGTAAATATTGACAATGCAATTTCCCATAGGAACTCCTTTTACGGCTAAAACTGTACCACTTTTACTATGAAGTTTTGAAAAAAATCATATCCTAGAATTGAAAGTTCATATGCACCACATTTTTTTTCAAAGGTCAAAATATAGGGCTGTGTGGCATATTTTCAACGTTTATATGCCCTGAACTTCTCAGAGTTTAAACTTACACTAATTTTCTTAACTACCCCTACCTCGAATGAAAGGTTACCACAGATTTCAATGTAAACAATATGCACGTGTTTATTTACTGGTAACATTCCCAAGTTCTGTCTCTGCGATATGGAACACAGAGAGCATAACTGGGAACCAGTATGTAAACAAAATTAATTTTCTATGAATATTCTATTACTCCCCAAAAGAGGCGTGTTTTGAGAAACAGCTGTATTTACAAAGTGCAACCTATATAAAGATGTAGTTCATTTTATAATTTCCTAATATTTCCTTATGCTTTTGTAACAATTGATTTAACCTTAAGAATATATATGTTAATTCAGATAATTTATAAATAAAATTCTGAGAACTATTGCTATTTCTATTATTGGATATAATTGTTTCGTGAAAAATATTCTAAAATTCTTAGTACTATACTTTAAGTAAAGGACACTATAAAATAAATTTGAATATCTGATATCATTGCACAAAACAAACCTTAACTGGATGCACATATTTAGTGAACATGAATTCAAGGTATTTACTTAGTTAGGCGTTAATAGTTATGAGTTGTCATAATGCTTTATTTAATAAAATATGGAAAAATAAAAAGGAAATGGATATTGCAAAAGCCATAGCAAACTATAGACCAGCAGGAAATTTCATTGGTTCTTATGCAAAAATGTCTTTCCACCAAAAGGATGAGTCAACTTTTCTAGGAAAATTCAAATTTAATATTTCATTTATATGACTGTATCGATATTCATCAGTTACTGTTTATGATGGATACTTTTGTAGTTTATATTCGCAATGTCGTATTTTGTAAAACTATGACTGTGTTTAAAATGGTCTTGTATGAAAATGTATTTCGAGTTTTTTTTCTAGACTGGTGATTTTACGTGATATCATGAAAACCGTTGTTTTAATTAACGTGCTATTTCAATAAATGCAGATAATCTATAGCTGTATGTAATATCACAATTAATTGGGGAAAATGATGAATTTGAAATAAAGTGACAACTTTCTAATCTATATATATATATACACTTTTGCTACAAAAAAAGGTGTCAATGTCATCAACTGAGGTAATGTATTTCATTGTTAATCATATACTCATGAAAAACCAATTGTGACTAAACTTTTTGAATAACAGAGAAACATTGCAAGGATCTTTAAACCGACGAATTTAAGTCTAAAACTCCGGAATGCACCTATGCTAGTTCCCTTTTTATATAAAATCTGCTGGTAACATTATTACATGTAACTTCAGAATTGTCAATTACACTTCTCACTGACATGTGTTTTCATAGGTGTAATCATGAGCCTAAACACATCCAATGGAAACACAATACTTAAATACTGACTAATTCAGAAAAGGATTTTGCCAGGCAATATGTTGAACGCAAACAGACATACATAATATTTCCGAATGGATTACGGTTGCGCAGTTGTTAAAGCATATAAATAATTTAAATAAATAACAAAGGAACAAAACAGAACAAAAAGTCATTTATACGTATGACAATGACATGTGCATTTGCTTGACGAAAGATACAATCATTACACGAGAAGCTTACGCTGCCAGAAAAACCGGTCGTGTTCCTTTTGTAGCTCATGCGATTTCCGCATTTTTTTTTACATTGATTTGATACTAAAAAGAGTATTAGATGAAATTGTGATAGTAATTTTCTAAGACGTGTTTGAAGGACGAATTATTGTGACAAAAGAATGATTCATAATTAAAAAAAAACTTAGCAAAGAAACTACAATTTGAGGACTGTTTCTTTCTCCCTAGTCTATAAAGAAAAGCTTAACATCAACATAGTATATTGTGTTTGGTTTTTGTTATTCTTTTCATTCAATTGGTATTGTACCTCATATTTTTATGTCTTTTGTTTGAACAACAAATTGGGTTTATGGTTTACGTCACAATTACCAAAGTTTGCAGCTGCAATCGCACATATTTAACTCTTCTCAATTTTTAATCAAATAGATGGTAAATATATCTTATACACGTTAAATAGAAAGTTATTCTGAACTGTTTAAAGTATTGTTGGAAGTGGCAAGATATTTGGGTGATTGAATTTTTCTTGTTGACCCCATTCAAACAAATATAATTTCAGACTTTTGCTAATTTGTAGTGTATACTACTGTTGCCTTTATTTATGTTTTTGGAGACCAGTTAATTTTCTGATATCACCTTAGGGTCCATATTGATCACTACTTATGAGTCTCTTGAAAATGAACCGACGTATACTTATGCATAACTTAACAAAAGTTTATGTAATGTTGAAACAGACCGACCTATATGTCAATTACTTCGTACAAAACTGGGCAAAAAGTATTAATAACAAAAATTTATCAATTGATGTTGATAGCCTGGTGAATCTTAATTAAATAGGATATAAAATTAGTAAGTATCTATAGTAAATCTGAACGGCAAACAAATATTCATGCTAATGTTGTCCTTTAAATAATTTAACTAAACGTAATAGCATCAATTAATTTAAACCGAAGCAAAAACAAACCCAATTAAGTAACTGCTATAAATGAAAATGCAAGATTTGCTGAACAGAATTAGAAATCAATGTCAAGATGTATTGTATTGCACTTTCACTTTTTACACTCCAACTTTCTCTCTGAATTTCCTTCACTTTTTGGTGTCTTAACTTTCTTACTCTATATCTTATATTAGTATATTAAAAAAATGTTTCCGTAGAAAGATATATTGAATAGGTATTATGAATATATTTACAAACTATATACAGCTAGTTTATTTGTGTATCCTATCTTGTAAATTGAAACTTACTAATATTAAAAAAATAAAATTAAAAATAAACTGCAAGATGAAAACGAAAAATAGAAAAAAAATCGGGACACTTGCTATCCTCTTTCGTATTTGATATCATTTTTCATTGACATTTTGCTTGCAGAAATTAGCACAATAATACTGAGAATAATAGACTGATGATATATACCAGGCTTACATGTTTGTACATTATACACGAGTTTCGTTTTGTGTATGACTCCTTTGACGCTCAAATGTCTAAAAAGTGTCTCAAAAATACTGAACTCCGAGGAAAATTCAAAACGGAAAGTCCCTTATCAAATAGCAAAATCGAATTATAAAACCAATCAAACGCATGGACAGCAACTGTCATATTCCTGACTTACTTAAGGCTTTATCAAATGTAGAAAATGAGGGATTGAACCTGGTTATATAGCACTAAACTTCTCACTTGTATGACAGTCGCACCAAGTTCCATTTTATTTACAACGATATGTGAACAAAACAGACATACTAGGTAAAATTCACCTTTTTAATACTATTTCTGCAAGTAATAAAATAGAAATAACAACAATTTAAACTATTCATATATATTTAAAAATTACAAGGCGTTTACGACTGCAATTCAATAGCATATATACTGTCTTGATTTTGTCATTTAACAATAGCGAGAAATATAATAACTTTAAAAAATTAAAACCACAAAAGATATTGTAATCGTAAATCTACGTAGGTTAGAGCAGATAATCGGATTTCGTGCTAATTTTGTACACGAATACATATTCACCTAAACTATAAGATATCCGATCTTATTTTAGTATTTTCTTTAACTGCATTTAATTCTTTTTACTGTGTCACTTTTTAAATGATTTTATGAGATTATAGAATGTTTATTCATACAATAAAACACTAATAAATTTTACAAATGCATGTCTGTAAATTTCGAAACAATCGTTGTCTTCTAAGAACTAAACTTATTGACCAATTTTAAATGCATCACCTTGACACACTTTTTAACTCCAGTGTTCAATATACATAGTATGTTTCGTTTAAGATAAATAAAGGTACCGTCATTTAAAAAAAATATTCTTCACTTAAATAAATCAAAATTGTTTAACATTTTATTGTTAAGTGTAAATGTTGTACTTAAAACGATACGTTTACATCACATTGCCAATTTGGTTCATGTAGAATTCTCTGTCAACAACACCGACTTCAAAAATTCAAAGTCATATATAATTAACAGTTTATTTACTTTATGTTTTTTTAAGCCCGGATAACTTTAATATATAACCTGCAGCTCTGTATTGTACATCTCTGATGAATCTCTTATAGTTTGCATTTCTGTAAATACTGACTTTAGGAACATTCTTTACGGCTCAAAATAGTTATCAGGATTATAATTTAGTACGCCAGACGCTCGTTTCGTCTACACAAGACTCATCAGTGACGCTCATATCAAAATATTTATAAAGCCAAACAAGTTGAAAAGCATTGAGGATCCAAAATTCCAAAACGTTGTGTCAAATTCGGCTAAGGTAATCTATGCCTGGGATAAGAAAATCCTGAGTTTTTCGAAAAAATCAAAGTTTTGTAAACAGGAAATTTACAAAAAAAAAGACCACAAGTTTGATATTCATGTTTACACCGAAGTGTTGACTACTGGGCTGGTGATACGTCCACCAGCAGTGGTATCGACCCAGTGGTGTAAATCTATACCACTTTTACTATGAAGTTTGAAAAAATCAATTTTTAGAATGGAAAGCTAAAAATATAGGGCTGCGCGGCATATTTCCAACGTTTATATGCCCCGAAGTTCTAAGAGTTAAAACTAACACTTAATTTCTTAACTACCACTAACTCGACTGTAGGGCTACCACATATTTCAATATAAACAATATTCATATGTATATTTAATGGTAACTTTCCCAAGTTATATCTCTATGAGATGCAACCTACAGATCAAAACTCGGAACCAGTTTGTAAACAAATTAGTTATCTGTGAATTTTCTATATCTCCCCAAAAGAGGCGTGGTTTGAGAAACAGCTGTATTTACAAAGTGCAACCTATAGATACATCTACGTACTTATACTTATAAGTTAACAAATATCTATTTCATATTGTCACAAACCTTCCATTCAAACTCGTAAGTGAAAAATAAAACGACTATGTCATCAAAAAATAAAAGAAGAACAAAAGAAACACAAGCGTATACACAAATTACACAGAAATTTTAAGACGAACAATCGCTAAAAGTAAAATAATAAACCAGATGGTATGTACTATTTAGAGTTTTAGATGAAAAAGATATAACAGAAAACCTAGACAAAGGTACAGATAGTTGCAATCAACCTTTTTTGTTATATCTTTTTTCGGTTCCTAGTTTTTAGATTTCTATTTATTGTGTTTGGAGTTTTCGAGACAAAGGTACAGTCAGTTGCAGTCAACCTTTTTCCTTATGCATTATTTTCTGTTCTCAGTATTTAGCTTTTCTATTTATGGTATTTGGAGTTTTAGAGACAAAGGTACAGTCAGTTGCAATCAACCTTTTTCCTTATGTATTATTTTCGGATCTCAGTATTTAGCTTTCTATTTATAGTATTTGGAGTTTTAGAGACAAAGGTACAGTCAGTTGCAATCAACCTTTTTCCTTATGTATTATTTTCGGATCTCAGTATTTAGCTTTCTATTTATAGTATTTGGAGTTTTTGAGACAAAGGTACAGTCAGTTGCAATCAACCTTTTTCCTTATGTATTATTTTCGGATCTCAGTATTTAGCTTTTTATTTATAGTATTTGGAGTTTTAGAGACAAAGGTACAGTCAGTTGCAATCAACCTTTTTCCTTATGTATTATTTTCGGTTCTCAGTATTAAGCTTTCTATTTACGGTACGTGGCATGTTTGTCTTTTTTATGACATTTTTATATTTTTGTCATATCATTTAATTGTTATTTTATATTTCGACTTATGATGTTTAATTTCCGTCAGATATCAATTTTCCCCTCTTAATAAACTTTTTGAAATCATATCATATCACATATCTACTAATATTATAGTTAAATGATATCTGTTTAATAACGACAATGGTTTATTGCTGCAATATCTTGTTAACATGATATTCTCATCAATAATATTGAAATCCATATGTAGGTTTTATCTAACCAACTCTAAATGAGAACATTTGTGTAATGCAATGCATGATTATTCGATTACAAAATATTTTCAAGGTTCTTTGAATTGAAGTTAATACTTGAGATAAGTATTACGTGTGTTTAAATTATAAATTCCTTTGTATCAAAGATTTTTAACTGGAACCGATGTAGTCAGTGTTGTAATCGTAAATATCACTGAATACAAAGGATATGGGTATCAATGTATCTGCCTCATTTAATTAAAGCCGCTGATGAGTCTTTTGAAGATAAAACGCTCGTCTTGCGTACAACATTACATGCTACCTTTGGTGACGTTTTATTCTTTTAATGTTGAATGTCCTCGGATTGATACACGAATAAAATTGTAATAATTTTAACAAAGTCTCATTGTTTACCTCACTGCGTTCATTTATTATAGGAGGAAACTGATGTTCTCTAACTAATAACATACATGTTGTCGTGGTAGTATGTTTGTCAAAGAGAGTCGAAAGATACCTAATGATGATACAACTCATAAGACGAAAAATGACAACAAAAGACAAAAACAACAAAAAAAGAAACCACGATACAAACAGCAGTAGGCAAAACACAACATAGAAAACAAAAGACTGAGCAACATGAACTTAAAAAAAATGCAGGTTATCTGCAATGCTCCAAGGGAGTAATCAGATCGATCCTACTTTACATTTAGCATCCGTCGTGTTGCTCATTTTTGTACTAACCCGTCGATAAGTATAATTCCGAACATTACATGTCATTGTCGTCGGACTTCAGATTAATGCATCACAAAAGTTAAGTGGTAAATCATAATATAAGATTTTAACATAAACTGTGTAGGTATAGTTTGAAAAAGAGGCAGAACAAATTAATAGGATAATACAAAACACAGGTTTTAACAAAATTACAGGTTTAATATGTCGAGACGAAGATACGGACTACGGAGCATAAAAAGTATGAACCGAATAACGTAACTCAAAAGTAAATTCAAAATCATATCAACTTCAAAAACCAAAAAACTATTTACACCACTGGGTCGATGCCTCTGCTGGTGGACGTTTCGTCCCCGAGGGTATCACCAGCCCAGTAGTCATACCTCGGTGTTGACATGAATATCCTTAATGTGGTCATTTTAATAAATTGCCTGTTTACAAAACATTGAAATTTTCCAAAAACTAAGGATTTTCTTATCTCAGGCTTAGATTACCTTAGCCGTATTTGGCACAACTTTTTGGAATTTTGGATACTCAATGCTCTTCGAGTTTGTACTTGTTTGGCCTTATAAATATTTTGATATGAGCGTCACTGATGAGTCTTAAGTAGACAAAACGTGCGTCTGGCGTACTAAATTATAATCCTGGTACCTTTGATAACTATTTACATTTGATTTTGTTTTATAGCAAAATTTCCTACTTATGACCTTTTTTTATAGGTTTATATTGACAATATGTGATGAACCACCCAAACTAACATAAAATAAAACAGATTGTGTAACGAGAAAGGTGTCGAAATAACCATGTCAAAATGATTCTGTGAAACATGTTAAACCTGTGTCAAGTAAAAGACAACCCTTTTTCTTCGAATACATACAACCCACACATTTCATACGATAATGACTATTTACTTGCATTTACTTTAAAAAATAATATGTGCGTCACTAGAACTTCCTGATATATTCAATACTTTTTGCACTGTAATGGACTTACTATTATATGTTTTTCCAGTTAAGATATAAATAAAATTCGTAGAATTGTTTCTATTGTCTAGAGCAGTATTTAAAGGCATTCTGATTATCGAATAACATTATACCAAACTAATTTAGACTAGAAGGACATATTTAATTTAGTTATCAATTAATAAAGGTATGTATTTGGTAAGGTGTTCATATTTATGACTACTCATCATGCTCATTTAATTTACATATAAAAATAATAATAAAAAGATAAATCAGCTCTCAAGATCAAAACAAATTGAAACAGATAAGTTTCTTAAATAATTTGGTTTACATTATATAGAACTTTCTAAACTATAATATTTCCATAGTATATACGCATTGTAAAAAAAAGAAATGTGATAATATATTTGGCATTGAGCGTTCATGATGAAGGTAAATTGACAAAAGCGCGTTGGACGCATGAGTTTCATAACGTTTTGTTTTTATTTTTATGCATGTACAATTATATCGAAAAAAGTAAAATCCGGCTTTATAAATGCTTAGTAAACGAAAGTTCGCAGATATTTAGCTGAATATATGAATATAAACTGACATCCATACATGTGATATGCGCATACATATACATGATGTATGCATAATATTTTTTCGGATGAGCCTGGTGCGTACTTTTACACTGCCTTATATCATGAATATTTTGGTTAATCATGTCGGCTTTAAATGCAACACAGTAGACATATATACAAGACTAAAAAGTTAAGGTTACAGTCATTTACAGAATAAGAATGTATTTCTTCTATGGAGATACATATTCAATGTTGGTTTTTTTCAGGAGGGGTCAATACATCAAATAATTAGTTTTTTCTCCGATTGTCTAGTTTTCCTTAGTATTTGGACTAATATGAATTAACTGCAACGACTTTTTCAAGTGTGTCTCTTTTTTTTAAAAAGTAAAAGCACAAATATACTGCACTCCAAGGAAAATTCAAAACGAAAAATCCTAATCAAACGGCAAAGTCAAAAGTTTAAGACTGCATTACATTTAACATGTTTAATCTGGTACTTTTATTTTATATTGCGACCATCTCAGTACAGTATTGTGTTACTACGTAATGTCAGAAGGTATAAACGAGACGTTAGGTGCCGTCAAGCATGTTTTATCATTCAACACTCATTATGTACCATCCGCAGTCAAAAGGAGATGTAGTTCTGTGGTTTTCATTGGTCAACATGAAACATGTTTGTTTTCTTAATTTCTATTAGTTTTTCCCAGTTGAATTATTTGAATTATTTTTTTATCTCAAGGTTTTTATAAACGACTATACGATATGGAATTTTTCTCATTGTTGAGGTAAAAAACGGTTGCGTAGCATTGCTTTCATTCATTTCATTTTATCTTTAGTCGACAGTTGTCTCATGTGCATTGCTTAATATTTTGTTCATAGCTATAAGACGCGTCTTCAAGATCCATTATTCAGATATTTTCAGTTAAATCTATACATGATATAAACTTGAAAGAATTCGTATATAATGTATACATCGTACATCTTATTAAATAAAATAAATTCTACATTTAAAATAAGGAAGATAAGTGTAAAGCTTCGTACTTTAAATGAGCCTTGACTTATATAATGTACTAATTTAAGATTATTGGTTGACTAAAAAAATTAAATACCCTATGTTATTTACATTATTTGATTCTATTTATTTGTTAAACAAAGCATTCGAAATGACATTTATTACAACATGAAGTGTCAAAGCTGTATGTTACGTTGTTTATATTTCCCTTTTTTGTTTACAAGCGTTTTTTTTTAATATTCAAATATTTGGACCTCGAGCATCAGTGAAATCAATTGTTTTTTTTTGTCGAAATGAGCATCTGTTGTAGAACAATTGGTGTTATTAACATTTATTTCGAAGCATTTAGATCATCTTAGAATCTTATCTAAATTAGGACGGTAGCTAAAATTGCAAGCTTTAAAATATATATAAATAATATTTACATCTTAAAATTTGTTTATAGCATATTTTATTTTATCAATGTACGACTTTTCTATTTTTAGGTTAGATTTCATTTTCTCTTTTTTTTCAAGTCTTAAGTACGATTCCAAAATATTCTTAACCTTCAAAAATTACTTTTACTTTATGCAGCCTGTGTATAAAGCTTTCTTGTCCTCATTCATACGATTGAAGACATGGTAGGTTACAGGGTTTTTTATTGGAACAATTGATCCTTGTTTTTCTTTCTCTTGACATTGTTTAAATCTACTACTGTTATTACATGCATCTTGTCAATTCCGAAAATAAATCTTTAAACCTGGTTACTAACTACTAGTAGCGTATGATATAACTTAACACATGTACAAAATGACTTGGCAGAAAAATGGTAAATTGGTTGTATACATTTAACGAATGAACTTTCTCTTGTTTTACCAGCTTTTTTACACTTGCTTATTAGAGCAATGGATGATTTAGTCCAATTGACTTTTATAGGATATTCATTTCACACCTTATTTTAATGAAGAAGAGTACAAATTAAAAGGCTCAGAAATATTAAACAATTACAATTCAACGTAATGATATTTTTAATGCTTCCTTTCTCCAAAACAGGGAATCAAAGGGTAGTTATTATTCATCATGTCCATTATCAAGTTTAAAAATATTAATTGAAATATAGCAATGATATTTCAGCCTGTTATTTTCATTTGTGTTCTTATTTTTGTATTATTGCGTGCATCTGTTCTTAAAATTCAGAGATGGCATTAATGTCTTTTTCTAATACGTCTCAAATACTATTTGCTTTGTTATATTTTTTTAGACATTATGTCAGTCAAGAGTAAGTCAACCAAAGTTGGAACTAACACTAAAACAGTAAATGGAATGACAAGTACGACTGTTAAAGTAGAGGAGACGTTCACATATTCAGATGGAGGAACAGAGGTTAAAACAAGAGAATTGGTAGTAGAAGGTACCCCACCGACTAAGGAACAAATAGTATGTTAGGTTACCATATTCGGAATCTGATTTAGACACAACGCATGGTTCACTGTTCGGTTTTAAGATTGGTTAAATATATTTTGTTTTACTTTTTAAATACCTTGCGGGATTTCTCATTTTTTCCTTTTGATATCGACGTTTCAATATTTGTCGACAGATATTTCTTAACGCTGTTTATAAAAGAATATGTCTTAGAACAGAACCCAGAAAATATAAAATTGTTCAAAGTTACATTTGACAAGTGAACAATGAAACATTCTCAAAATATCATATTGTATATAGTAATCAACACTTTAATGGGAATGTCTATCTATATAACCATGTCACATGTGTAAATCATTCACAAGTTCAACAACTAAGACAATATATTGTAAAACGAGTCAAATGGAATAAAACAGTCAGGCCTCATGAGAAGGCATGTTCAAACAGGCTCTATTACGAATTTTCTAACCCTTATGGAATATTCGTTTAAAAGATGACAGCGGATACGCACAATCACGTCCCCCTTTAATGATTTGATCTGTCTACTTATCACTGTCATTATACAGTAAGAGCAACACAGTAACTGCAATATGTGAAGCAGACTTTGCCTCACCTTTTGGAACACCTGGCCTTGAAGGCATAAAACTTTGCTCAGTGCTCGGAGCACAAAAATCATGCTCGAAACATGAAATCCAGCAATTTGATTGGTTGATTTCCGAGTCTGAGTACAAAAATCATGCTCGAAAGTTTTCTGACCGTGAAGCCTGGGGTTGAAGTCATAAAACTTTGCTCAGTGATCGAAGCACAAAAAACATGCTCGAAACATGAAATCCAGCATTTTGATTGGTTGATTCTTGAGTCTGAGTACAAAAATCGTGCTCGAAAGTTTTATGACCGCAAGGCCAGAGATCACCCCAGTGTTTGGTACGGTTTATGGAGCTCAGTATTCAGTTTTGTTTTTTTATTGTTGTATTTTTTTAAACTGTTGTTTGTCTGGGTTTTTTATTTACTTGGCGTCGTCAGTTAACTTTAGACTTTGAGTTTGAATATCCCTCTGGTATATGTCACCTCTCTTTTGCAAACAGAATGGCGAAATATACTATATTGAATTTCTGATTAATCATAAAAATGTCAATGCAAGTCCGTATATTCACATTTTTTGACGTAATGCTCTGTGATATCAAAAAAGATAAAACTGTTCGGAAAATTCAAATAAGAAATTCGCTTAAAAAATCTGAATCAAAAGCTCAAACGTATCAGAAGAATGAAAGATAACTGTCATAATGCTGACTTGATACACTAAGCTTGAGCTGTATAACGAAAAACAGAGCCTTGAGGTTATATCTATTCACTATCAATCTTCCAATTAATTTTTAAAATACCTACATCAATAGCCCGTATCTCATAGTCAAATATAGAAGCAATAAAACATTCTAACAATCATGCAACAACTCTGCATATAGGTTTTATACATTTCTGCAATAGTTTGAATAGGGCAAATAACTCGGGTTGACTACAAACTTCAATACTGAAATGGAGTAAAGAACAGATTGAAGTAGCAAAAAGTCATCAATACGTCTGAGAAATACATCTTTACTGTAATCATACACGAGCTTACTTTGACGAACTGGGATATTTGTACGTATATTTTCTATTATAGCAAGCTTTTGTGAACTCCGACGACGTTAATGAGAACGATATGAAGAATCTTAGTTTATCGTCAAAATCATCTCAACCAAATGAGATTCTGCCAAGTAATAACCATAAAAAATCTTCACCAAATAAACCATCCAAACAAGACCAACCAACCGGTGAATTTGCAGAACAAGCATTAAAAGCACATAATGGATTACGAGCTAAACATGGCGTTCCAGCATTGAAGAGCGCAGCTGACTTGTGTGCAATGGCTCAAAAATGGGCTGATCATCTCCTTGCAAATAATTTGACGGGGCACAGTCCTAGAGACCACAGGCCTGGAGCTGGTGAAAATATAGCATACATGATGGGAACCATGGCAGACCTCGACTATTCAGGTACAATTTATAGTCATTTTATGAAACCCTCGTTTTGGACGCATTGCATTTATAGTTATTTTTACCATGATTTATCTACAACATTATAAATGAAAAACAGATTGAGTATCCATCGAGGACACAAAATAAAAACATGCGCAGCAAAATAAACAACCCAAAAAACACATACACACACAAAGTGAGAGGAACAGAACTATAAGTTTTAATCCTCTATTTGCTATCTTTTTTTAATAAGCATTTACTTTTAAACTGCAAAATTTTGTAACATTGGTAATCAATCATCGTTTTATTAGGGTAAAAAGATTGACTATACAACAAGTTATCAGAAAACAGTATCATATGTAATCCATTAAGAGTAAGTGACAAAATTATTGTCGATCTACTAATTGTTATTATTTGTATCTAACTTTTTGATTTAGCTAAGGATGCTACAGAATCGTGGTACAGTGAAATAGAAAATTATGGATCATACTATGGAAAAGAGCCACCAGAGTTCGGTAGAGTACCTGGTACGTTACTTATCAATTCAAGATTTAAAAAAAAGATAAAGTATGCAAAACGTATGGTTCGAATGTGTTATGCTTTTAATAATGAACGATAATGTATATGTAAAAAGACAAATTAGGAGCAGGTTCTGTTTACCTTTCTTGTTAATCTCCAGTTTAATGGTAGTGTTCGTTGCTAAGTCTTTAGTTGCCTATGTTATGGTTCGTTTCCTGCTTTTTGTCTTTTGCCTATTTCTTTATTTGTCCTGGGGGTGTCAGTTTATTATTGACTTATGAGTTTAAATGTTCCTTTGACATTTTTTCTGCCCTCTTTTTTTGGTGCAGTAGTCTTACCCGGATTGAATTATAGTCAGCTTTATAAACGCTTTAAACTACTTAGTTTATTTCTTTTCACCATGAAATATGAAACTAACATTATACGAACAAGAAACACATTGTTATATCAATGAAAGTAGTCGAAGTAACATATTCAATAGAGGACATTTTGTGAATTATGTGAGCTAGAACATAAGAGAGACATGGAACGTCAACCTAGTTAATGTATCGTGCTATGCATGCATCAACTTTTAATTTCATCAGTAAAAAAGCCAGGGTGACACATTGTCTTTACACATACGGTTATGAAGTTTTAATGCTAGTATCTTAACACAAAGTAAACTGGTAATTTTACGTTGTTAATGTTAATACTATTTTTATAATTATACAGCGTATGGTCATTTTACACAAGTTGTATGGAAGGATACCAAGGAGATGGGAATAGGAAAGGCAAGAGGAAACGGTCGAGTCGTTGTTGTTGCTAATTATAGACCAGCCGGAAATTTTATTGGCAGCTATTCACAGAACGTATTGCCTCCTCATTAGCAGAGACGTCAAAGCTGCAATTCTTTCTAGGACGTTATATGTGGCAAACATACACTATTGGTTTTTTTTTATATAATAATACTGTACATTGAATTTAAAATATATTTGTTATATCATTATATACATTAAATTAAAGGAATATTAAATCATGAGACAACTTTTTAAATAAATATTATGGTCGTTGTTGTTAAGTTAAATTAAACGAACATTGGGTGTTAAGGATGTAAACATACGAGGCTATTTCCAGTTTAAAGATGTTTTCCTGCTTTTTATAGATGTAATGAGTAGAATATTGTCTTTTTACCTATGATGTCTGTTTTTATGTAAACGCATCGTTGTCATTATAATGAAATTTGATGCGACTGCGATACAAGTGAGAGGTCTAGCTAGCTATAAACCAGGTTCAATCAATCATTTTCTACATCATAATATGTCTGTACTAAGCCAGAAATATGACAATGGATATTCATTCATTTGCTATGTTTGGGCCTTTGATTATGGACTTTCCAATTTGAATTTTCCTCGGAGTTCAGTATTTTTGTGCTTTACCATTTTCCAACTGTTTTTGATAGTTGTTCATGTTGTTGTCTAATATTGGTAAAGATACTGCATGTTTTAAGGTGTTTCTTATCGTATAACACACCGAGGTCTGTCAGGAATGAGCAAATGAAAGACCAATATTAGGGAGTTTTTTCTTGCGGCAATTATGAACCACCGACACGACAAGAATCAATTTAGAATATGCATTATAATACTTATAAACCGTTAAAGAAATATAATATTTTGCAAAGATTTGCAGGATTTGGATCCTCATTTACCAATCAAACCAAAGTGGGATATTCATTTTTGGTCCTTTCAGATGATAATACGCCCTACTGTTCAGTTATTATGTGAAATAAAATTCACTAGTTATTTAAGATATAAGCTTAAGAAATGCATGAATCAAGATACAAACGAATTGTCACCGGTGTTTGAAAAATAAAAGTCACGCTTTAAGAAATGTTTTATACCAACTTAGTTGATGATGAATTGCAATGCATTCCATTGGATTCAAGATTCAGTACACAAACAGTAGTCCTTACATCAAATAAAATTCCTGTTAACATCTGGGGTACCTCAAGACACAGTGTTTGGTCCAATTTTATTCTTGGTATTTATCAATGATTTGGCAGAAAATAATGAACATAGTACATGAAGATTGTTTCCAGATGATAGTATTTTTTTTAGGGAAAATAAAACAAAAACGGATGACATAAATAAATAACAGTGTGACTTAAAAGCGGCCCACAGGTAGGAGCAGAATAAGCTCATGCATTTTTTATCCTGATAAGTGCAACCTTCTCAATCTAACTCAAAAACCAAAAACGCAAACCTTTATACTTCATTTATAACTTACAAAATCACTCTCTAGAAAAAATCGACTCTACAAAATATTTAGGCTTAACTCTTCAAGCAAATTTGAAATGGGACAAACATATCGATAACATGACATCAAAAGCAAATCAGTCTGTTGGATTATTCGTAGAAACCTAAAAAGGCCTCACCTAAAGTTAAAACTCCTGCATTTAAAGCTCTTGTCCGACTAAAATTAGAGTACTGATTAACTATTTGGGATCAACATCAAAAACAGTAAAATTCACAAATTGAAAAAGTTAAGAAAAGAGCAGTACGCATTTTATGCAACCGCTTCCATAACACCAGCTCAGTTACTGAAATTATGACAGACCTAATTGGTACCCACTGGAAATTAGGCGTTTACGATTCAGTCTTCTTCTACAAAATTATACACGAAATTATTGCAATCCCTACACATAACCTTTTGATCTCACTAGACAATAGAACCAGACATAGCAATCCACACTGATTTCGGCAAAAACATGCATCTAACGACAGTTATAAATATTCATTTTATCCACGAACAGTTATTAATTGGAATCATCTGCCACAACAAATAGAATTATGTAGTACAGTACAGGGATTCAAGAGTATGATATCAGAATCTGCTCTCATCCCCATATTTATGTTTCTTAAATGTATCTCGAATAAACCATTTCAAACTGTTAAGCTTGTAAAATGTCCTTGTTATTTTTAAAAGTGTTTTAAGGGAATGGAAACCAATGTTTAAAGTAGTAGAAATAAAGAGAGAAAAAAAAATATTTGGCTAACATCTCAAAAACATGGACAAACGTACATATACGAGCCTTGAATTTTATTCATTGTTTTTATTAGTTCCATAACATATATACTATTAACCTATAGCAGTCTTTTATAAGCTTGTTACTTTGAAACAGAGTAGTTAACGTCCTTCAGCTTTGAATTACACTTTTTCCCAATATAAAGAATTCATACTATATCATATATATTCAAATATTTTATAATATAATATCTTAAACATTACCTCAGTCACAATAGTTCTGTGACAAAATACATTGTCAACATGATATTTTCCTTAATAATGCAATCTATATATCCGTGTTATTTAATCTTTTTTTATTTATGACATTTTTTCAATGTAATGAATGCTAATTCGGTTACGACACAACTGTTAATTACTTTGAACTGAAGATTTAATACGCAATATGAAAATTAAGTACGTGAGCTTTAAACTCTCAAGACCATTGTTATCTGTCGTGTTTAAATTGGAAAAAGGGAACGCGTTCTTGAAATCAACTATATAAATAGTATATTTAATGGTTTAATATCAAATGTCATAACATTAAAACAATAGTAAAGTATGATCAAAAGCTATTGAATTATGACTATAATTTGACCAACGGGAAAATATATAACACTGTAGATCAATATGACAAATATACTTTACTGCATAATTTCTTTTAGTAAAAAATAAAAAAGGACCCGATTTTATCATGGTAGCTTCTCAGTGATTTAACATTGACATGCTATTTCAGTACCTTTCATAGACCTTAATCAGTAGGCATTTATGTTTGTCTGGGTCCACTCAAATCTATCAATATAAGGACACTATAACCGGCATATACGTTACAGGTTAGGTAAGCTATACGATCAGGTTGAACCTTCATTTGTCGTCGGAAAATGATTGAATAGAAGGAATAGGACAGATGTATTCTTTTTTCCCCGTTAGTATACAGTTTAATTTGGCTGCTGTTACGGACTAACCAATAACGTGTTTGGACTTTTACTCAATGTAAAAAAATATATGTTGTAATTGATACAAAATACGATAAATACACTTTCAAAAAAGATTTTGTAGGTATTACATTGACTAAAACACAGATAAAAAAGTTTTCATTTGAACATATGTTCAGTTGCGTTTCGCTATATACGATTTGAAATAAATCTATTTATTGGTTTCATTAGAAAAAAGACAAAAATTCTAAAGAAGCATTTGAAAATATAAATTTAAAAAAAAGTTTCAGACTAAATAAAGGCAATAGTAGTATACCGATGTTTAAAACTCACAATTCGATAAAAAAAAAATCCGGGTCACAAACCAAAACTGAGGGAAACGCATTAAATATAAGAGGAGAATGACGACACAACATTAGAATGTAACACACAGAGAAACGAACTAAGCATAAGACGAAATCCGATTAGAATAACAAATATAACATCAAAACTAAAAACATGAGTTTGGGATAGAAAAGTACCGTGGCACGTCTTATAATAATGTGAATTCACACTCAAATATAAGAAGAACCAAACGACACAAAAGTAACACAACGATTAAAAATGACGTGACCAAAAAGGTCCTTAAATTACTCAAGTCGAAACGGAAAGGTACCCAAACCGTTAGAGTAAAACCAGTTTATTCTTAACATATTAAACACATATTTCAGATAAATAAATGAAGCTGTTTCCATGAATATGTAGATACCAATGCATTTAATGAAGTGTGAATGTTGTATAATGTGTTTCATTTTTTTTTAAAAACAAATTAATAGTTTATAAATGAGCGTCATTTAAATTTCCGATTAGTTCGTTATGCCTTTATTGTAATTGATTTAAGTTTAAAAAATATCTATTTCCAGATAAAATATATATATAGTTCTTAGAAAAATAGGTATTGTCAAATATTCAAAAGTATGTTGATTATCGGATAAAATATTAATAAATTTCGGAGAACTATACTTATTGTCTAGGACAAAATATTTAAATGCATATTGATTATCGGATATCATCGCACAACAGAAATCTTAACTGGACAAACTTATTAGTTCCGGTAGCTTTAATTTAATGTACTAACGTGGTAAGGTGTTAGTATTTAAGAACCAACATTATACTTCAGTTCAAGATATGCAACAAAGTAAACCTATAGGAAAATATACAAAATAAATTTTGCATGAAATTTTGCCTACGGGATTTACAACCTTTGGACCTAAGTTTTCAACTAGAAGTATTCACTTATTTAATGACGCATACGATAGATTCAAACTCATTTGTCAAACGCAAAACAACATCAAACGATCAAAAGATAAAGAACAGTATACAAAATATTTGTTGTAAAACACTTCCATAATTGTCAAATAAAAAAAGAAGATACATTGTACCAAGTTAACACAATATTTTTTCTTATAGAAATTAGCATGTGTAGTTTGATTTCTGATATGCCTTTATACACTTAACGAATCTTCTGATGACCTATCAGAATTGAGCATTTCATTATGCTTTTTTCACTTCTTTGGTACATATTTGTTTGTTGATAGTGATTATTATAATAAATCAATGCTGACCGCTGTCCTCTTTTTTGACATTTTTTAAACTTAAAGTGTCTGTCTGTTTGTTTTGTTCACACATCGTTGTCAATATAATAGAAATTGATGCGACTGTCAAGTGAGAGGTTTAGCTAGTTATCAAGCCAGGTTTCATCCACCATTTTCTACATAAGAAAGCCTTGATCAATTCAGGAATATGACAGTTGTTATTTATTTTGTGTACCACATATTTCTCTCAATTTTCGACCAATTTTTCTGCTGTGCATGTAGCGATTGTGTCTCATGAATTGATAACACATATATATAACCCATATTATATTGTTGTCCGTTACATCAGGAATATTTAGTTTATTTAAAAAACAGCAGTCCTATAATGATTATTGTAATGCAATGATTATTTTTCACAAATAAATTCGTGAAATGATAACATTTCTCCGAAGTTTTATTTAATATGATACAAGTTGACAAGTTAACTGGACTTTGAATATAAGCCTGTCATCGTGACATTGGGATTAGATTAATAACTGTGAAAAAGATTCTGATATAAACAATACTAGATTGAAAACCTATCCATCTGTTATTATAGTCGGTGAAAAAATTAGGGGTAGGTGTTTACGTCCGTTAAAAACATGTACATAAATGTATCCCAAGTACACTCGCACTATCATTTTCTATGTTCAGTTGACCGTAAAATTGGATTAAAAACTTTAGTTTGGCATTCAAATTAGAAAGATCTTATCAAAGGGAAGATATGTACTAAGTTTTAAGTTGATTGAACTTCAACTTCATCAAAAACTACCTTGACCAAAAACTTTAACTAGAAGTGGGACGAACGGACGGACGAACGAACGCCGCACATACCAGAAAACATAATGCCCCTCTACTATTGTAGGCCGGGCATCAAAATTAATACTATGTAGATACAAGTTAAGGTTATCACACTTTGTTATCTTTATAAAACAATTCTTAGAATACTGTGTCATTAAAACCTATATAACAATTATCTTCAAACGGTAAAGAAGAAAAAAGAATATGCATGCGTTAAAACTTCAAATTTTTGGGTAAAAGCAAACAGACTGGTACCGGTTATTAAAAAAGTGAATGAATTTTACCTCGATTATTTTGAATCCTTCCCGTTTCAATCCGGCAGCAAATTTTAAGACATTGCTTGTTGACGTTACTACTTGGTTTATCTTTGACGTGCAGATGTGGTTATGGGCTCAAATTAATTCTGGGAGTATTGTGTGCATCAAACATCTATCATATTGTGACTTAGGTCGATATGCCTGTCACCAATAAGTTTTTTTTTTGTGGTTGTTGATTTTATTTAAATTCAAATTGTAATTGGAAATAATGAATATGATACCTTTTCCAGACTATTTTCAATGACCGTGCAGTACATGTATATTTTGGAATTGCAGT
>CM034362.1:91174676-91406190 GCA_019925275.1 Mytilus edulis
TGTAATATTGTGAGAAAATAAAAGTGTAAAAATGTGTAGATTAATTATTAAAAATATATACACAGGTGTTTATTTAAAGAAAATAATGTTTTTTTTTCTTTTATCACTTTTTTTTTATTCATTATCTTGGTACAGAACTGTTTCGAAAAAGATGGTGGGTTGAACCTGGTTGTGTGGAATGCCAAACCTCCCGCTTTTATAGCAATGTTAAATATAACATTAAAATGACAAAATTACATGTGTAAGAAAAAAAAATTGTAGAAGAAAAAGATTGAATCATTATTGCCTGTCAATATGCACATCTACATCATTCGTAATTTCTACTAGTTTTTTTCAGTTGATTTATTTGAATTACTTTCAAGTCTTATGTAGACGTAATGCCCGTCAGGCTTATTAAATTATACTCTAGGTACCTTTGATAACTATTTACATCACTTGGTCGATCACCGCTGGTGGGCTTAATTTTTTCGAAAAACTAAGAATTTTCTTATTCCCGGAATAGATTATCGTAGTCATTTTTGTCACAACTTTTAGGAATTTTGTGTCTTCAATGCTCTTCAATTTTGTACTTATATCGATGAAATGCGTGTCTGGAGTATTAAATTATAATCCTTAAAATGAAGAATGGAAATCGGGAATGTGTCAAAGAGACAACACCCCGACCGTAGAAAACACAACAGCAGAAGGTCACCAACAGGTCTACAATGTAGCGAGAAATTCCCACACCCGGAGGCGTCCTTCAGCTGGCTCCTAAACAAATATATGCTAGTTTAGTGATAATGAACGCAATACTAAACGCCAACTTGTACACAAGAAACTAAAATTAAAATAATACCAGACAAACAAAGGCCAGAACCTCCTCACTTGGGATAGGCGCAAAAATGCGGCGGAGTTTAACATGTTTATGAGATCTCAGCACTCCCCTATACCTCTAGCCAATGTAGAAAGGTAAACGCATAACGATACGCACATTAAAATTCAGTTCAAGAGAAGTCCGAGTCTGATGTTAAAAGATGTTACCAAGAAAATAAACAAAATGACAATAATACATAAATGACAACAGTTAACTGACATGCCAGCGTCAGACTTCAATTTAACTGATTGAAAGATTATGATTTCATTATATGAATATCAGGCACAATCCTTCCCGTCAGGGGTTTAGTATCATACCATCATACAATATATGAGAAAAACATAAGCCGTGTCATGCCAACAACTGTTTTTTTTTTAATAAATGTACCTTTTATAACTATTAAGTAAAGGCTTTAATAAACGACTAAACGATAGTTTTTTCTCACTGTTTACGTAAATACGGTTGCTTATCATTACTTTAATCAATTTCGTTTGATCTTTAGTGGAGAGTTGTCTAATGGGCATTCATATTAGATATCTTTTTTGTTAAATAACGTTTTCATAGCATTAACACGCGTCTTCAAGATTATCCATTCAGATACTTTCAATTAAATATATAAACATGATGGAAGTCGTAGATAATGCATACATCGTACCTCTTGTTAAATAAAACAAAAGACAATATGAAAATAATTTAAATTCTATATTTAAACTAAGGAAGATAAGAGTAACGTTTTGTAAATCAAATGAGCCTTGACTTATATATTGTTCAAATTTAAAATTATTGGTTGACTAACCCTTAAAAACCCCATGTTTACATTGTATATATCTATATGTTTTTAAACAAAGCCTTCCAATTGACATTTATAACAACTTGAAGTGTCTAAGGTATATTCAGCATTGTGAATATGTCCCTTTTTTGTTTACAAGCTGGGATTTTTATACGTTTTGAATATTCAAATATTTTGACCTCGAGCATCAGTGGAAACACCTGTTTTGGCCGAAATGCGCCTTTGTTGTAAATCAATTGGTACTAGCAATGTAATTCGGGTTTCCTTTTCGAATCATTAGGACCATCCAAGAAACCTTATCTAAATTAGGATGGCGTGTATCTTTTATTTACATCTTTATTTTCATAGTATATTTTTTTTTAAAGGTGCGACTTAGATTTTTTTAATTTTTAGGTGTGACTTCATTTTCGTTTTGTTTGAAGTCTTTAATTACGATTCCGATATATTCTTTATCTAAAGATAACTCGTACTTCATGCAGCCTGTGTATGTAGCTGTCTTGTCCCCATTCGTACGAGTGAATACATGGAAGGTTACAAGGACTTTGTATTGAACACGTTCTGCTTGTTTTTGTTTTATAGTTTGACATGCATTTTGTGAATTAAAAAAATAAATCTCTGGAACTGGTGGCTAACTTCCAGTAGCGTATAGTATAACATAACCCATGTTCAAAATGAAAAATTCGTTTTAAACATTTGACATATGCCCTTTCTCTTGTTTTACCTGTTATTGTAAAGTTGCTTTCAAGTGCAATAAATCGTTTTAGACAATTTGTCAAATCTTGACCTTTTTTTTATAATAACCATTCGTTTCCCAGCTTATCTTTCTTAAGATGAGTAAACGAGACTAAAAAACATTTTTTATAGTTTGGCCTCATACTGTTGTTCATTTTTGTCCCTACTCAAATAAAGATATTCAAAGGGTAGTTATTATTCATCATGTACATCATCAAGTTTCAGAAATATTTATGATATTACAATGATAAGTTGGTCTTTTTTTTTTTCTTTAAGTTTGGAAAAATATCCTTTATATTGTTTTATATCGTGGTGTTTGCTAAAATTGCAATTATGTCATTATGGTCATCTTCACATACGCTTTACTACATTTTCTACATTTGTATTGCCTGTACCATATCAGGAATATGACAGTTCTTGTCAATTCGTTTTTTATATGTTTTATCATTTGATTTTGCCATGTGATTAGGGACTTTCCAATTTGATTTTTCTCGGAGTTCAGTATGTTTGTGATTTTACTTTTTAAATACGATTAGTTTTGTAATATATTTTCAGACATCATGTAAGTCAAGAGTAAGTTGACAAAAGTTGAAACTAACACTTGCACAAAAAATGGAAAGACAAGTACAACTGTTATTGTAGAGGAGACGTTCACGTATACAGATGGAGGATCAGAGGTTAAGACTAGAGAGTTTGCAGTAGATAGTACCCCACCAACTAAGGAACAAATAGTATAGTACGTTACCATATCCCAAATCTGATTAAGACACAACGCATGGTTCACTGTTCGGTTCCAAGTATGGTTGAACATATTTTGTTAGTTTTTAAATACCTTGTTGGATTCCGCCTTTTGTTTTGTTCTGATATCGACGTTTCAAAATTTGTCAGCAGATATTTGTTCAGGCTGATGATAAAAGTATGTCTTAGAACAAAAAGTATAAAATTGTAAAATGTTACATTTGACAAGTGAATAATGAAACAGTCTCAAAATATCATATTGTTTATAGTAATCAACACTTTAATGGAAATATCATTTATTGTTACGACCATGTCACATGTGGAAATCATTTACAAGTTCAACACCTAAGACGTTATATTGTAAAACGAGTCGAATGGAATAAAAAAACACATAATGGAAATGCATGTTCAGCGGGTAAATGCATAATGTCATAACTACAATCATGCACCCCCCCCCCCCCCCCCATTGTAATGATGTGATCTTTCGACTAATCACTTTTATTGTACTATTAGCGCAACACAGTAACTGCAATATATGAAACAGACCTTGTCTCACCTTTTGGAACACCTGAGAACACCCCAGTGTTTGGTACGGTTCATGGAGCTCAGTATTCAGTTTTGTTTTTTGTTGTATTCTTGTTTGTTTGGTTTCTTTACGTTTCTTATCAATTCAAGATTTAAAAAATAAAAAGTATGCATAACGTATGATTTGCATGTGTAATGCTTTTAGTAATGAACGATGAAATACATATAAACAGACAAATGTTGAGCAGGTTCTGTTTACCTTTCTGGCTAATCTCCAGTTCAATGGTAGGGCCCGTTGTCAAGTCTTTAGTTGCCTATGTTATGGTTTATTACCTGCTTTTTGTCTTTTGCCTATTTCTTTGTTTGTCCTGGGGGTGTCAGTTCGTTATTGAATTCAAATGTTCCTTTGGCATTTTTCGGCTCTCTTTTTTTTGGTGCAGTAGTCTTACCCGGCTTGAATTTTAGGCAACTTTATAAACGTTTTAAAGTAGTTAGTCTACTTGTATTTCTATTCACCCTGAAATATGAATCTAACATTGCGTGAATTATGTGAACTAGATCATAAGAGAGGTCTGGAACGTCAACCTAGTGAATGTATCGTGATATGCATGCATACACTTTGAATTTCATAATTTCAGTAAAAAAGCCAGGGTGACACAATGTCCTTACACATACGGTTATGAAGTTTTAATGCTAGTATCTTAACACAAGTTTAACTGGTAATTTTACGTTGTTAATGTTAATACTATTTTCATAGCTATACAGCGTATGGTCATTTTACACAAGTTGTATGGAATGATACCACGGAGATGGGGAAAGGAAAGACAAGAGGAAATGGTCGTGTCGTTGTCGTTGCTTATTATAGACCAGCGGGAAATTTTATTGGCAGCTATTCACAGAACGTATTGCCTCCTCATTAGCAGAGACATTAAAGCTGCAATTCTTTCTATAGACGTTATTTGTGGCAAACATACATTATTGTATTTATAGATATTTGTTATATTATATACATTAAATTAAAGAAATATTAAATCATGGGACAACTTTTTAAATAAAATATTATGGTCGTTGTTGGTAAGTTAAATTAAACGAACATTTGGTGTTAAGGATTTAAACATACGAGGCTATTTCCAGTTAAAAGGTGTTTTCCTGCTTTTTATAGATCAAATGAGTAGAACCTTTTCCTTTTACCTATAATGTCTGGATTTTTTTTTGTAAACGCATCACTGTCAATATAATGAGATTTGATTCGACTGTCATACAAGTCAGAGGTTTAGATAGCTATAAACCAGGTTCAATCAATCATTTTCTACATCACAAAATGTCTGTACAAAGCCAAAAATATGACAGTTGCTGTTCATTAATTTGCTATGTTTGGGCTTTTGATTTTGGACACACCATTTGAACTTTCCTCGGAGTTCAGTATTTTTGGGTTTTACCATTTTCAAACTAATATTCATAGTTGTTGTCTAATATTGATAAAGATACTGCATATTTCAAGGTGTTTCGTATCGTATAACACACCAAGGGTTGTTAGGATTGAACAAATGAAAGACCGACCGTAGGGAGTGTTTTCCTTTGGGCAATTGCAAACCCCGACACGACAGAAACAATTTAGAATATGCATTATATTACTTATGTATCGTTAAATGAATATAATTTTTTGCAAAGATTTGTAGGATTTGGATCCTCATTTACCTTTACTTAAGTTGGATATACTTTTTCGGTACATTTAGATGTAAATACGTCCTACTGCTCAGTTATAATGTGTAATAAAACACAATAGTTATTATATCTCAACTTGTACGATTCGCTCGTGTATGTAACAATGTTTTAGATTTTAACGAGAGAAATTTATGTATTACTGAAAAATTATTACACCAGGGTTTTCGATATCACAAACTAGTCAAAACATTTGCTAAATTTTATCATCGGTATAAAGACATCATTCGTAAATATAGCTCAACATGCAGACTTTTAATACGTTCAGGTATTTCACATCCAATTTTTTATGGTAATATTCTTTATAAAGCACAAAGGTGTCAGTATTCACCTCAGAAACTTACAAAACCTTTGAATAAACTTATTAAGAAGGGATATAATTACGATACTGTTGTCAAGTCATTAAAGATTGCATATTTTGGCGTTAATATTGAGTCACTGATAAGGTCTTTGCATCGGAACTAAACACATTATTTTTAAAAACAGTTGTTGGCATGACACGGGTTATTTTCCTCTCATATATGTTATGATGGTATGAAACTAAACCCCTAACGGGAAGGATTGTGCCTGATGTTCATATGATGAAATCATAATCTTTCAGTCAGTTTAATTGAAGTCTGGAGCTGGCATGTCAGTTAACTGCTAGTAGTCTGTTGTTATTTATGTATTATTGTCATTTTGTTTATTTTCTTTGGTTACATCTTCTGACATCAGACTCGGATTTCTCTTGAACTGAATTTTAATGTGCGTATTGTTATTCGTTTACTTTACTACATTGGTTAGAGGTATAGGGGGAGGGTTTAGATCTCACAAACATGTTTAACCCCGCCGCATTTTTGCGCCTGTCCCAAGTCAGGAGCCTCTGGCCTTTGTTAGTCTTGTATTATTTTAATTTTAGTTTCTTGTGTACAATTTGGAAATTAGTATGGCGTTCATTATCACTGGACTAGTATATATTTGTTTAGGGGCCAGCTGAAGGACGCCTCCGGGTGCGGGAATTTCTCGCTACATTGAAGACCTGTTGGTGACCCTCTGCTGTTGTTTTTTATTTGGTCGGGTTGTTGTCTCTTTGACACATTCCCCATTTCCATTCTCAATTTTATTTAAGATATAAAATTCAGAATGCATGAAGCAAGAAACAAACAAATTGTCACCAGTGTATGAAAAATAAGAAATGTTTTGTACCAGCTTAGTTGATGATACATTGCGATGTATTACACTGGATTCAAGATTTTTTCAGTAGTCATTGAAGGTGAACATTGCATAACATTCCTGTAACATATGAGGTTCTTCTAGCAGAAATCTCATTCGTCATTCTAGTCGAATCGTTTTTTTGATAATATCTAAATTTGTTTTCGTCCATGAAAAGAGCAATTTAAGCAAAACTCAAATGTGCGTGTTTTTTTAAACCAAACTTGATGAACTGATATTAAAAGTAAAGCAAACGAGTTACATATATTCAAGATACGATTGACAACTTGGTTTTCGTGTTTCTGTTTTGTTGTTGCGGATAATACTTTGATTATTTGGATTATTTACTAAAATTCACTTCGTCGAACTATGAACATCAAAACTATTCCATTTCACCTCATACTGTTCTAGCACCTGTACATGAAATTGTATCCAGTTCTAATTGTATAGTTTAATTGTTGATATTCATCCCATATGTACCAAGTGTGAGAAGTGTGCGTAATAATTTAGACCAAACTTGGGTTGATGAACTGATATTAGAAGTATAGCAAACGAGTTACATGTATTCAAGACACGATTGTACTTATAACTTATGTTATGTGTGATTCTTTTCGGAAGAAGTTGTCAGAACTACAGCATCATTATTTTTTTTAATATTGAATAATAAAAACTTGGAGGTCGATATCTCCGTATATGACATTACAGTAAATACAGTTCGTGGATACAATATAGGGCGTGGATTGGCGGGCACTTGTAAAGATTTATAGGGATTTCTCTGTTACTGTCGTACAATAATGCTATGGTTTTCGTATGAACATCAAAATTATTCCATTTTTCCTTAAACTGTTCTGGCACCTGTACAGGAAAATTTATCCAGCTCTTATTGTATAGTTTTATTGTTGATATTCACCCCATATGTACCAAGTGTTAGATTAGTTTTATTTATATTACAGAACTTTCTTAGTATTCCTAATTTGAAGATTTTATGACGAAGTAGTATACTTAATGAAAAAGTTATTTTTTATTTACCTGTGTAGAATATGAAAAGTGTTGGTTTTCTAAAAAAATTAACATATTTCACAGTGATACCTAAGTAATTATCCCTAATAATTTTGTTTTTGCATTCAAGTATTGCAAAATCAAATTTATTCGTTCATAGTGTGCCAATTTACGTTATTTGATTGAGTTAAGCCTTTCAATTGATATTTTATCGTGTGTTTTTCTATGTTGTGGTGTTATACTATTGTTTTAGAAAAAAGGAAAAGATTTGGTACCATAAAAAATATAATCCCGCTGCAAATGTTTGCATCTGTCCTAAGTCAGGAATCTGATGTACAGTAGTTGTCGTCTGTTTATGTAATTTTTCGTATTTCTCGTTTTTTTATATAGATTAGACCGTGTTTTTTCCCGTTTAAATTGCTTGACACTAGTAATTGTGGGGCCCTATATAGTTTGTTGTTCGGTGTGAGCCAAAGCTCCGTGTTGAAGGCCGTACGTTGACATATTAAGGTTTACCTATTTAAATTTCTATTTGGCTGGAGAGTTGTGTCATTGACACTCATACCACATCTTCCTATATCTATGTATCTAAAATGTATCTCACACCAACCATTTCAAACAGTACATGTTTAGCTTTTAAAATGTCCTGGCATTTTTGATAGGGAATAGGAACCAATGTTCAAAGTAGGATAAAACCAAGAGAAAAAAAAACATAATTGACTAATAGCTCATAAACATAGACAAACGTACGTATACGAATCTTGACTTGTATTCATTGTTTTTATTAGTTTCATAACATATATACTATTTACCTATAGCAGCCTTGTAAAAAATGTTATTTTGAAACAGAGTACATGTAGCTAACGTCCTTAAGCTTTGTATTACACTTTTTCCAAATATGTGAATTCATACTATATCATATATCTTCAAATATTTATAATATAATATCTTAAACTTTACCTCACAATAGTTCTGTGACAAAATACATTGTTAATATGATATTTTCTTTAATAATGAAATCTATATATCCGTGTTATTTAATCTTTTTTCATTTATGACATTTTTACAATGAAATGAATGCTTATTCGGTTACAACAAAACTGTTAATTACTTTGAACTGAAGATATAATACGCAATATAAAAATTAAGTACGTATGTTTTAAACTCTCAAGGCCATTGTTATCTGTCGTGTTTAAATTGGAACAGGGGAACGCGTTCATGAAATGATGTTACATAAAAATCAATTATATAAATAGTAAATGTAATGGTTTAATATAAAATGTCGTAAGATTAAAACAATAGCAAAGTATGATCAAATCCTTACTATAATATGACCAATGAGCAAATATATAGTACTGTAGATTAATATGACAAATATACTCAACAGCATAATTTCTTTTGGTAATAAATAAAGAAGGACACGTTTTTATCATGGTAGCTTCTCAGTGATTTTACATCGACAAAATTTGGACATGTTATTTCAGGACCATTCATAGACCTTGATCAGTAGGCATTTATGTTTACCTGGGTTCACTCAAATCTATCAATATAAGGACACTTAAACAGGCATATACGTTACATACGTACCTTCATTTGTCGTCGGAAAATGATTGATAAAAAGGAAGAGGACAGATATTTTCGGGGTTTTTTTTCTGTTCTAAAGTCTAAAGTTTAATTCTGACTGCTGTTATAACTTTGAATTTGATAACATTTCCACATAGTACGTCTGTTAGTTTTGTTCACACGTTGTCGTCAACATAATGAAATTTGTCTGCAACTGTAACACATGTGAGAGGTTTTACTAGCTATACAACTTGATTAAATCCACCATATTCTACATAAGAATATGTCTTCAAAGGCAAGAATATAACAGTAAAATAATATGTATTGTCTTGGCAAATATTTAAAAGTATGTTAATTGTCTGATATATATTTTCAAGATAATACATAAATAGATTTCAGAGAACTAATCATATTGTCTAGTACAAAAATAAAGGCAACAGTAGTATACCGCTGTTCAAAACTCATAAATCCAGAGACAAAAAACAAAATCGGGGCAACAAACTAAAACCGAGGGAAACGCATTAAATATAAGAGGAGAACAACGACATAACACCGAAACGTAACACACACAGAAACGGACCAAGCATCAGACAAAACACCACGAGAATAACAAATATAACATGAAAAACAAAATATGTAAATGAATGTTGATAATCGGATATCATTGCAGAAAAGAATTCTTAATTGGACATACGTATTTACTTCAGGTACTTTAATTAAAGGTATTTACATGGTTAGCTGGTAATATTAACGAGTCGCTATTATACTTTAGTTCAAGATATGCTTAACTTAAAACATAAATACACTGCATGCATGACAGATATAAACCCGATAATTATACACTGTAAAAAAATATCAAATTCATATTTACAAGCTTTGAAAACACAATAGTAAGAAAATATGTTCGACGATCGTTTTCCCTATTTTGTAGCGAGTACGAAATTTATTTGTTTTACTACAGTGTACACATATTGATTTGTTTCTTATAATTTAAAGTGAACGCTCAATACTTGGTTTTACCTACTGTCTAACATTTGACTTCGGTTTTTTTTTTTAAAAATCATCACTTCCTACCTAAACCTTTACCTGAATGCGGAATCCCATATAGTGCGGTATAGAATAATTTGAAAGAAACTGATCGCTAAAAATAGAATCAGGATACCAGGATAATAAAACGTACACTATATGTTCATCGTCTTATCTTATCTAATCTATATTTCTCGGTGATAAAAAATGTTGTGGTCTTTCCCTTTATTTTTTGTTAACCTCCGTATTTGTGAAATCCTTTTCTATAGGCTTGTATGCAGACTTCGGCAAAACCACGAAATTAAATATCCACGAACATGCAAGTTTTCTTTAATCCACGAAAATTGGTACCCACGAACATAAATGAATCCACAGTATTTAGTTCTAAAAACAAGAAGACAGTATTTCCTTCCTGATCTTTGTTCAATAATCTACCCCAAAAAAAATGTAACATGGGTTTGTTGTCCTTTTGTCCAACTGTAGTAACAAGTAAAATTATAACAACAAAAGAATAATAAAATGTCTATTTTTATTAACAAGAAGTTTGTTTTTACTTCCTGTTCTATGTGGATCAAACAATTAATAATTGAACCTGTTTTTTTGTTGTTCTTTTGTTAGATAAAAAAATTGAAAAGAAAAATATTCGATTAGACTTGTATTTTGTACAGTTATAAATGCGTAGTTTTCTATATGTATGTTAGTAGAATGCTCGGGTTGTATCCACTAAAGAATTACAAAAACCTTCACTTATAAATCAGCCACCAGAGGACTTTGCTAGGGAGGAAGTTGACGAACAAAACACATTACGTCAAATAAAGGAACTACCACCTCCTTTATACCATGAGTGTTATCTCATACTGTATTCCATTCAACTGTAACTCGGTAAAGACAGATAGTTGTTGTTTTTTTTAACATGGATATTATTGGTGTTTTGACACTATTCAAGCTAAGTAATGGATATTTCTTAATCAACATTAAACCTCAGTGTATTTTTTTTAGTTTGGTGCTTCGTTATAATGTACTGCTATGTACAAGTAATGACATATTGCAATATATTCCATATCATATTGTTAGGATATCAGTTTTTAGTTTTTAATGTCATATTGTTTCCCGAAATAAACGAGGTAATTGGTTTATCAACAATCAGTAACAATATTTCAATTCAACAGCGTGAAAGGGGGATGTGTTAGGTTTAATGTTGATTTATATGTCATAGTTATCAAGATCATCTATATCGGATTTTTAATCAGATTTTTATTTCGTTGATAACATGACACATTCGTGATTAAGAATTAAACCAACAGTAGTTTGAGGATGGTAAAATAGTAGTATTGTCAACGGTTTACCTGTTAATTGGTTAACCGTTTGAACTACCGAATACCAAAAACGCTAACCGGTTAACCGGACTTTTTTCAATTTTGATAGATTTGATATAAAGTATTGTTATCATAAAATAGTTATGTTTGCTTTAAAAACTGTCGTCGTGGTAATTAATTTGACGGATCAACTGTTCAATATATTGATTGCTATTGTTAATCCAATAACATAAAATTGATTAGAACTTATCTCTCAACTCGGGGCACATGTTTTTTTTAACAATAACTTTAAATCACTTATACGATTCAATGTGGATATAATAAAATTGAGAATGGAAATGAGGAATGTGTCAAAGAGACAACAACCCGACCAAATAAAAAACAACAGCAGAGGGTCACCAACAGGTCTTCAATGTAGCGAGAAATTTCCGCACCCGGAGGCGTCCTTCAGCTGACCCTAAACAAATATATACTAGTTCAGTGATAATAAACGCCATACTAAACTCCAAATTGTACACAACAAACTAAAAGTTAAAATAATACAAGACTAACAAAGACCTGAGACTCTTGACTTGGGACAGGCGCAAAAATGCGGCGGGGTTAAACATGTTTGTTAGATCTCAACCCTCCCCCTATACCTCTAGCCAATGCAGAAAAGTAAAAGCATAACATACGCACATTAAAATTCAGTTCAAGAGAAGTCCGAGTCTGATGTCAGAAGATGTAACCAATGAAAATAAACAAAATGACAATAATACATAAATAACACCAGACTACTAGCAGTTAACTTACATGCCAGCTCCAGACTTCAATTAAACTGTTTGAAAAATCATGTCTTCAGCATATGAATATCAGGCACAATCCTCCCCGTGATGGGTTTAGTATCATACCATCATAACATATATGAGAAGAACATAACCCGTGTCATGCCAACAACTGGTTTATTAATAATAAATGTGTTCCGATGCAAAGACCCTGTAAGTGAATCAATATTAACGCCAAAATATACAATCTTTAAAGATCTGACAACAGTACCGTAACTATATCCCTTCTTAATAAGTCTATTTAAAGGTTTTGTTAGCTTCTGAGGTGAATACTGACATTTTTGTGCTTTATAAAGAATATTTCCATAAAATATTGGATGTGAAATACCTGAACGTATGAGAAGACTGTATGTTGAACTATATTTCCGAATGATGTCCTTATACTGATGATAAAATTTAGTCAATGTATTCTTGATAGTACGAGTAACACGCTTGGATTAATCATTTGAAATTGAAGCACTCTACATAATTTTCGGAGACAACAAGATAAAATGAAAGAACATCGGTTTCAGGTCTATCCCAGGAATAGATTACCTAAGCCGTATTTGGCACAACGTTTTGGAATTTTGGATCCTCTATGCTCTTCAACTTTGTACTTGTTTGGCTTAATAACTATTTTGATCTGAGCGTCACTGATGAGTCATATGTAGACGAAACGCGCGTCTGGTGTATTAAATTGTAATCCTGGTACCTTTGATAACTAATCAGACATACTAAATTCTACGAGATCAAGAAGGTTTTTTTTTTATTTTTATATTTGAAGTTAGTACAAACGCTATAGTTGATACGGTGTATTTGATTATCAAAAATCAAACTTCGCAAAGGAATCTTCACAAACAGGCCATGTAATACAAAAGCACAAACTTCAATTAATCTTTTTATTAAAACGTAAATGGATGACTTGGTAGGAAGGTTGTCACATTGAGACTCATACCACATCTTCTTATATCTATTTGTAGGGCACTATAGATAAGACCTTCAACCATCAGCTTAAACTACCGAGTAACCGGTTAGGCAAAAGTGTACGATTTAACAACACTATGAAATAGTGTATGAAAGCAACAAACAAATATTAGCGGAGTCGCATATACGTACAAAAAGTGAACCAGTGTATCCACCGATTTGTACTTGTCAAAGTTTTCGAGTCCGGGTGAACGTATTGGACGTAACAAAGGTGTACTATGCAGTTCAAGAGCGGATCAGAGTGATACATACAGTTTACAGACCGATATATTCTTCTGAAAGAGTCATCGTCGGATAACATCTGGGCAAAATGTCTGAGTTCAATAATTGAAAACGTTTAAGCGTATAGCCACCAAACGGAACATATACAAAAAAGATTTGCGGGAAATTGTGCGTGCAACCTTTGATCCTCATTTTTAGAAATATTCACTTATTTAATGACGCATACCAGATATTCAATAGTTATCAAATGTACCAGGATTATAATTTAGTACGCCAGACGCGCGTTTCGTCTACATAAGACTCATCAGTGACGCTCATATCAAAATAATTATAAAGCCAAACAAGTACAAAGTTGGAGAGCAAACTCATTTATCAAATGCAAAAAACGAAAACGATCAAAAGACAAAAAAACGTATACAAAATATAAGTTGTAAAACATGTCCATTATTGTCAAATAAAAATACTAGATACATTGTACCAAGTTAACACAATATTTTGTTCTGAACGATATCATGTGTAGTTTGATTTCTGATATGCCTTTATACACTTAACGAATTTCCTGATGACCCATCAGAATTGAAGCATTTCAAGATGCTTGTGTCACTTCTTTGTTACATATTTGTTTGTTTTTATACTGATTATTATAATAAGACAATGCTGACTGATGTCCCCTTTTTAGACATTTCTTAACCTTAAAAGAGGGATGAAGGATACCAGAGGGACAGTCAAACTCATATATCGAAAATGAACTGACAATGCCATGGCTAAAAAAGAAAAGGACAAACAGATAAACAATAGTACATATGGTACAAAATAGAAAAGACAACTAAAGAATAAACAACACGAACCCCACAAAAACTAGGGTTGATCTCTGGTGCTCATTTGTGAAACGGTTATTCCATAACGGTCAACCAACTCGTATAGTGTCCGTAAAATTAACAAAGAGATGATTTCAACTTCACCATTTGGAACTCTTGATTTAGTAGCCTCCTTGTGAGCAAAAACCCTCTATCAAGAAAATCATGATAGGAAATGCAAGCACGGGAATATCGTATCATTTGGGAGATATATACACCGTATACAGGTGCTAATGGAATGTTGCTACTTAGAAATGGAAAGTTCACAATTGGAAAGCTGAAATCATATCTTTTGTCGTAAAGTTTCGTTTTCAATTGACCCTCTTTGTCAATTTCTAGATGTGAGTCAAGATATGAGGCCGACTGATGAGTCTTATGTAGACGAAACGCGCGTCTGGCGTATAAAATTATAATCCTGGTACTTTTGATAACTATTTACACCACTGGGTCGATGCCACTGCTGGTGGACGTTTTGTTCCCGAGGGTATCACCAGCCCAGTAGTCAGCACTTCGGTGTTGACATGAATATCAATTATATGGTCATTTTTAGAAATTTTCTGTTTACAAAACATTGAATTTTTCGAAAAACCAAGGATTTTCTTACCCCAGGAGTAGATTACCTTAGCCGTATTTGACACAACATTTTGGAATTTTGGGTCCTCAATGCTCTTCAACTTTGTATTTGTTTGGCTTTTTAACTATTTTGATCTGAGCGTCACTGATGAGTCTTATGTAGTGAATTTTTCGAAAAACTAAGGATTTTCTTACCCCAGAAGTAGATTACCTGAGCCGTATTTGGCACAACTTTTTGGAATTTTGGGTCCTCAATGCTCTTTAACTTTGTATTTGTTTGGCCTTTTAACTATTTTGATCTGAGCGTCACTGATGAGTCTTATGTAGACGAAACGCACGTCTGGCGTATAAAGTTATAATCCTGGTACTTTTGATAACTATTTAAACACCTGCCTCTAATTGTTTCACCGACTCTTCTAACAGATAGATAGTTTTTAAATCTAAAATGTAATATCTTAATCTTTTTCACAGTTATTAACCTAAACCCAATGTCACGATGACAGGATTATATTAACAGTCATGTGAACTCGTCATATATTTAATAATGAGTCGACGAAATTTTATTAGTTCACGAATTTATTTGTGAAACATAATCATTGCATCAAAATACTCAAACTAGAACTAATGTTGGTTTTTTTTAAATAAATTTTACGATTAAAAAAAAATAATTTAAGATAAGCAAATTTAACAGAAAAACACATACATAATGGGTTATATATAAGGGTTATGCAATTGCTACATGCACATCAGCAAAAAAATATCCTTAAATTGAAAAAAATACAAAAGGATAGCAACAGTTATATTCTTGAATTTTTACAGGCATTCTCTTATGTGGAAAATGGTGTAGAAACCTGGCTTTATAACAAGCTAAACCACACACTTGTATGACAGTCAATTTCTATTATGTTTGAACAAAACAAACAGACATAAAACTTAAAATCATAAAACACAAAAATCCTACTTTGTAAAGGATCGATCTGATTTAAACAAAAAATTCTCTGAAACTTACATTATCAAGATGCTTGATTTCTTGATTGACAACATATTTGTTACGTTCAGAGAACGTGTTGTTCAACAGACTATATGCCTTTCAATGAAAACGAATTGTGCCCCTCTTCTTGCCGACATGTTTCTTTATTATTATGAGACTGACTTCATACAGGAACTTCTTAGGAAGAAAGATAAGAAGTTAGCAAATATCCTTTAGCTCAACTTTCCGCTATATAGATGATGTTCTTTCACTAAATAATTCACAATTTGGTGATTATGTCAAACGCATTTATCCCATTGAACTAGATATAACGGATACAACAGATACAATTAAGTCGGCCTCATATCTTGACTCACATCTAGAAATTGACAAAGAGGGTCAATTGAAAAACAAAACTTTACGACAAAAGATATGATTTCAGCTTTCCAATTGTGAACTTTCCATTTCTAAGTAGCAACATTCCAGTAGCACCTGTATACGGTGTATATATCTCCCAAATGATACGATATTCCCGTGCTTGCATTTCCTATCATGATTTTCTTGATAGAGGGTTTTTGCTCACAAGGAGGCTACTAAATCAAGAGTTCCAAATGGTGAAGTTGAAATCATCTCTTTGTAAATTTTACGGCCGCTATACGAGTTGGTTGACCGTTATGGAATAACTGTTTCACAAATGAGCACCTGAGATCACCCCTAGCTTTTTGTGGGGTTTGTGTTGTTTATTCTTTAGTTGTCTTTTCTATTTTGTACAATATGTACTATTGTTTATCTGTTTGTCCTTTTCATTTTTAGCCATGGCGTTGTCAGTTCATTTTCGATTTATGAGTTTGACTGTCCCTCTGGTATCTTTCATCCCTCTTTTAAGGTTAAAAAATGTCTTAAAAGGGAACATCTGTTAAAAACATGTACAAAAATGTATACTATGATGATACAAATTTAGGTATCAAAATTATAGCTGTAACAGGTACAATAGTGCAGTATGTGATTCTGTATGTACCAGCGCAACCATTAACTCAGAATGTATTGACAAAGTGACAAAAATCAAGAAATATCCTGAAATTTGTTAGTAAAATTGAAATAAATGTAACAACATTGTTTTTTTCTGTAGATGCTTGCTTATGAAGAAATTAGAAAAAAACTAGATGGTAATCTTATTATTTTCGTCTTTTATGTTTCCAACACAAGAAAGATATCTTGTTCGAAATGTCCTTCACAGAATTTGTATATCCAATTGCATCTCTACCTCATTCCTCTCTGCTACATTTGCCTTTGTCCATGATGTGCCACATCAAATATACATTTTTATTTTATTCATAAGCGTAATTAAAATATTCCCACAGAAAGACTAATTTTAAATATCTACGGAAATATGCACGAGCTGTACATATAGTAAAATGGCACCCATCAACGGAGTTGGAGTGACGTATTGTCTTTTCTTGCACCTTCTGTTTCTGATTCCTCCACGTTTTTGTCTAAAAAAACTCGAAATTGTATGAAACAGTTGTAATGGAACGATACAATAATGTAGACCAGCATGTGCAGATTTGGGACCTACCTAATTAGACTATTTACCGGATTTGTTATTATATAAGCAACACGACGGGTGCCACATGTGGAGCAGGATCTGCTTATCCTATCGGAGATCATTCCTAGTTTTTAGTGGGGTTCGTGTTGTTTATTCTTTAGTTTTCTATGTTGTTTCATGTGTACTATTGTTTGTCTGTTTGTCTTTTTCATTTTTAGCCATGACGTTGTCAGTTTATTTTAGATTTATGAGTTTGACTGTCCCTTTGGTATCTTTTGTCCCTATTTTGCGATCTGGTTATTACATTTTCAAGCTACCCTTGGCGATAGAAACATCTTAATTGAGAAATAATTTCAAAATACCATAGGACCCATAAGATATTCATACAAATGTCTTATTTTAGAAGCAATTGAATGGAATAAAACCAAACATGGTATGATTGTTCCTTATGAGGTGCTGACCGAGTGTTGCTACTTTATTGCCTATTTACTGTACAAGTTGGTCATTAGGAATTTTTTTTATTAAATTTCGAGGTCAATATTAAACCTTAATCATTATTTGGGTATCTGTTATGCTTTTTATCTATTTTTACGTGATTTCCAAAACCAAAGTAGAGTCAGGTAAGCGACATGGGCTCATGAGAGCCACTAGTTTATATAAATCAGAGTATTGGTTTCCAAGATTAAATCACTATAATCTTATACCCTTTAACAATGTTTAATACTTGCCTTTTGCCTTTGGCCAAGACTCCGTGTTGAAAGACGTACTTTGACCTTTACTAATTAACTGTTTATACTTTGTAGCTCGTTACCACATCTTTTGTATGTGTCGCTGTGTTGTTTCTATTTGGAATTTTCAAAAAAACTGTCGTAGCCATAGAAATTGGGAGAATAGGGTTCCTTTCGCTATTTTTGACAAATGCAAATCTACTTGTTTTTGTCTTAACTCGCACTCGTCCTCTGCACCTCGTGATCAAACTCAATTTTGCTTGTTTTTTTTTTACATTTTAGTGTTGTGTTTCTGTTGTGTCGTAGCTCCCCTCTTATATTTGATGTGTTTCCCTTAGTTTAGGTTGTAATCCGGATTTGTTTTATTTCTCAATCAATTTATACATTTCGAACACCTGTATACTATCGTTGCCTTTATCTATTTCTGATATGAGATATGTAACAAAAGAAGGCGCTACTTGTAGGGTTTTATCTTCCAGGTAATTTGATACACAGGCCAGATGTTTTGGCATAAACATTAAATTACAATTAAATATTACTATATACATCTTGCGTAAGGCATTAAGGATTACTTGATTATCCTGAAAAAATGATAACAGTCTTATAAGATTATTGTACGTAAAAAGTGTTAAAAATAATTAACATTGCATATATAAAAGTTGATGATTCAACCTTAAACCATTCTTTATGACAAACAGCTTGAAATGAAATATTTGTAAACAAAGGTATGTAAAGATAGTTCGAATTCTTATTATTATGTATATGAAATATGATCAAATTGCAGAAAATGTATGATATGTAAAATACATATATATGTATAGAATTAGTATATGATTTTAATTGGGATATTTTCGCGAACGTCTAATCCATCAACATGATGGGATGCAGTTGTCATTTTTGACAAAAAATGTGAAAAATTGTTCTTACGATAGAAAAATTTAGTTGATTTGTTAAGGAATATTATATATTGAAAAACTTAAGATTTTGTTTGAAAAGAGCTACTGATAATTGTGCTTTTTTATATCGCAAATAAGATAAACAAAAAGGGAAAAAAAGGAAAATTTTGTTTTATACATATGTTCAAATTGTAATCAGATAGTTCAACACTCATCAATTAATTGAGAGAAAAAAACATCCGGGTAATAAACTAAAACCGAGGGAAAACACACACAGTATTCATTCAACGACAGTTATACTATTACCTTATCTCCTATACATTTCTAGGAATATGATTGGTTAAAAGCGTCCTCGTTGAAAACCGTGTATATTTACAGCCCAGTAGTCAACACTTCGGTGTTGACATGAATATCAATAATGTGGTTATTTTTATAAATTTCCTGTTTACAAAACTTTGAATTTTTCGAAAAACTAAGGATTTTCTTATCCCAGGCATAGATTACCTTAGATGTATTTGGCACAACTTTTTGGAATTTTGGATCTTCAATGCTCTTCAACTTTGTATTTGTTTGGCTTTATAAATATTTTGATATGAGCGTCGCTAATGAGTTTTATGTAGACGAAACGCGCGTCTGGCGTACTAAATTATAATCCTGGTACCTTTGATAACTATATTCCAATAATATTAGGTTAGTTGGGAGGCGGGGCTTATTTCATACACGGTTAATAGTGGTGTTACGTCCCTTTCAAAAAACAAAACAGTACTGAGAAAAAATCTTAAAGGTTTCAACAGACAAAGAAAGTGATGATAAAGTGAAATAAATTCATAAAACACATTTAAATCTAAAACGCTGTCATTGTTGGCATCTTTTTTTTGTAGGATCAAAGCAAGTAGTTCTTAATCATGTTAATGCTAACTGTAATGATGACCTGCTCATTTTGATAGGTCACAAGTCTAAATGTTACACGTTAAGATAGTCAGTTAGATAACTTCGTTGCATAGTGTGCTATGGAATTTACTGACCCCATATATACCGTATTAGGTCACTAGCACACTATGTAACTAATATTATTCATCAACAACTTTTCTTTTTGACCAGGAAAGTATAACATATGTAACAAGACTGTAGCACGTTAAGAATAGATACAGAACAACTCTAGCTCAAGCAAGTGATAAACATTAGGTGCAGATGTAATGCAATCTATGAAAAAAAAATATGATTTAAACAGTGAAACATGTTTGGTCGGTACAAATATATAAAGTGAATTTTCATTTTCATACCTAAATCTTTGTTTAGTCCCTTTTTTGTTAGTGGATTTTGGTTTGTAACCCGTATTCATTTTCTCTCAATCGAGTTTCGAAGTGTACTATACTTCTGTTGCCCTTATTTATCACATGTTTTGTATGAGACATTATGTATGTTTAAAAAAAAATCATTTATTTATTTACCTTTTTTAGAATGATGCTATGTTATTACTTTTTGCAGGCGCCAAAATTTATATTGAAGAATTGAATGCACATTTTTGTAAATGTATTGGTGTGTAAAAGTGGAAACCAGTAATTATAAAACGGTTCGCACGGTCAACGCTTTTACAACCATATAAAATTACTAAAAGAAGCATTTAAAACTACAAATTTACATTTTTGATATGATCACGAAACCACAATTACTACCAAGCTTTAATTGTATTTACCTGTGTATTTCATTGTGAAAGCTTTTGTCATCATGAATGTTACTTTTCATTTTGAAGTTTAATTTCAGAATGACACGAGATCACTCTTAGCTAATCAAAATAACGTATTATAATGAAGCCAACATGGAATGTAGCTATGTTTGCTTTTCTATTTAAATCTCATTCAAGTCATACATGTATGTACCTTCACATTAGATTGCATTAAATACACCCAGTGAAAAAAATCTGACTTTTGTGAAGTTGATATTTGACCTTCTTATTTGTCATTCTAAAGATTTAAAGATTTATTTACATTTTGTTCAGTTTTAGAAAGTAGTAACACACCGATGTCCCTAGATGTTAATTAGGCATACGCATACTTAAACTGAAATTGTTCAGTAACTGTAATGAATTGTTGTTGCAGTTAGTCAGGGAAATAATAAATGTAACAAATTTGAAAAGCTAATGTGATATCTGTTATTTTGACTGTTTGTATAATACAAAATACAATCAAATAATATAAACCCAAGACCTCTGTTCCACTGACTATATTGTTCAAGGTTTAATACTGTTTGTCATACCAAAACCCCATATCATACACAATGTCATGTATTATATAATATACATGTATAAGTAAAGGCAACGGTAGTATACCGGCGTTGAAATGTCATTTATCGAATGAGAGAAAACAAATCCGGGTAACAAACTTAAACAGAGGGAAATACATCAACACAAAAACAGCTATCAGAATAGACATCATGGCCAAAAGATCAGAACAAATACAAATTATAATGTTGGTCATTCAATGCACATGATCACGCTCCTATTATGTTATCTTGGCTAATCAGTAGATCCGTTACATAATTAGGACATTATTTACTATTATTGATCAAGCATTAACCATTCACAACAACGGTAGATAAGGCAACAGTAGTATACCGCTGTTCAAAACTCATAAATCCATGGACAAAAAACAAAATCGGGATAACAAACTAAAACCGAGGGAAACGCTAAAGGTTATAAAAAGTAAGTTATAGTTTGTGCTTAAAAAGATTACCCATATATCATTATATGTATGATAAGCGTTGTTTCTTATTGTTTTAAAACATGCAGTACGTTAAATATTATTTGTAAATACAAATACAAATCTTATATGCTTACAGATATCAGTATGCCGCCAACAGATATATCCGCATGGCAGAAAGATTTCATGCACAGCGTACACGACTTGAATGCTGTCAAATCAATACAAGAAAGCAGTTATTTCTCGCCAAAACAAATATATTCGGTGAACACACAACAATTCTATATATACGTGCAACCAGTTATTATAACTCTTATTATAATCTGGCTAATACTGTCATTAAAACTTCTGTGGATTAAGGATTTCACGAAGAAATATGGCCTTATGACAGCATACACTTGTCTTGATATACTGGCATTTATAATGCAAGACATCTTCTTGATCATCTTTCTTTCAAGCGCAGACAATTATATCCAGTATGAATGGTGCTACGTTTTTGAGGCCTTTACACAATATGTTCCGGGATGTCTACACATGGTTGCAACGTGGTTAAAATTGGGCCAGTCAATACGCATGTTTCTTATTTTCTATAAGCCATTACACGTCAAAATCATTCTCAGTAATTTCAAGATAATGCTTTATATATTTGTATCGGTTGTAATTTCATGTGCTATAAGTGTTGGATCTTTCACAACTTCCGTCACCTTTGGAAAGGCTTTCTTGATGGACAGATCCACAGGAAATATCAAAGAAGTCTGTAGAGATGACAATTTCTTCAACATAAAGTCAGAAAACAGCTCACGCTCTAAACAAGCAATTGCTGTACAAATTTTGATTGAGGTTTATAAAGGTTTTTTGCCAAGTTTATGTATGATACTTCTCACTGGAGGCATTTTGTTTTTGCTAAAAAGACAAGAACACATGCGAACAGATATTAACCGACAGCAAACCAATAGAGAAGAGGCAGATGAAAGGCTGGCACTAGTGACAATTTTAGCTACTGTCATTTACACAATATTAGCCCTTCCATCACTGCTAGTTTATATTCTTTTACAGTTACAGTCAGAGTCCCAGATAATGCATTCCCATTCCATATATGAAGTTCTATCCGTATTACACTCAGCTTTTGTTATATGCAATGTACCGATTACGTTCATTATATATTCTTGGTTATCAAAAGACGTTAGAAATATTTTTTATAACTTGAAGACACGTATTTGTAAATATCTATAGACTATCATAGTCCCGTCAACGCCACAATGACGAGTTTCAAATGTCAACTGTTCTTTTGAGAAGTTAAAATGCATTGACAATCTATTTTGGAATGGTATACAATAACTGATCGTGTCTTCTGTTATAATACATTTTTGACACAAATTATTTCCCTTTGTTAATACATGTACCGGTACACATTGGCTACTTCCAATGCAAAACATGATTTATTGCAAATGATATGCAGGCGTTTAAACTAATGTCATCTGTTTTTTAGCTTAACAAAACTAACTGTAATTACAGATTTGGCAAACTTTTAGTCTTAGATACATGTTTTGTTTTAATTACTTGATATTGGCTGTCAGTTCTCCCAGATCTCTTTTTAGTGTGGTCTTGTTGAAAGAGAAGGAGAATGGATAATTATTTCTCTAATTCTTAGCCGAATAATCCTTTTCCTGAACTGTTTGGGTGTTGTTTTTTTTTTTTTGGTTCGTTTAATTTCAGTTTTTCATTGGTTTAAATTCATTTATGACGTTAAATCTTCTTGCTTTCCTCTGAATTTCATATTGTGAACGTCATGAAAAAAGAACATATTTTTTTGCAGATCTGTACTTAATGTCTTGTTTCCCTTGTTGACAGAGATGAAGGACAGATTCATACTTCTGAAGTACTTGTAGTGAGATATTTTTTGTAGTCATTTATGCAGTAATGTTTTAGATATATGTTATTCAATGGTAGTTCTCCCTCTGCCACATGTTATGTTTTATACTTTCCGTTCTTCTTATTTTATCATTATCTCAAGTTGTGGCATCATAAATGTAAAGTGTGATGATTGATTATATATTTTGTTAACTGTGTTACCTTCTTAACATTAATAAACTTATTCTAAACATATGATTTCATATGTATATCAATACCACTTTAAATAGTATTACTATATTATTGCATTGCAATATAATATTTTCCACGGAAAGTAACCAAAAGTTAGCGTGCAATAAATTCTTAATATTGCACCAATGCAACAAATATTCAAAATTCATGACGTCATCAACGACAAAATCTTAATTTAAACCATTTTTTTCTTTCAAGTATTATATTGCTATACAATAAAACGATTATTAAATGAATATTGGGGAATATTGTAGAACATATATTGAACTCGCAAGCTCGTGCAATATAAAATTCTACTTGGGACAATATTCCCTAATATTCATGCAATAACCCTATAATACTATCATCAATATTACATTTATTCACATTACGACAAGTTTTAAATCGTTTCGGTGACGGTTGAGGATCACCTTCACAGAGAAAGCAAAGTTCGGTTATTTAAACAAATAACACTGAGTGACGAGATAAAAAAGTGGAAGAATGGTATAACATTTAGTTGAACTATTGTTTCACTAGCCTGTCAGTACTGAAGTTGTTTTCCGAGTTTTACTATTGATTGTCTGCAGTTTTCTGCTACTTCGGTTTCCTCAAACATTTAAATCTGAACGCAACAAAACAACGGAATATTGCTGACGTTGGCATTAAACAATAACCATGATAAGCGTTGTTTCTTATTGTTTTAAAACATACAGTACGTTAAATATTATTTGTAAACACAAATATAAATCTTATATGTTTACAGATATCAGTATGCCGCCAACAGAAATATCCGCATGGCTGAAAGATTTCATGCACAGCGTACACGACTTGAATGCTGTCAAATCAATACAAGAAAGCAGTTATTTTCGCCAAAACAAATATATTCGGTGAACACACAACAATTCTATATATACGTGCAACCAGTTATTATAACTCTGAATATAATCTGGCTAATACTGTCATTAAAACTTCTGTGGATTAAGGATTTCACGAAGAAATATGGCCTTATGACAGCATACACTTGTCTTGATATACTGGCATTTATAATGCAAGACATCTTCTTGATCATCTTTCTTTCAAGCGCAGAAAATTATATGCAGTATGAATGGTGCTAGGTTTTTGAGGCTTTACACAATACGTTCCTGGATGTCTACACATGGTTGCAACGTGGTTAAAACTGGGCCAGTCATTACGCATGTTTATTTTCTATAAGCCATAACACATCAAAATCATTCTCAGTAATTTCAAGATAATGTTTTACATATTTTTATCAATTGTAATTTCTTGTGCTATTAGTGTTGGATCTTTCACAACTAACATCACTTTTGGAAAGGCTATATTGATGGACAAACCCACAGGTAATATCATCGAAGTCTGTAGAGATGACAATTTCTTCAAAATAAAATCAGAGAACAGCTCGCGCTCTAAACAAGCAATTGCTTTACAAATTGTTTTAGAGGTTAATAAAGGTTTTTTGCCTAGTTTATTCATGATACTTCTCACTGGAGGTATTTTGTTTTTGCTAAAAAGACAACAACGCATGCGTACAGATATCAACCGACAGCAAACCAACAGGGAAGTGGCAGATGAAAGGCTGGCACAAGTAACAATTTTAGCTACTGTAATATACACAATATTAGCCCTTCCATCACTGTTAGTTTATATCCTTTTACATTTACAGTCAGAGTCACAGATAATGCATTCTCAATCAATATATGAAGTTCTTTCCGTATTACACTCAGCTTTTCTTATATGCAATGTACCGATTACGTTCATTATATATTCTTGGTTATCGAAAGACGTTAGAAAAACATTTTTATGATTTGGAAAAACGTATTTGTAAATATCTATAGACTTTCATATCCCGCCGTCAATGTCCCGTCAACGACACATGACGAGTTTAAATGTCACTGTTCTTTTGAGCAGTTAAAATGCATTGACAATATCTTTTTGAATGGTATACAATAACTAATCGTGTCTTCTTTTATTATACCTTTTTGACACAAATTATTTCCCTTTGTTAATACATGTACCGTAAACAGTGGCTGCTGCCACTGCAAAACATGATTAATTGCAAATGATATTCAGGCGTATAAACAAAATCTACTAATGTCAAAAAGTTTTTATCTTATCAAATATTAATGTAATGACAGATGTGACAAACATGTAGTCTTAGATACATGTTTTTTTAATGAATTGATATTGGCGTGAACTAACTGTCAGTAAATGTGAGTTCTCCTTGATCTGTTCTTAGTGTGTTCTTGTTGAAAGATAGAGTATGGATAAATATTTCACTAACTCTTAGCCAATTTATCGTTTTCAGAACTGTTGGTTCGTTCGATCTCAGTTTTTCATTGGTTAAAATTCAATTATGACGTTAAATCTTCTTGCTTTCCTCTGAATGTTCATATTGTGACGTCATGAAAAACGGCGACCATGTCTAATAACGTCACACATAAAGAACACATTTTTTGAAGATCTGTACTTAGTGTCTTTTTGTTGTCCTTGTTGATAGAGATGAGGGACGGATAAATACTTCTTACTTGTAGTGAGATATTTTTTGTAGTCATTGATGCAGTAATGTTTTGGATATGAATACATGTAATTCAATGGTAGTTTCTCCCTTTGCTACATGTAATGTTTTATACCTACCATTCTTCTTTTGTTATCATTGTCTTTTAAAAGTTGTGTCACCATACATGTAAAGTGTGATGATTGATTAAATATATGTCAACTGTGTTACCTTCTTAACATTAATCAACTTATTCTAAACATATCATTTCTTATGTTTATTAATGCAACATTTAATAGTATTACTATAATACTATGATCAATATAACATTTATACCGATATGGCAAGTTTTAAATCGTTCCGGTGACGGTTGGGAAAGAAATTAACAGAGAAAGCAACGTTCGGTTATCTAAACTAATAACACTGAGTGACGAGATGCATAGATGGAAGAATAGTATTAGTTGAAATACTGTTTCACTAGCCTGTTAATACTGATATTGTTAGTTCGAGTTTAACTATTGATTGAAATATTTTTAACAACTTCGATCTTTATATTTAAAAAAAAAATCTTAACATCTACCACAAATCCACTTCATTTCAATTGTGATGGGAAGTTTTCTCATGGGCAATCATGTCACATTTCCTTATTTTTGTATCAACTTAATTATATGATTATAATACTATTATACACATAAGAGAGCCATGGTGTAGTGGTTAGTGCATAGGACTACATAATAAAGATAAAAAAGTGCATCGGACTACTAACACAAAGGTTCCTAGTTCGATTCCCGTCTGGGATGAAAATTTCAGGAACTGAATTTTCGGCTCTCCCTTGACCTCATTTGCGAGTATGGTCTCGAGGAAACGATGATAGTCCGTCGGAAGGGGACGATAAATGTCTGACTCGTGTTAAGAGAGAGCCATATCTCTTGCACGTTAAAGACACCCTTTAGATTTAAAGAAAGAGCAGGCTAATGCCGCTACAAGGCAGCACTCGCACCCGCAAAGTGGAAAGAGATTAATATAAGTTGTAAAACTTGTGTCCCAATCCACTATGAATAAATATGTTTAAACTAATACTGTTATCAATATAACACATTTATACAATGAATCAAGATATAATTCGCACCTGTTCCAGATGAAAATGATTATAACAGAAATTATCAAAAGTTTGTTATTTAAAACTATATCTTCAAATTACAAAACCATTGAGATACAACATGTTTCCTTTAGAGAGCATTGTCTGACGTTGTTACTTTTGACTTTAGACGGGTATATGAAAATGTGTTTTAAGACAGCTTCCTAGAGAGACAAAATATTGTAACTTTGTTTATGTGATATATTACCATTTCTGTTTATCAAATATTTAGTAATAAATACAGATACATTGTAGGTGGAATAAAATCAATGGGAATTATGCAGTTTTAGCAAACTGTGATGGTAACGATTTAAAACCCTGTTGAAAAGACTATTATAACAAACCCTTAAATTGTCTGACGACAAGTTATCGATATCAAACACGACAACCATGACTTCACCAGACCCCTTATAATTGTTTTCCGTCATGTCACTTGAAAAACTTCTACAATCGACAGATAGGTGACGAATATCATTATATATTTGAATGCAATTGTTTCCATCAAAAACGAAAAGAGTTTTTAACTGCATATTTTACAAAACGACAAAATACAGTTAGATTCTCTGAACTTATGTCAAGTACAAGACAATCAGTTCTGAAGAAGCTCTGTTCTTTCATAAAAAAATATAAATACTTGTGTTTGTACTCCTGACTTGCAACTTTTGTAACCCCTCTCGCTTGTTTTGTACATATTGTAAATATTTATTGTTGTATTTGTTATCTCTGTACCGATGTAATGAATTGGCTTTATGAGAATAAAGATAGATATTTATATATAGCCCAGGTGGTCGTGTGGTCTAACGGGACGGCTGCAGTGCAGGCGATTTGGTGTCACGATATCACAGTAGCATGGGTTCGAATCCCGGCGAGGGAAGAACCAAAAATTTGCGAAAGCAAATTTACAGATCTAACATTGTTGTGTTGATGTTTAGACAAGTTGTATATACATTATGTAAATAGCCATGTATCACCATCATTGATGGCGATCCGATGGATACATCTGTTGTAGAGTTGTCACTGACTCAGACGTATATATATGTATATAGATATAGATACATGTATATGATAAAATTTATATGATATGGATTTTTCAGCATCACAGTCTGTATCAACCAACAACCAATATGATCCCGCGAGCACAGCTCTTGGTGATCTTTTCTTATCTCGGTTGATATAGGCGTGATATTACTTATTTATACATGTAGCATTTCAAAAGAACTATGATGAATATTACTTTCATAAACTAAATGTCGAGGTATAAACAATTGCTGTAATAGTAATGAAGTAGATAAAGCACCAGACTAAAAAAAAACATAACTAGTTTTAGGATGTTCGTGCTCCTATTTCAAAATAATAAGCTATTAAAAGTATGTAAAACAATGATAATATACAATGTATAAATAACAGAAATCAAATGAAGAAGACACGAATATGGATCCATGTCCTTGTTTTTTTTAATTATAATATATCTACCTAGGTGTAATATATAATTTTTTAATTATAAAATAAACGTGGAGAAAAAGGGATTGTTGCTTATATATCGTATATTAAAATCCAGCGCTTTAATTGTTATTCTTCATCATGTTCATCTGAAACTCATAGTTTGCCAGCAACGTTGGGGTAAATTTTTCAAAATTATTGACAAGACAGTCTTGTGTTGATTGTGTATTACATGTATTACAAATCTTTTTTCTTCTATTTTCAGTTTATCTCATTCAACTTTGATTTTTAATTCAAACTAGCTTTTATCGCTATGAAACCAGGTTCAATCCACCATTTGTTATTCAACAGATAGATCATGTAAAGTAGGTGTATTTGCAAACAAATACTAGCCAAGGGACTGTGAAATTTCGCGAGACGCTAGACGAAATTCTGTCCCAAGACTGGTATTTTTCGCAAAGACCCCTTCATAACATGATATATCTGTTTTGAATTACACCGAATAGATTTGGATTGGAACAAGTACAGATAAAATTGAGAATGGAAATGGAGAATGTGTCAAAGAGACAACAACCCGACCAAATAAAAAACAACAGCAGAGGGTCACCAACAGGTTTTCAATGTAGCGAGAAATTCCCGCACCCGGAGGCGTCCTTTAGCTGGCCCCTAAACAAATATATACTAGTCCAGTGATAATGAACGCCATACTAATTTCCAAATTGTACACAAGAAACTAAAATTAAATTCTACTTGTAAGCTGTTATTCATAAACAAATGCATTATACTGAGGATAAATGGATATTTTTATAGAACAGCGGGAATTATACATGTAGTTATACGCCTTAGCTTGTTTTCTGTCTGTGATGTCATATCCAAAAATTGTTGCGGCAAGATGCTCGCGAGGGTACAAAAGGTATATCCAAAATGGCAAATACCAGGGTATGTGGGGCATTTCCACCGGGAGTATTGAAAAACAGGCAAATTCTTTTGAAATGAGGCAAAATATTAGAATATATGAAAAATATCCTGGCTACCAACCAATCAAAATCTAGCATTATCATATAAGGTGTATTTGAGCGTCAAGTATCCCTTAAATACAAAGACTGTTCTACTTCAGAAAAAGGTTACCTAAGCTGTACTTGGCAAAATCTGTATGGTGTATTGGTCAATAAGTATGTGATGATTAACGTATAAAATTTATTTATTGATATTACTTTTACTTAAGGATCTTGACATACTATGAATGACTAAACTATTTTATTCAATAAGACTACTTTTTCTGTTTAGTCTGTTTTTTATGATATACATTTGACGTGAAACTGTACTTATGTATCCCGTCATACTTTGAACCACACCATTAATTTATTTATTATTATTACTTTTACTGTTAAATCTGGTTTTTGTTATATCTACTTTACGTGAGTCTGCATTTATGTATGCCGTCATACGACAAAATTATTTTTATGTCTATCTGTGCGAATTTCAAACGCGCAATTTTACACCAGTAATGAAAAACTTCTATCATTTATGGGTAGACTTTACATAGATAAATTCAGCCGTATTTGACGTGAAACTGTACTTATGTGTCCCGTCATACTTTGAACCACACCATTATTTTATTTATTATTTTTACTGTAAGTCTGTTTTTTGTTATATCTACTTTACGTGAGTCTGCATTTATGTATGCCGTCATACGACAAAATTATTTTTATGTCTACCTGTGCGAATTTCAAACGCGCAATTTTACACCAGTAATGAAAACCTTCTATCATTTATGGGTAGACTTTACATAGATAAATTCAGCCGTATTTGACGTGAAACTGTACTTATGTGTCCCGTCATACTTTGAACCACACCATTATTTTATTTATTATTTTTACTGTAAGTCTGTTTTTTGTTATATCTACTTTACGTGAGTCTGCATTTATGTATGCCGTCATACGACAAAATTATTTTTATGTCTACCTGTGCGAATTTCAAACGCGCAATTTTACACCAGTAATGAAAACCTTCTTTCATTTATGTGTAGACTTTACATAGATAAATTCAGCCGTATAAGAAAAGCAAAATGAGAATGTTAAATTTGATGTATGCCTTTTTGTGCTACTTTGTTACATTTGTTGTTTATGTAGTGATATTAAGATGATAACACAATATTGACTGTTGTACCCCTATTTTTGACATTTTTACTCTTTGAGTATGTTTGTTTTGTTCATGCATCGTTGACAATGTAATGGAATTTGATGCGACTGTCATACAAGTAAGAGGTTTAGCTAGCTATAAAACCAGGTTCAATCCACCATTTTCTACATTAGAAAATGCCTGTACCAAGTCAGGAATATGACAGTTGTTATCCATTCGTTTGATGTGTTTGGACTTTTGATTTTGCCTTTTGATTTTTGATTTTCCTTTTTGAATTTTCCTCGGAGTTCAGTATTTTTGTGTTTTTACTTTATAATACTGTCGAAACGTGACATCGAGAAATCGCATCAAAACTTTAGTTAGAGAATTAATCGGGCGTGTGACATTTGCGCCGATTTGGAAATTTCTTTCTTTTGCGCCGATTTTATAATTTCTCCTAATTGGATTTACTGGTAAAACTAGGTTAATACTTTTACATGTACTGTACCTTGAAGGCATTTAATAAATATGGTTATATACGTTGTTCACTTATGTTTAATAGATATAGGAAGATGTGGTGAGTGCCAATGAGACAATTCTACATCCAAGTAATTATTTAAACAAGTAAACCATTTTTAAGTTTTTTTTATTCATACTGTTCTGAAACATCATTGTAACACGATGGAGATATTGTACACTTAAACGATCCAAGATCAATGACAGCCATACATATCGGAAGGTTAGTGTCCTGAAAAATAACATAGCTTAACGATGTATTATTTAATCGTGTAAAGCCAGAATCACAACGGGTTCTGATGGGGAGACTATTGTCAAAACACAGAAAGAACATAACCATGTTGCAGTTGACCGAAAGACCGAAGCTGAAGAACTACTGGTACGGTCAAGGAAAAAGTCTGGAGATGTATCTAGTAGGCCTTCAAAAACTGTGATGAAGAGTTATCTCATTGGCACTCATATCACACCCTCTTATATCTATTCACCTGAATTTACCTGTAATTTACCTGTAAAAAAATTGGCGCAAATGAAAAAAAAATCGGCGCAAATGAAAGAAAAAATTGGCGCAAGGGCAAAACGCCGAATTAATCTTTAATTTAAAATGTTTGAAATAGGTCATTTAGATGATAAATTACAGAAAACATTTCTTTCTTGTTTAAAAGTATTGAATAATTAAAACATTTTTTCTAATTAGTTTTTTAAAATGCATAATTTATATTGGGATGGACTGGTCCAAATTGCAACTAGGTATATTACTGATTTTAAGCTTGCATATTAAGTTAACATCAGTCATGCTATGGAAAATATTATATGATCAATTCATTTGAAAATAAATTTAATTTCTCATTCGTTAGTAAAACAATAACAAAACGGCATAAATAATGAAAAGATTAAAAATCATCCAAGATAGTGTATACAGGTTTCGCGAATGAAGTGCAGAAACAGTAAATATGATCATAAAACTCTGTATACTGCATTGGAAATTGGCAATGTTAAGGGCATGTGCTTCGGATATATGAAGTTAAGAATGGAAACGGGCAACGTGTCAAAGAGACAGCGTATTTACAAAGATGAGCTATGAATTTGTCTACATTGTGATTGTGGTGAGTAATTTCATAACACGAGGATCGGCAGCTAGTTGAATTATTTCAGAGCTGCAGTAACATCCTTTCCCTTGGCTTCAAATGGAGCATCCTAGTGTAGTGAAAAACAGATTGATATAAGTCGTCTACATGTGTTTTGATTAAAGCGTCAAACAATGTTGATGTCTTATTGATGCAAACGCCTGTTGTAGCCAACAGACAATTCAAAACTGCTTCTAACACTGTTAGACATAACAGTCTGATGTAGCCTAAATCAGTAAAATGAATCGTCTATCACTGTTGTTGGCTCTTGACAACAACAGTGATAGACGGTTCCGTACATGTTTAGCAGCCAACATTTAAACATAATATTTACCTTAAATACTTATGTTGTTGCCTAGATATTCATTGCAGTTACCACGATTTATTTCATTTGTTCAATGTAAAGATGTGGTGTGCCTGCCAATGAGACAATCCGTCCTAGAGACACAATGACGTGAAAGGTAACAACAATTGATCATCGAAGGATCCCGAACAACGGGCATAAATAAAAGCAACCGCTGTTTAAAACTCATAAATCAATGGACAAAAAACAAAAATTGGGGTAACAAACTAAAAGTGAGGGAAACGCATAAAATATAAGAGGAGAACAACGACACAACATTAAAATGTAAAACACACACACACAGAAACGGACTAAGCATTAGACAAAATCATATGAGAATAACAAATATAACATCAAAACCAAATACATGAATTTGGGATAGATAAGTACCGTGACATGTCTTATTGTAATGTGAATTCACACTCAAAAATAATGTAACACACACATAAACGAACTATAATATAACAATGTCCATATTCCTGACTTGGTACAGGACATAACCAATACCACAGAGCCAGTCACACACAGCAGCTCCGAATTGCCGAGTGCCAATCAATTCAAACGAGAAAACAATACAAAGGCCCGACCTATGTACAACATAAACAAATGAAATATATCGGCAATTACTGCCGTAGTGCTCTTAACGTCTGCTGTAGCCAGCATCACATAAGATATACATCTTTACGCTGCATCATTAATGATAACATCGACTAACATTCAATCTCTGCTAAAGTTCAATGTACGTGTATATTTAAAAGACTACATGTATGTATGCAAGTATTAAATGAAATGAAACGTCAATATTAGTAGGTGTCTTGTATTTTGTGTTTTGACTTTTACCAGTGTTGTGCGCACACCTTTATTTATATTATAAAGTACTGTGTATATTACAATTGACGAATTTATCGGGCGTTATAAGGTAATAATCTTGTTTATGTCATTTAAGTAGTTTTTTGCTGATTAATGAATTTGGTATTTCATGAATACTGATTACAATTTTGTTTTCATATTTAGTATATGTACTTTATGTATGATGCATGATTACATCTTCTTGCACTCTTCATAGCGATAGTGCATGAAATAATGTACAATTTTGTATTTTCGATGTTTCTTACCCAAATGTGGTAATTTTAATAGCTTTTTTCACCTGAACCAATTGTACGTTTACTATTAAAATTATCAAATTCAAGCTGTGTTATTTTATTTGTAACCCCACTTTTGGGATGCGTTTCTATGATTTTATAGACAAAATGTCAGGGGCCTAGTCCAAAAAAGAGGGACGAAAGATACCAGAGAGACAGTCAAATCGAGAAAAAACTGACAAAGCCATGGCTAAAATGAAAAGGACAAACAAAAAAACAATAGGGCACAGGACACAACATTGAAAACTAAAGAATAAACAACACGAACCCCACCAAACACTAGGGGTCATCTCAGGTGCTCCGGAAGGGTAAGCAGATCCTACTCCACATGTGTCACCCGTGTTGTTTATGAGATAACAAATCCGGTAAATAGTCTAATTCGGTGGGTCACATTCATGGAAGGGAATGGGATTGTAGTAAAGACGTATATTATTTGGGAAACGGTTTTTCAAAAACGGTCAACCAACTCTTGTTGGCGTCCGTAAAATTTACGAAGAGATTATTTCAACTCCACCATTTGGAACTCTTGATTGAATAGCTTCCTTGTGAGCAACAAACCTCTATCAAGAAAATCATGTTATGGAAATGCAAGAACGGGAATATCGTATCAATTGGGAGATATTCACCGTATGCAGGTGTTGCTGGAATGTTGCTACTTCGAAATGGAAAGTTCACAATTCAAAACATAATATAATGCTGCTCTTTTTTTTATCCAACGTCCAAGGTAAATTAGAACGGTGAGGCTGAGATATCAACATCTAGTGCAGCTTGCAACACTTCCATGTATGACTCTTAAGTTATTGGCAAACGTTGTGTAAATTTTTCTCATATTTATCCTATCACTAATGCAAATTGCTTCTGATGAATAATTCGCTAAGTTCCAAATAAATCATTCCCATAATTCTCAAATGCATAGCTATGTCAGGCTTTTGATACGGTTGCAAAGGCAGATCAGTATGCCTCTTATGGAAATGCGTTGTTTCCACAACGTTGCAAAGACTCATCAGTGACGCTCGAATCAAAAATGTTACAAAAGGCCAAATAAAGTACGAAGTTGAAGAGCATCGAGAAATGTTTGATTGATCGCAATAACACTACAGTAGATGTATGTCTTAAAGCACTTGTATTCACATGAAAATATCTTCGGATTGTTAATATCTAGTGTTGTATGATTTTAGAAATATTTTATCGTATTTAGACTTCGTAGTAAGAAATGCAGGTACTTTCAAATATGTACCTAGTATCTGTTTTGTTTTTGGGATGTACAAGTACCCGGTCACGTCATCTTGTATTTTTATTCATCCGATGAATGACGCCTTTTTCAACTGATTTGTATAGTTCATTCTTCTACTGCACTGTTATACCACTGTCCCAGCTTATGGGGAGGGTTGGGATCCTGTTTACATGTTTAACCCCGCAACATTATGTATGTATGTGCCTGACCAAAGTCAGGAGCCTGTAATTTAGTGGTTGTCGTTTGTTTATGAGTTACATATTTGTTTTACGTTGTCATTTCGGGGCCTTTTATAGCTGATTATGCGGTATGGGCTTTGCTCATTGTTGAAGGCCGTACGGTGACCTATAGATGTTAATTTCTGTATCATTTTGGTCTCTTGTGGAGAGTTGTCTCATTGGCAATCATACCACACCTTTTTTTATATAAGAAGTAAGAACCTAAAAAAAATAAAACATAATAGTTATTGTTTTTTATATCGGATACCCATAATGTTTTTTTAACCTTGTCTCAAACTAAAATTTCAACCTATCTTAAGTCAAACATTGATAGTTATTATCATGGTGTGCTCTTAATTAAGCAACCAACAATTTGCGTGAGGTCCACATTTGGTCATTTATCTCTGTTTATACTTATTAACTTGCTCAACATTGATTTATGTTTTGTTTGTACATTTTGTATAATTATAATTAACGCTCTGTTTATTTAATTTGTTTGTGTTTTTTAATTACGCGCGTAGGTTTACATTTAAACAAAATTACATTAGCATTTAGTACGTACATTGCTATAAACATAGTAAAAGTTAATATTAAAGTATATTAACAGCAATACAATTATACGGATGGATATCAAATTAGGTTTCTCCAGACCAAAACGATACACTTTCGATATTGTTATAGAAATATGATCATATAAAATCTACTCGATGCAAAAAAAAAGACTGTCACTTAAAATAAATGCACTTAACTTCTGAGCAGTTGAATATGTTTAAGTGCTGTTATTAAGGGTAGATGGCGTTTCTAAATTATAATCCTTCGAATTTTTTAATAATTTGCCAAAATGTAGATTATATTATGCATTTTAAAAAAAGATAATAAAAAGAAATGGGTCACGGGGCTTATTTTCATGCTAAAGGTTGTTCAAAATTGACAGATTGTGTATAGGTTATGCAAGAAAAAACTTAATTATGTGCCAAAAAAAGAAAACTGCACCATAAAATGTTGAGATAAAATATGAGAAGAAAGCTTTAATATTAAAAAGAAGATTTGGTATGATTGCCAATGAAACAACTGTCCGCAAGAGACCAAATGACATAGACATTAACAACTATACCGTACGGCCTTCAACATTAGTTTAATAGTTTGGTTTCAGATAAGAAAAAGAAAAAAATTGGTCACCGGACCCGTTTTCTTTCTCTATAACAAAATGGAGAAATTCCTAACACATTATATTGTAAAAGTACCTTTATCTGAATTGTCTGCCCCTACATTTGAGTTGCCTCCATTTGTGTGGCAAAGTTTGAAAAAATTGAATAAAACAAAAGTTTCTGTTTTTTTGATAAAATACCACCATAAATATGATAAAACATCTTATTTTCTATATTGAAATGAAAATTCTTACACATGAATTACCTACTACTCTCAAAATTTGCACATTTTATCAAAGATTAGACCGATGTTTTCTGGTATTTCAAAATCCAAGATGGAGGACGACAATCTTTCTACCTTAATGGCAATTGTATCTACAGTTAATACTTCTCATGATATATTACCAGAATCGGTTCTCTACAGTTCTTAAATAAAGTGTAAGAACACTAAAAAAGAAGTCCATGGTAATTTTAAAAAGTTCGTAAAATCTGCCAATGACAACAACAAAACGTGATATTATATTAAACAAAGGACCGACTTAGATACAACTGATTTTTAAATTACTTTGTACATTTGTTTGCGAAGAACATTTTTGGTTATAGATTGTTTAACAACTAAACAAAACACAAAACCTCCCCATTGTATTTCACTTTATAGAAATCTTAGTAGCTCTCTAAATTAAGAACAGTTCGTATACTATTTTACATTGATAATTGGAATATATTGATTGACTGTTGGTGTTTAAATGCCACTTTTAAGAACCGCAGTCGTGCTATTTTGTGGCGGTCAATTTTTATAGGTGGAGGAAGCTGGGATTGCCCAGAGAAAACAAGCGATCTTCGATAGGAAAACGGACAATCCTAGTCAATTAAGAGTGTAGTCGAGTGCACTTGCACGAGCGTGTTTTTTTTTTTTGTTGATTATGCACGGAATTTCAAAGTAAGGCATTTTTTTTTATGATAAAAGCAGTTTATTTTGTTTTTAATCGATTATTTCCTTAAGTTAATATTTAATATTTACAAAAAAACATATGTGTATGTTTACGCAATAAATGTTAAGAGGAAATGGAAACATACTCAGAAATACCTTTAAACAGAAACATTTCTCGTTTCTATTCTGATTTTTTTCCTTGTATTTATCAGATAAAAAATACCATGATATTTACTTTGGAAAAACAATTATACACGATGCAATGTTTATGACCTTAACTTTAGTAGCTATATATTTTTATAATTCATATCAGAGGATGTTCATATGATGACATCATAATCTTTCAGTCAGTTTAGTTGAAGTCTGGAGCTGGCATGTCAGTTAACTGCTAGTAGTCTGTTGTTATTTATGTATTATTGTCATTTTGTTTATTTTCTTTGGTTACATCTTCTGACATCAGACTCGGACTTCTCTTGAACTGAATTTTAATGTGCGTATTGTTATGCGTTTACTTTTCTACATTGGTTAGAGGTATAGGGGGAGGGTTGAGATCTCACAAACATGTTTAACCCCGCCGCATTTTTGCGCCTGTCCCAAGTCAAGAGCCTCTGGCCTTTGTTAGTCTTGTATTATTTCAATTTTAGTTTCTTGTGTACAATTTGGAAATTAGTATGGCGTTCATTTTCACTGGACTAGTATATATTTGTTTAGGGGCCAGCTGAAGGACGCCTCCGGGTGCGGGAATTTCTCGCTACATTGAAGACCTGTTGGTGACCCTCTGCTGTTGTTTTTTATTTGGTCGGGTTGTTGTCTCTTTGACACATTCCCCATTTCCATTCTCAATTTTATTAAATGAATTACAATTACAACAACCTGTTTGTATTTGATAAAAAGGATAACAAATAAATAAATAAAAGAATATAATATAATCAAAGATAATAAATAAAAAATAACTATAAATTTCAATTTTTTTTTGTTACAATGAATAGAAAAAAGAAAAATAAATATTAAATAAAAATAAATCGTTTATTAAATGGTTGAATAATAAGATAAATACATAAAATACATGAAATACATGAAATAAACGAAATAACTAAAATAAGCTAATTAAAAGAAAGACATAGAATAAACAAAATAACAGAAATAAATTAAATAGATCAATAAAACAAATAAAATAAAATAAATTAAAATGAAATAAAAAAATTAAAAAATAAAAAAATAAAATAAAGAACATAAATAAAAGAAAGAAAAGAAAAGAAAAGAAATTAATTAATTAAATAAATTTAATAAATTCAATAAATAATAAATTAATAAATAAATAAAGATAGAGAAATAAATAAAGAAATACATAACATAGATAGATAAGATAAATAAAATAAAAAGATAAATAAATAAAATAGAATAGAATAAATGAAATGAAATTAAATGAATGAGATGGAATGAAAAAAAAATTAAAAAAAATGAATTGAAATAAAATCAATAAAGTAAAATCAAATCAAAAATAAAAAAATCAAATCAAATCAAATCAAATCAAACAAAATATAATGAAACAAAAAAGATAGAAAAATAAAAAACAAAACAAAACAAAACAAAAAAAATAAATAAATAAGATGAATAAGAAGATAGATAAAATATATGAAATAGAAAACACAAATAAGATAAGTTACACAAAAAAAGTTAAAACAAATAAAACACAAATTAATCAATAAAAGTAAATTAATCAATAAAAGTAAATAATAATACATATAATAATAAAATTAATAAACAAACAAACAATAAAAATAAAAATAAAATAAATAAAATAAATAAAATAATAAAATGAATCTGATTGCATCAAATAAACAGAAAAATTAAAATGAATTAAAATTAATAAAATGAATGAAATTAGTAAAATTAATAAAATTAATAAAATTAATAAAATTAATAAAATTTATAAATTAATGAAATTAATAAGATTAATAAAATGTGTAGTATATCAGTGTATTAATGGGATAAATCATTAAATGTTATTTTTTGTTCTTGAAATTAAACAAATGTGCCAAAAGAGTGTTTAAAGTTGAATTTTTCACCACATCAAAAACAAGGAAGGTCTTACTATACATTTTTGAAACGAAATTGAGCAATACATTGGATATTTACATCTTTTAAGAAGTGTGCAGAATATTTCCATTAACTACTGGATTCGATTGCATTAACTTCCTCACACAAATTTGTTTGCCATTGTTATGTATAATGTCTGATTGTATAGTACACACATTAATGTCAATATAGAGGAATTATATGCGACTGTAATAAAAGTGAGAGGTTTAAGTAGCCATACAACGAGGCCTTATCTATCATTTTCTACATAAGCAAATGTCTGTTTTAAGGCAAACTTTTATTTGATGTATTTCAGCCTTTGATTTTGCCATTCGATTAGGGACCTGCCAATTTGAATTTGCATTGGAGTTTGGTATTTTTGTGATTTAACGTTTCACCTATTTTAATTCGTACGGAAGCTCGAGCTTATTCGGAATACACCGGCGTGGGTATGTTAACGACACAAAAATTGACAGAACAAAAACTAACCGATTGAAATCGATACTTTGAAGGCAACATTCTACAGTTAGATAATAAAATTACATAAACCCATAAAAGATTTCATCCTCTTCTATTTTAATGGTTGTCTCGGTGACCAAGTGGTCAAATTGTTCTACTACTGTAATCACTAGCCAGTCGACACTGTGATTGTGAGTTCAAATCCCGATCTTGCGGGAGCACTCGACTCCAACAATACTTCTGTTTCATTACAAAACGCTCATAACTCAAAAACATAATTTTTCCGTTTATGCATATGTCCAAGTCAGTTAAATACTGCTCCTAGTTCAGTACTACTGATTATTTAATCTTTCTGACTTTTAACAGGACGATAAAGAATGTTTAAGTTTACATGTGTATGAGTCCCCCTTTTACTTGAGACACTTCAAGTCAGTTGATGTTCTGATTGATAGAGAAGATTTTATTATCGCGATGATTATTTTGTTTGCCATTTTACTTGATTTATTATATCATATACGATACATCATTTGTGATTTAACATAATTTTTAATGATAAGGATTGTATAGCGTGTTTTAATCAGTCGAACATATATATGAGGATCATTATTTCAATATAGATCTTAAAGGAATATAATGTTCAGTGGTTGTCGTCTTTTGATGTATTCTATGAGTGTTTCTCGTTTCTCGTTTTCTTTTATAGATTAGACCGTTTGTTTTCCCGTTTGAATAGTTTTACACTAGTAATTTTGGGGCCCTTTATAGCTTTCTGTTCTGTGTGAGCCTAGGCGTCGTGTTGAAGACTGTACCTTGACCTATCATGGTTTACTTATATGAGTTGGGACTTGGATGGAGAGTTGTCTCATTGGTACTCATACCACATCTTTCTATATCTGTAACACTCCCAAACGTGTCCTTTCCCCCAAACGTGTCCGATCCCCCCAAACGTGTCTTTCTCCCCAAACGTGTCCGTAATATTCAATATTTCCCAAACTTGTCCGATTTCATAACCCCAAACGTGTCCGATAATTGTTATTCGCCAAAACGTGTCCATTATTACACGCCAGAACGACTCACGTCTTTTAGCGCTAATACATGAATGTCCCAAATCAATAACGTTTACCGCAATTATGTGATGGGGACAAGAATGATGAAGTGGGTATTTATTAACATTAGTTTGTTCAATGCCAGTTGTTAATGATTAGCATAAAAAAAAATATTGCAAATTCAATCTGTAACATATGAATTGACTTTTGACTGAAATTGATTATTGTCCAGTTGCAAGTATTCCATGCTCATTTAGAGCGAACATACAAATAATTCTTGTACTGTTGAATAATCGTTTAATATGTAAATTATTTTGTACTAGTAAACTCCGTTGATGATTTTATATTAATCCAGCAGAATTGACTTCCTCTCTTTCAACAGTTCTGATAGTTTAGATCATAAACTGGGAATCAGGTTTTTCTATAAATTTTAAGTTTCGAACACCAATAAAGACACACGAACAAGAGACATAAAGTCCAGTGCCAAATATTTAATGAATTATTTGAAAGATATCATGTTAGCAATAAAATACATTTGTCATTTCGGGGCCTTTTATAGCTGAATATGCGGAAACGGTTTGCTCATTGTTGAATGTCGTACGATGACCTATACTAGTAGCTGTTAATTTCTGTGCCATTTGCAGTCATACCACATCTTCTTATCTATACTGTAGATAGGTTCTTTTATCATATCGGGATTAACACTAGTTGGGATTTAATCTAAAAAATTAAGAGTTAGTAAAAACTTTTTTATGACTTCAGTAAGAAACGCGCAGAGAATGGGACATCCTCCCTTCACGAGGTGTCTGATTTATTATCTTCACGTATTAATGATATTGACACGAATGATAATTCCAGTTAAAAAAAAAATATGGACACATTTGGGGGATTGGACACGTTTGGGTGTTTTTTTAAATGGACACGTTTGGGCGTTTATACAAATGAGAAATTTTGGCGCTGTGTTACAACTAAACATGTTTTGCAGTTCAGTGACGTCGATATAGACACGTTTGGGGGAATCGGACACGTTTGAGGGGAAGGACACGTTTCTGAGTGTTACATATCTATTTAAAGTGTCAATATAATTCGATCTTTATAGTTTACTTTTCGGATTTTTTAAAGGAAATAGGTGACTGTGTTGTATAACAATATGAACATTATTTTATTACACTGATTAGGCAGAACGTAGTATATCCAGAGGTAGAAATAAAAATAAAAAAAGCTTACCTATACCTTGTAGGGCCTAATTGAACTCTGTATTTCATTACAAAATGAAGTGATTAAGAGATACTTATATACGTGAATATAATCTCTATTTCCTCGAACGGATTGACTTATACAAATCAACCAATAATTGTGTAATGATTTCACAGTTCGTAAAAATTTATACGATGTTTGCCTCAATACAAGGATTGCCAGTTTTTTCACCGAAGAGTGGTTGTTCTTATCGGGCACGCTGGCTTCCTTTACCAATAAATACTGACCGTCACAAATTAGCACATAACTGTTGACAGTGGCGTAAAACACCAATCAATCCAATAATTAATCAATGTTGAAATGTTAATAGTATTTACATTATCATTTTATGATATTTCAAACGTCTTTTTTTCTAAGTTAGTAAAACAATGTACGCATAATCTTGTTATTTCAAACATGTGTTCTTTATCTTTTTAAAGCATTTTTAGATAACCACAAACATTATAAGTTGTACTTGTTTAAGATAGTGACAAACACCATCTTTAAGATCGTACAAAGAAAAATAAGCGTATCATAGATTGACATATTCAGCTATCAATGTCCAAATTGTTTTATGTTATGTAGTGTGGTTTAGTGACCTTCTCATCATTAGACTGAACTTTATTATTTATTTTTGCATAATTTGTCAATGTATTTTGCAGGTAACATCCCATTACGTATAATGTATAATCATATGTACGTGACAGTATTGCATAAGTGATTTAGACATCCCCTATTGTTCTGTGTGTGTTTTAACATTTATTTCAATTCATTTTTGTTAACATGATCATAAAGACGATGAGTCGTTCTTCAATATTTTTTGTGTTGTTATTTCCTTTACTGTTTGTTTTAGGTAAGTGGCTTATTTATATTTATATAAAAAAAAAATCTATAAAAATAAACAGAACAATGTATGTACATAAATCAACAAAATGGACACCAAGCCATGAAAATCTTAAATAATGAAATATATTTATGTAGATCACTTTTTCACATCCCTATAGTATTTTATTTGACTATATGTTTTTGTTTTTAATTTTTTGTCATACAAAGATAGTTTGAAGGAAAATAATTTAATTTTTCCAAAAAAATAATAATTTAATTTTTCTACAAAATGGGTGATTAACTTTTTATGGTTCGTTTGATTGGTTCAAATCAAATATGACGACAAATTATTATTTCTTCTCAATTTGTAAGTGTGACACCTGAGAATAGGCGACCATGCCAAAAATTCATATATATATATTAAAAAAACATCTGTTTCCAGATGAAAAAAAGTGTCAAATATACTGTCTACAAATCATTTTAGAAACAAATTGATCCAAACAGTCTTGTGCAAAAAATTGCTGACACTTTGTTGGCTATTTAGTGGAATGTTAGGCGACTGCCAAAAAATGAAAGGTTAAGCTAGCCATTATAACAGATCTAATCCAACTGTTTCTACATACGGAAATGCCAGTACCAGGTCATGAATATGCCAGTTGTTATCATTTTATTTGATGTGTTATCGCTTTTGTCGTTGCCATTTGATTATAGACTTTCCGTTTTGAATTCGATTACTTCTTTTTTTTTTATTTTTAGTGTTGTCGACCGTAACTTTTAAAATATTCATAACGATCCAAAAGACTCGCGTTATTTTAATTGTCTGAAAGAATATAAATTGTCCTTTTGTCAAAAGCAATATAATAGTATATAGTTTACCAGTGCAATGCAACAAACAACCTTTAAAACAAATAGCAATATTAACGTATTATTTATGTATGGATTAAGGAGGCATCAATCAAAAGCAAACAATTAAATCTATCTTGATTGAAACAGCATTTCCACATAAATTCAACGTCTTCTAAATAAGAAAATACATGGACCAAGTCAGTAATATGACAATTGATGTTCATTCGTTTGATGTGTTTGAGGTTTTGATTTTGTCATTTCGTTATGGACTTCCCTTTTTGGATTTTACTCGAAGTTAAGTTTTTTTGTGATTTAACTTTGTGTTGCAACAAATATAAACAATAAAGTTATATATATAATCATACACCAACAAAATATATGTTAAGCCATGTTCTATTGGTGGATGAAACGGTAACCAAGGAGTGTATCCTTGTTTAAACCATCTTCATGTGGTGAACAAATCGTCACAGTGGTGTACATTTTGTAAATGTTTTCGATTCTAAGCATACTTTTTACCTTTCTCTATTTCTCATAACCTCGTCTAGATATTAGACTTACAACTTTGTACGCTTGACCCGCGTTTCGTCTACAAAATATTCATAATTGACGCTTAATTCCAGAAGATACCAAGGCAAAATAAGTTTTAAACATTGAGTAGCCTTTATTCTAAAATGTGTTAATACAACCAAATACAGCTAGAAAATTCTTAGTTCTCTAAAAAATCTGAGTTTAAAAACAAAACAAGTAAATTTACATTTACGTAGATATAGGAAGATGTGGTATGAGTGCCAATGAAACAACCCTCCATCCAAATAACAATTTATAAAAATAGAACATTATAGGTCAATGTATGGCCTTCAACACGGAGCCTTCTCAGTAGTAATAATTTAAAGGAATAACTATGTCTACAGATAATTTTTATCGAGTTAATTGATGTATAAAACCCACCTTACAAACTTCGATAACAAGTTGTATCAACGTTTATACATTTTGCGTGGGTCGGTCAATTTACATATTAATACATATGATTTTATTACATGAATAATGTATTGTTAAAAAATATCGATTGAAGAATGTCCAGTATTTGAAAGTTATGGTTGAATTAGGAACACTGATGGTTAATTCAAAATAGGAAAATAACAAAAAAAAAAAATTCGAATTGGAAAGCCCTTTATCAAATTGCAAAAAGTAAAGATTATTCAGAATACAAGATTGACAAACGTCTGTCATATGATTACTTACTTGGTACAGGCAACTACGTTTGTAGAAAATGATGATTTAAACCTGGTTTTACAGCAAGCTAAACCTCTCACTTGTATTCAAACGTAACTTTAATAGTAAGACCAAGGTTATAATGAAAATATGATAACATGACCTTATATTTCATGCTTTACTATTATTGTTGTGTTTTAAGTCTTGTTGTTTGGTATTTTTTTTTTTTGCAATTCAATTCAAATGTCTCGTCTCTCAATAATATACAATACAACATTACATTTAGTGAAAAAATATATAGATTTAAAAAGAGATTATTTCTGCACAGAATTATAAGAGACTATAACATTAAAAAAAAATAATAATTCATCTATTATCAAACATATTTATAAGAATAATATTTACAGTATAAAATTGAGAATGGAAATGCGGAATGTGTCAAAGAGACAACAACCCGACCAAATAAAAAACAACAGCAGAGGGTCACCAACAGGTCTTCAATGTGGCGAGAAATTCCCGCACCCGGAGGCGTCCTTCAGCTGGCCCCTAAACAAATATATACTAGTCCAGTGATAATGAACGCCATACTAATTTCCAAATTGTACACAAGAAACTAAAATTAAAATAATACAAGACTAACAAAGGTCAGAGGCTCCTGACTTGGGACAGGCGCAAACATGCGGCGGGGTTAAACATGTTTGTGAGATCTCAACCCTCCCCCTATACCTCTAACCAATGTAGTAAAGTAAACGCATAACAATACGCACATTAAAATTCAGTTCAAGAGAAATCCGAGTCTGATGTCAGAAGATGTAACCAAAGAAAATAAACAAAATGACAATAATACATAAATAACAACAGACTACTAGCAGTTAACTGACATGCCAGCTCCAGACTTCAATTAAACTGACTGAAAGATTATGATTTCATCATATAAACATCAGGCACAATCCGTCCCGTTAGGGGTTTAGTATCATACCATCATAACATATATGAGAAGAACATAACCCGTGTCATGCCAACAACTGTTTTTAGTATAAACATTTCTACGTCTATTTGGAATAAGATTACAGGCTTTGGCACAGCTACGAATCATATTATTATCTGTAAAAAAAAACCAATTATTTCTGTTCATCATCAAAAGACATGAAATCACTATTAAAATGTGTTGCTTCATCAATTTGTTTTTCATATATAGGACACGATAAAATAACATAGGCTGCATCTTCAAAAATATCCATACAATTATCAGAGACGATCTTTTAAAATCATTTTTCAAATCTCCTCGTTTCGATTCTTAGTGGTGCTACACCATATCAAAATTTGGCAAAAGAACTCCTTCGCAAAAAATGGCATTGGAATTTTACAATTAGTCTCCGTTTCAAAACTGTTCTTAAATATATAATATGTACGAAGTTTCTTACAATCTTTATCAGATAAAGATTTCTTTGACTGTTAATTGCATTTCCACTGTTCAACATATTGACTTAACATTTTATGCGTTACAGTATTGAAAACTGAAGTTCTATCAACATATTTTGTAAAGATACACAAATGTTCTGCATTTCACTTAGAAAACGTTTTCCGTACATAAAAATTCCAATTTTTTATACACTTATGATTTTCTTTCATAATGTCTGCACTTATGATTTTTTTTTAAACGATTAGACCTCAGATTGTTCATTTGGTAACATAGTCGAATTAAGCATGGTCATTGTTTTTGAACAATAGGTATCCACACATATCCCCTGCAACATTATTATTTAGAGTATATTTACAAACCCAAAGAAACAGTCTGCAAGCTCTATCATGTATGGCATTGATAAAGGAAAAGGTTTTGCAACCCAAAATACCAACACCGTATTCAACAATTTGGAGCACCAAACTCTCATATAATTTTGAAAAGACATTTTGAGTGACACCACCTAAGATTTTGCACTTAGCTAAAACAGGGCCAAATGCTCTATTTGCAGAAGCTACCACAGCATTAGCAGTTACATTATAATCTAAATATTCACATAAAACTAAACCTAAATATGTATAAGTAAAAGAATATGCAATAATATCATTCCCACATTTAAATTCAACATAGGACTTATTAACAGAAGATGTTTTACAAATGCACAATATTACACTTTTTGGAAGTAATAGTCATACAATTATCTCCACACCTTATATATAATGCATTTAACAGAGTTTGTAATTATTTTTATCGTTTCCTAGTATCACCACATCATCATCAAAAAGTAGAATACAAACGTTTTTATCTTTAATATCAATACCACAAGAATGAAACTAGATCATTTATAAAGAGATTAAACAAAATAGGTGATAATGGATATCCTTGTTTAGCAAAAGGGTCCGCTTTTGGTCAAGGGATGATACGTGTATTATGGGCGATATCGAAATTCCCATGAATTGATCTGTTTATCACAAATTTTAATTAATTGACTTGAATGCTGTTCAAAACGTTTACGTTATGTGTTTTATAGTTTGATTTAGAAGATATAACGACATAGCTAGATAATACATTTGATTTTCTAATAAATAACACAATTCTATATTAATTAGATTATAATAAACATCAAATACCGTAACTACATTGTACAAACCTAATTTTGCACTATATCGAACTTGGAAAAAAATACTTGTGACGTCACTTTACCTTGACGTCATTTTATAGCGTTATCCAGTCGGTGACAATGCATGTTCTTTTGTGCTATTTGTGTGCTGTCTTACTTTGTTTTATGTCTTTGTTTTTATTCTTTGGTTAGTCACCACGTCGGTTTTTATAAACTAACTGTTTGCGAAATGAAGAATTATTATAAATACTAAGGGTGTTCTTATCCCAGGCACAGGTAACCTTAGCCGTATTTGGCACAACGTTTTAGAATTTTGAGTCATCACTGCTCTTCAACTTTGTACTTGTTTGGCTTTATTTATTATTTTGATTTGGGCGTAGCTGGTGTCTTATGTAGACGAAACGCACTTATGGTGTATTAAATTGTAAGCCTGGTACCTGAGATATGTATCATGCATGTCGAAATGTTCTATTTCAATAGGTTGTGTTTGGGGGTGCGTATTGTGTGAACTAGTATTTCCCTGTCCTGGATTTTGTTTGCATTTACTCGTACTGTAGTCCTGTCATGTTATGTTGTCATTTTAATGCTAAATGTAACAATGCCATAAAAGCGCGAGATGTGGATAGCCGCTAAACGAAGTTCAATTTTATTCCTTTTTTTTTTCAAAATGTCCGGTACCAAGTCATGAAAATGGCGGTTGTTATCTTATAGTTCGTTCTGTGTGTGTTGCATTGTTGTTGTGTGTTTTTTTTTTTTTTTTTTTTTTTTTGCTGCACTTCATTGTTTCTGTTGCTTTGTTGTTTCCTCTTATAGTTGACGTGTTTACCTTAGGTTTAGTTTGTAACCTGAATTTATTTTCTCTCATTCGATGTATGACTTTCGAACATCGGTATACTGCTGTTGCTGGTTTTTTTTTATATATAAAAGGCAGGGTTACTTCAAGTTCAAATAAGTCTTAAAGATTCAACAGTCTTCTCCAAAAGTGAGACAAAATCTATACATTCCTAACGGGGCAGTTAATATGTCTCTTCAATTGAGATTGAATTGGAGTCACATATTGGTCAGTTCTATTTGGTGCTGGCAGCAATATTATCAGGCAGACCAGTGGTTATACATGCACAGAACAAAATGATTTCGTATACAAAATTGACACGCAATCTATGTAAAATACGTATTCATCTGTTTTCATTTTTTTTCAGTTGATTCGCTTTGCAATTTTCCATGCGCTGTACGAGAAAAACAAACCTTCACAAGTCAATTCGGAACTTTTAAGTTTTGTCGTTATAATTCATCCTATCTGATCAGAAGCCGTGGAAGTAAACAGGAAAGGCAAGAATGTTACATGAGAAGCGGACCATTCACTGTCTTAAGGTACCAATAGATTTTATCAATATTAAAATAATCTCCCTCCAAAATTAAACATATTACCTTAAAGTGAACTTAAAGAACACTAAGCAAGTAAACAGGAAAGGTAAGAATGTTAAATGAGAAGCGGACAATTCACTGTCTTAATGTATTATATATATTTATGTTCCATGAGAAGCGAACCATTCACTGTCTTAAGGTATCAATATTTTATCCATTTTAAAATAATATCCCTCCTTAAACATATTATTTAAAGCTGAAATTAAAGAAAACTAAGCAAGCAAACACAATGGTCAGTTATGGAAGTCGACATAGTGGCAATGTGTACATTTGTAACTGATAAAAAAGATATACAAAGACAGTGATTCAAACACGTTTACAACATTTTAAAACTAAAACGTTTAAAATATGGACGCAAGTAACGTTGTATTCATGGGAGAGAACTCATGTTACCAGTAAGAGGCTTAGTAAGGTTTCACGCATATAAATAGTAAGGTTGTTCACCCTACATTATAAATGTTTTTGGTTGTTTATCATTATCTATTCTTAAATGAAAATTACCTTAATTATTTCACATCACGTAATTTTGTACAATGACCCAACACCTTTTTACAGGTGGTTTTCATTAATTAAGACAAATAGCTTAATTAGCGACCTTACTGCACTAGCAAAACTTTAGCCTGTTTAATCTTTAATCGGAAAACTTATAACACGTAATGTCTAACTTGCCTGGTCGACATAAATAAGTGTGGCGTAATTACTGCTAAATAAATGTCAAGAATGGACACTTTTGGATATAACGTGAATCAACCAATTGCTATTTTCGTTCTTGCAGATTTTTTTCTCTATAAGAAACATACACTGTAAATACAAAATAATGCTATACATGTTATTTGTGTATTATTGTCATTTTGTTTATTTCCTTTACTTACATCTTCTGACATCAGACTCGGACTTCTGTTGAACTGAATTTTAATGTGCGTATTGTTATGCGTTTACTTTTCTACATTGGCTAGAGGTATAAAGGGGGGTGTTGAGATCTTATAAACATGTTTAACCCTGCCGAATTGTTGCGCCTGTCCCAGCTCAGGAGCCTCTATCCTTTGTAAGTCTTGTATTGTATTATTTCAATCTTAGTTTCTTGTATACAATTTGGAGTTATGTATGGCGTTCGTTATGACTGAACTAGTATATATATTTGTTTAGGAGCCAGCTGAAGGACACATCCGGGTGCGGGAATTTCTCGCTGCATTGAAGACCTGTTGGTGACCCTCTGCTGTTGTCCGTTCTATGATCGGTTGTTGTCCTTTGACACACTCCCCATTTCCATTCTCATTTTTATACAATAATTTCAAATCGATTGCAACTTAAGAAGTCAATTGCGCAACGAGTCCAGACATTGTAATTTTAAACCAAATCCTTCAAAATGGAAAAAAAATGTTAATAATTCACTTCCGGTATTCAGTTTTTTCTAATGTCAAATAGTCACAAATACATCATAAAAGACACCAATTGAACATTATTCTTTGTTGGTACTTATTTAGTAGGGATTTTGGTATGAATAATTAGGTATTATCTCCTGCAACACTTGCTTTTACATAATATTATGCTAACTGAATGATATGTAGCTATTGGTAAATAGATTTCGTCTTCTTGTAAGATAAGATATAACAATAACTGTCATTTGTTTCCTTATCTTTGCAGTTTAATTGACATTAAATTGAATAATTGTGGCAAATCAAATATTTTCAAACTTATAAATGGTTAAGTGGTGCTACCATCTCCAGTGCTTTTACGAAATAACGGTTATAACAACGGATGTGTTTGAAATCGTGACATCCTGTTCTTGATCATTCGGAAGTGTGCATGTCTTTGTGTGACTGGCAGGAGTAAAGATATACACTGAATTTGCATTTCACAGTTTTGAATTGCCATCTGGTATGAAATATGACTAAGACTTGGGTGTGGATGCTTGACATTTTTTTAATTAACGTCCACACAATATGCATTCAAAATTAATAAATCGTGATCTGCTTTTGATTATTTAATGTGCAATTATTTTGCATACAGTGTGAATGATGTCCTTTTAATATTCGCAGATAAACAACAACATAAATATATGCATATTAATATAAAAGAGTAAATTGCTTTTGTTGAAAGTTAAACAGTTTTACTATTCTGGACAAACATTTCAATAGACACAGCAATGAGCATTACATAATTTAATATTGCTATTTATTTTTTTAATCCGATCGACCGTTAAATGTCTTTATAATTCGATATTCGGTCCTTGCGACGGTTCGTCTGTTGATATGGTTTATTTGAATAAATACTATATTATGAAAGTTTAAAAATACTTTCTGAGTGGTGATCGGAATTACTTTTTATTGTTATCCTATAACGCGGGCTTTTGTTTGTTTGCTTGATCTTCTATATTTTTGTCACAACTTTATATGTCTTTCTTTGTCACGTGGATTGAGATTGTCCCATTCGTATATTTTATAAAAATAAATGAAACTATATATCGCTACGATAAGTGTTTACGAAGAATGTATGCAAATATGCGTAATCAAACGCAATAGTACTTTTTTCACATCATAACAAAAATCACAAAGATTTTAGGAGAATTGATTCTCGTTGGTGTAATAAAAACAAAACACAAAGAAACAGCAACGAAAAGACCCTAACCCATTGGTATCTTTTGTTGTGTTAAAGATTATGAAACTATAGACCGTCATGACAAGTGCACACGAAGAATTTATCAAACTGCAAAAATGTTTGTTGCGAAATGCGCATGATTTATTACATACAACTTTAACATTAAATTTTAAACATATGATAACTATTATATTATAAAGAAAAAAATGTTGCTACAAAACAAGTCCTTCAATCAACATTCAAGTTTTAAAGTTTTTCATTTTTTTTATTATTATTTATTACTCTTATTATCGTTATATAGCTACTTATTATTCTATCTATAATAATTACAATATAAATATGAAACCAGATAAGATGTATGATTTTAATCAGGAAAAAGAATGAACACTTAAATAATAAGTTTTGACAGTCACAAGAATGTTCGTTCTTTATTCGATTTACGACTTTTAATCAACGGGAAACTACTAGTGGCTTAATCATTCTTTGGCTAGTTTAAGACAATCCTTGATTATAAATTTACTCTAATCAAACGCAATCATGAAATAATCACGTTATACCAAACATCAAACATACACTGTTATTTCGCTTATTTAGGGCATTGATTTTTATTTTCTATACTGATAATATTTTCAGCCTCTAAGTAGTATAATGCTGGCTAAAATTGCTAGCATATCTCCTTTACAAGAAAGAAGGGATTGCCTGCCCTGCTCCTCACCAAGCGTGTACTTCATTATGAATGATAATCTAGAAATAATGTTTGTGCAGTAGGTACTTATTCACAATTCCCTACTGATAAAATTGAGAATGGAAATGGGGAATGTGTCAAAGAGACAACAACCCGACCAAATAAAAAACAACAGCAGAGGGTCACCAACAGGTCTTCAATGTAGCGAGAAATTCCCGCACCCGGAGGCGTCCCTCAGCTGGCCCATAAACAAATATATACTAGTCCAGTGATAATGAACGCCATACTAATTTCCAAATTGTACACAAGAAACTAAAATTAAAATAATACAAGACTAACAAAGGCCAGAGGCTCCTGACTTGGGACAGGCGCATAAATGCGGCGGGGTTAAACATGTTTGTGAGATCTCAACCCTCCCCCTATACCTCTAACCAATGTAGTAAAGTAAACGCATAACAAAACGCACATTAAAATTCAGTTCAAGAGAAATCCGAGTCTGATGTCAGAAGATGTAACCAAAGAAAATAAACAAAATGACAATAATACATAAATAACAACAGACTACTAGCAGTTAACTGACATGCCAGCTACACTTCAATTAAACTGACTGAAAGATTATGATTTCATCATATGAACATCAGGCACAATCCTTCCCGTTAGGGGTTTTGTATCATACCATCATAACATATATGAAAAGAACATAACCCGTGTCATGCCAACAACTGTTTTTAGAATAAATGTGTTTAGTTCCGATGCAAAGACCTTATCAGTGACTCAATATTAACGCCAAAGTATGCAATCTTTAATGACTTGACAGCAGTATCGTAATTATATCCCTTCTTAATAAGTCTATTCAAAGGTTTTGTAAGTTTCTGAGGTGAATACTGACACCTTTGTGCTTTATAAAGAATATTACCATAAATAATTGGATGTGAAATACCTGAACGTATTAGAAGTCTGCATGTTAAGCTATATTTACGAATGATGTCTTTATACCGATGATAAAATTTAGTAAATGTTTTGACTAGTTTGTGATATCGAAAACCCTGGTGTAATAATTTTTCAGTAATACATAAATTTCTCTCGTTAAAATCTAAAACAGTGTTACATACACGAGCGAATCGTACAAGTTGAGATATATAAACACCGTAAGATGGTGACAAGGGAACGTCACCATCTAAAAACGGATAATTAACGATAGGAAATGAAAAATCATCCCTTTTATCATAAATTTTAGTATTCAGCTTTCCATTAGTGATATATATATCAAGATCGAGAAAAGGGCAGTGGTCATTGTTAGTACTAGCTTTATTTAAAGTAAGTTCAACAGGATAAATTTCATTAATATACATACTGAAGTCGTCATTATTGAGAGCCAAAATATCATCCAAATATCTAAAAGTATTATTAAATTTGTTTATCAGATGTTGTTTCGATGGGTCTTTGCTTATTTTGATAGTAGTGCTGATTATCAATTAAAAGAATTTCATTTGGCAAAAAAATGTGCAATATATTTTTTTAAACCATTCGTTCAAAAAAGGAAGTGACGCATGAATGATGTTCCCAAACATTTGTTGGCGGAATTGCAACAAACTCTAACAGCGAACCCGAACAACGAACGCGATAGCGGTATATTAATACATCATCGTGCATTTAACAGACTTTTTATTATTTGCAAGTATGGTGTAATTATCGATCTAATAATTTACACAGGTGTTCTATTTTAAGCATTCTAATAATAAAACTATAATACTTATAATGAAAATGATTTATGTAATGATTACTGTGACGGTTATAAAATGTAACGTATAGTGACAATGAATAGGTAACAGTCATTTGTCATTCATTTGATTTGAACTTATTTCATATTGGTTTGACCAAATTTTTGTCGACGGGCAAATATAGTCGGATGATATACTCTCCAATGATTATGTTAGATATATGCCTGAACAATGAAATTATAATTATTATTAGTATACTTTTTAAAATGTAATTTTAACACATTATTTTGTCTTAATAAAAGCTGGGCTTCGATATAAGTCATAACAACTAAAGATATTCTCCAAAAAAAGCAATATACAAAAAATCAAAATGACAGCAATTATATAATTCAGCACTGCTTAAAAAACCCAGATATAAATAAATCCATTACATTTAATTAATACAAATAATAGAATTAATACAAATAATAGAATTAATACAAATAATAGAATTAATACAAATAATAGAATTAATACAAATAATACAGTTAATACAAATAATAGAATTAATACAAATAATAGAATTAAAATCAGTTGGATACAAGTTCATTTTCATATACAAACATATTAACAAAAGAATCGTTGTGTAACCGTATATAACTAAGTATATTTTTAAAACGGATTGTCTTCAAATTTGTACTAATTTCTTCAGCAACAAATAAAATATATACTAGTCACAACATATATGTACAGTATTTTCTTTCAGTCGAAATGGCAACCAATATCAATGTGTGAAGGAAGTAGAACTCTCAGGAAAGATCACGTGGGTGTACGAGAGCAAGTTTAGTATGTATTGTTTTTTTCTGTCTACATTCACATCATCATTTAGAGGCATGTTTGAGATACTTATTACATGTGCTATTGTTGAATGTATTTTGTCTGGATACAAGCTATACTACAATATTAATGTCTTCCTGGAGTAACTGACATGTATTGTATATCATCATAAATGTAGATTACGATTACAGGTTAACAAATTGTGACAATGGTGACGAATAAATTTGAACGGAATTTAATTAACAGTTCAATAAATCAAGACAGTTTGTTTTCAGTTGAACCGGTCAAACCCCATTTTGGAAACTCCCAATAATCGTGTAAATAAAATGTATAAATTTCGCAAAGGAATCAAGTTCATTTAACTGCTTAGTATTTTAAACATGTTTATTTGTTTCATTTATAGATTTTTATTATTTTAACATTTTAATCAACATAATAAGCATTTTTTTTGTTAAATTTATTGTTAATGAAATAATAATTTGATATAAAAAAGAAAAGATAGATCATTCTCAATCATATTGATCCTACTTTTTCAACTTTACGCTCTCATGACAGAGGTGTAAACTAACTAAATCTTACCTAGGTGGTCATACTTTTTATAATGTATTGTTTTAAATGACGTCCAAACTATGATTACTTTTATATTTGCGATTTTAGTCCATATTTTAAGTTTGGAAAGTTTATATTGATTTATAAGAAGTATTTTTCATATTGCGTGCTGTGACAACACTGTCCTAGGTTATGGGATGGTTTTTGTGCTGACAATATTTAATCCTACTACATTCGTTGTACGACTGTTTAACATGTAGAGTGTTGTAGGTCGTTTTTGTTTTTCGTTTACTATATTTTTTATAAACTAGACTATTCTCATTTCAATTGTAATCCATTTATCAGGTGGACTTTTATAGCCGACTATATGTTATTCCTCTTCCCCATTTTGAGAATGGGAGTTACCTTAAATGGAATTTGTGTTGGTCAGCTGGACTATAGTAGATTCATTTTTTAGTTTTCGCATTAAAACAAGTCATGTAGAAGTCATATCACATATTCTTTTGGTTATTTCCAACAATGTTCCAACCGATCTGCCCCCTACATGCCCTACTAAATTGTTAGTATTGCACCTTTTTCCTGGTTGTATAAGCACATTTGAAGCATGTGTTTTTCGCGTGCAACACATTTTCTATAATCCGACATATAAACATTCAACCGACCAAATGGACCAATAAGACACATTTAACTTTCAATTCATTTATATGTTTTATAATTTATATCACATGTTTATTGTCACTCAACGTTTGGAGAAAGATAATCATACTTACAGAAAGAGAGGTATAATATGTACTAGAACACACCCGTAATATCGCGGATCCGTGACTGAATTTAAGTATATAACTATGCATAAGCCTTATTTTAGTATTGATATTGGCATGTGATAAAGTCAAGCCGAGTATAAGATATACAGTTGTCTCTGTTTTCAAATCTTTATGGTTGATAAATAAAGGCAACAGTAGTATACCGCTGTTCAAAACTCATAAATCCAGGGACAAAAAACAAAATCGGGGTAACAAACTAAAACCGAGGGAAACGCATTAAATATAAGAGGAGAACAACGACATAACACCGAAACGTAACACACACAGAAACGGACCAAGCATCAGACAAAACACCACGAGAATAACAAATATAACATGAAAACCAAATACATGAATTTGGGATAGACAAGTACCGTGCCAAGTCTGATCTCAATATCTCAAAAATAAGAGAAAACACAAACGACTCAACGTTAAAATGCAACACACACAGAAACGAACAATAATATAACAATGGCCATCTTCCTGACTTGGTACAGGACACTTTTAAAGGGAATAAAAGTGGTGGGTTGAACCTGGTTTTGTGGCATGCCAAACCTCGCACTTTAATGGCAAAGTTAAATATAACATTGAAATGACAACATAATATTACAGGACTACAATACAAATAAATAGGAGAACATATTAGACAAAGAAAAACATGATTAATAGATAACAAAAAGCATCAGGTTTAAAATTCAATACGCCAAAAACGCGCCTTGTCCACACAGGACTTACAAGTGAACCCGTCGACCTGGAACTTAATATTAATTATTGGGAAAATAAAAGGTCCTGGAATGGAGTATGTTTTAGTCAACAGCATTGTCCTATATATTTTTTGAATTCCTTGACTCGCTGTTTTACGTCATGTCCGCTAACAAATTGAAAACTGTACCTATTTACGCCTTAAATTTTAGTATTCGTATAGTTATCTTTGAAAGTCTTACTGATTAAAATACTACAATAGGTAACAATTTGACAATGATAGAATTTAGTAGTGTCAACCCTTTGATTATGACCCGTGTTTATAGCAAAATCAAATACACCGTTTGGTGGTGTGCCTTTCAGATGCGGAACGTACAGATAAGGTAATAGGTAACAGGTGCATATACTATTAGTATCGGTATCGGATTCAACCCGTTAATTATTGGCAATACTAATTATGTGGAAAACAAAAGGGTCTGGAGTGGTGTATTTTTTAATCTACACCATTGTCCTAATTAGCTATATATAAAGTTGAATTCTGTGATTTGTCGTTTTTACCCGATGGCGGCTGACAAATTGGACCTCGTTATCTTAGTATTATAGATATATATTTAATTTTATATTTTTTATAGAAACATTCAAGCATCCTCCAACTGTCTGTGCCATTTGTTCGCCAAAGTATATGAGACCAATAGTTTATGTAGGTTAGTATCTATATAATCTTCTTGTTCTGAATTAAGATATCATACCTAAATTAATGTCAGGAAATTAACAGTCACGATGAAATCAACTGCAACATAGGTAATTACAAAATGTTTTTGGTGTTTGACTTTTAACGGGATATAGAACAAAGATCGTATGTAGATTAGACAACAAAAGAGGGAACAGGCAAACTAAATATGATATTTTATAGATATTAAGGGTTGATAAGGAAGGAGGATAGAAAAAAAGCGAAGGATCGTTTATGAGGTTGAAAATGCATTGCTGTGTATTACCCAGAGACAAAGCAAATGCATATTCAGGACGAGATTGTGATATGAGTTAGAACCTTTCACACGCTAAGCAATATTTAACATACATATATCAAAGTATTAAAGTTTGAAGGTCGGCATACCATACTCTCAGGACACACTGTTCTAACTTAGAGCTGTCCCGTACTGGATCTTATGTATGACTACTTAATGTTTAGCAGAGAAGCAGTAAGTTCTTGCTTTCAGCTTCATATTAATGGAGATCGAAATCATGACCCAACGCCAAATAGAAAACACATTCAACAAGAAGACTACCGCGTAAGTTAATACGGAAGGAAATAACTTTTTGTATAATATGAGAAGGCTGTTGTAGAAAGGTGATAAAACGCCACATTTCTGCTATACACAAACAATGGTAGAATAGTATCAATGTTCTTTTCGTGTCTTTATTTCAAATATAATATATGTTTGTACAGTCGTCATCTTCAATATGCTATTGCAATAGACACAAAGATTAAATTGATTTCTTTTAACTTATATTTTTGTATGTCTATTCTCATTTGTGTTTTTATTTATTTTTTATTTTTAGCTAAAGGAGTATCACGTAAGTACAATTTCAATGGTTGTGTAAATAATAATCAAAGGTGCCATGATTCTAATATAATAGGCTAGACGCGCATTTCGTCTTTATAAGACTCACCAGAGGCGCTCATATCAAAATAGTTATAAATACAACAAGAACAAAGTACAAAGAGCATTAAGGACCCTCAATTCCAAAACAAATACGGCTTAATTGATCTATACCTGGGATAATAAAGTCCTTATTTTTTCGTAATGTGCACGCTTTTTATGTACGATAATAACAATTTTTACGATGTTTTTTTTTGCATGGCGATTAATGACAGTGTATTTATGACGGCCATTTGAGATATTTATAGATTTTAATCACAAGGTTATGAATGACAAGTCACTGACCAACAGTGTACTTATACGGATCATTCTACATGAAAACATATTGATGATAAACATAAATGTAAACTAACAAAAATACCAAACATCGAGGGAAATTCAAAACGAAAACTCCGTAATCAAAAGCTAAAACGCATGAAACGAATGGATAGTAACTTTCATATTTCTGACTTGATTCACAGATTTATATAAAAGCTTTTGTTTGGTTTTATAGCTAGCTATAAACATCTCACTTGTATGATAGCTGCATACAATTCCAATAGATTGACAACGATGTGAGAACAAAACAAAAGGACATAATAGGCACAACAGACAAAAATATGAGAACAAAACACACAGACATAATAGGCAAAAAAGTGAAAAATAAGGGTACAGCAGTCAATAGTATTAAGCCCCTGTCTATATTTACCAACTCTTAACCACAAGCGATTTCAATTAGCATCTTTGATAACTCGGTCTTTTATCATTTAATTTTCTAGTTTGAAAAGGAAATACGAAATGAACAAAAATATATATATAGAACAAAAAAAATGTTAGATATATGTTTACCTTTGACAATTGATAATCGAGAGAGACACTAAAAAAAGGGAACATCTCAAAACTTTAAATATAATTTCAGTACTCATTATCGCTATTGGAAAATCTGTCTTGTTTGAACTTTAGACGGCATACAACAATCACGTTCCCATTGTTGCGTCAGATATTTTATATTATGACTTCATTTAACGTTAACTTTTTGGATGTCCAGTAATGGCGGACAAATAAGGATTAGGTGTATTACATCGAAACACTTACAGCTTTTCTAACACTGCTACAAATTAAAGTAAAACAATTTGTTTTTGTTGATTCGTTGGTTCCAGTTTTTGTTAAATCTCATAACGTGACAAATTCTTCATATTCACATTATTTTGTTAGATTGAAGGTTAGTATTCTGCTTTTAATCTAGTCACATTTCACGTTAATTATAGGTTAAATGGTTGATTAAATTGGGCGGTTGACCTAGTTGATTATTCTATCGTTTGCAACGTAAACAGTTGGATATTCCATATTTGTCAATCAATTGATTGATTATTTGTTTTGTAACTGCAAATGGAAAATATTTTTCGCACACATTTGTTTTCGGAGATTCAAGTTAAATACAACTTCCCTAAGAATCGAGATTCAAATTAAATACAACTTCCCTAAGAATCTAGCATTGGGTTATGACCAGTTCTGTGATTCAATATAATGGGTTGGGTATATCAGAACAAGCCAAACAAGGAATTGTCAAATTAAAACTGGTTTCAAAAAGTAGAGCATCTATAATTATGTAATCGTTAAGAAACCTGCCCGATCTATCTTTAAATGCAAACAAATACACAATAAATAGACAAAATCATTATTCACGGAGAACAGAGGACATTTATTTATGGAAATGCTGGGGGATTGTTTCAGTGTAGATTATTACTAAAATTGAGAATGGAAATGGGGAATGTGCCAGAGAGACAACAACCCGACTATAGAAAAGACAACAGCAGAAAGTCAACAACAGGTCTTCAATGCAACGAGACATTCCCGCACCCGGAGGCGTCCTTCAGTTGGTCCTTAAACAAATATATATACTAGTTCAGTGATAATGAACGCCATACTAAACTCCAAATTGTACACAAGAAACTAAAGTTAAAAATAATACAAGACTAACAAAGGCTAGAGGCTTCTGACTTGGGACAGGAGCAAAAATGCGGCGGGGTTAAACATGTTTATGAGATCTCAAGCATCCCCTATTCCTCCAGCCAATGTAGAAAAGTAAACGCATAACAATACGCACATTAAAATTCAGTTCAAGAGAAGTCCGAGTCTGATGTCAGAAAATGTAACCAAAGAAAATAAACAAAATGACAATAATACATAAATAACGGAAGACGAGTACTAGCATTTTTGTGCTTTATAAAGAGTATTTCCATACAAAATTGGATGTGAAATACCTGAACGTATAAGAAGTCTACATGTTGATCTATATTTACGAATGATATTCTTATACCGATGATAAAATTTAGTAAATGTTTTGACTAGTTTGTGATATCGAAAACCATGGTGTATTAATTTTCAGTAATACATAAATTGCTCTCGTTTAAATCTGAAACATTGTTACATACTTGAGCGAATCGTACAAGTTGAGATATATAAACACCGTATGATGGTGACAAGGGAACGTCACCATCATATGTTTCATTTACTTTCAATATAATGAATGAAAGCAGTTATTATTTGGTCTCTGAAATTGCTCAAATAGTAAAATTATTTAATAGTTCCGAAATTATGTTTCAATTTATTGATAACTGAAAACATGAATATATTATATAAGATAAACTTAATCTAGATACATCTCTTGAAATGTGCTATGCCATCTAAACATTTCGAAACAGACACATTTGACCTGTGTCTTTTTTAACACGTTGTGATTGGCTAAAATGTATATCAGCCAAGGCCACGTTCACATCTTCAATGTGTTGAAGGCAATAAAAAAATAGACGTGACATTGGCAGGTCATTGTAAGCGTAACGAGGATTCAGAGCACTTATTCTCAGCAGATTGATTTCCACTCTGAATGTTATTTCTGGTTTGTTGAATTGTAGATTTATATGCTTTTACATAAACTTTTAAAGTTTGAAAAATATTATTATGTAGTTTTTAATACTTATTATGATCTACCAGTATATTTACAGATTACTATATAAAGCAAACTATATCAATATAATTCAGTTAATGCATATTTTTATTTTCAGTGAAATTTGCCAAATGTTGTAAGTATTTATTTGATATTTCTACAAATTATTTGTGTATACAGTGCACACATCTGCTTTCTATTTTGAACTTTACAAAACGTTAAATATCTCAAAGAATGCGTTTCATACGTTCAGGATCATAATATATCGGTATACTTGTTTTGCTTTAAATGGAAGCTGTTGTCTTGCATTATTTGTTTTTGAAAACATTTCGTAATTGAATATAAACATTATAGCTTTTATAGATAACAGCAAATAAATGTTAGACTTATTTTACAAGTGATTTTTTGTTCAAATATTTGTTGCACAAAATCTTTTGTATTCCACATTTATCTTGTTAAATAGACTTGCATACCTTCATTGTACTGTGTATTCAATTGTTTCTTTTTAATTTGCAGTGAAACCACCACGTAAGTACCACAATCAAACAAAATAATTTTAGTATTTAAGAAATGGTGGATGGATACCAGAGGGATATTTCAACTCATAGATCAAAAACACAAAAAAAACAGACAACGCCATAGCTAAAAAATAAAAAGACAGACAACAGTACACAAGACACAAAATAGAAAACTAAAGACTAAATGTATCCTTGAATATTGATCCAAAACAAAGAATATATCATTTATTGAAAGTTACCATACAAAAGACCATTAGGGACATTGTTGTAGAAACAATTGTTTATTTGAAAATCTTACTGATATTTCTCGCATTCAACTTGACAAGTGTTTTTCAAAACGAAAAGCAAGATCAATCAACTTGTTTAATATATCCCTGTTTCGGTCCTAAGTTTGCCCTGATCTTGATCGCCATATGTTCAGCTGATAAGCTTAGTTGGGATTAGTTTTGCTAATTTCGTCAACCAATTTGTCTTTATATTTTACCCAAACTAAGGTAGTTCTGCAAATTTGCGTTAGCCGATTCTTCCCTCAATTGGAGTCAAACCCTTGCTTCTGTAACACCGGGTAACACCACATGCATTGCATCTATCGTCACCTAGGCTATATAAAATATATCTTTCGTAAGTCGAGTAATGCCTTTCATAGTTGGCTTTATATTTAGTTGAAACACATTAAATGATGTATTGGTGCAGAAGGGTTGGTAAATCTTTCAGATTTATGGTTTGGCTGTCGTATAGAATGATAATATTTCTAACCAGTCGCCATATAAAGGCTTGATTTTCATTATATACATCTATAAATCAGACATCTGTTTGCCAGACATTAATATTTCTAACCAGTCGCCATATAAAGGCTTGATTTTCATTATATACATCTATAAATCAGACATCTCTTTGCCAGACATTAGCCATTCCTAATATATGTATTCATAAGCAATAGTTGTAATCGACCAATGAACTGTCTTGTTACTTATGTTATATTTATAAAAATGAAGATGTGGTATGATTGCCAATGAGACAACTCTCTATAAGAAATCATATGACACAGAAATTTACAACTATAGGTCACAGTACGGCCTTTAACAATGCACAATACCATATTTGTTCCTTTCTAATTCAATAGCAATAGTTTTATCTTCGATTAAAACACATTGTCTCAAGCTAGTATGTAACTGATGGGATTAATTTGTTTTTCTTATTCATTAGCAATGGGTTGTAAAAGAAGGGCGAAAGATACCTGAGGCACAGTCAATCTCATAGATCGAAAATACATTGACAACAGCATGGATAAAAATGAAAAAGACAAACAGACAGTTAATAGTATACATGACACACCATAGAAAACATGACTAAGCAACACATTCCCCACCAAAAGCTGGGGGTAATAGTTGCAATCGACCAATACTTGATATTGTTCCTGATTTTTCGTTTGTTTTCTTATTTTTAGCAATGGGTTGTAACCGACCAATGAATTGCCCCATTACTGACCGGAGAGATGTTCCATGTCAAGGTTGCGAGAAGTACGATGATGGTCAGTGTTGTGGAATACCACTACCACCACCACCACCTGTCCAAGCATGGGCTTACGCACACGCAAGTGCCGGATTCAAATAAGGCGTATTATTTGCAGTGATTGAATATGTTGAAGAATGGAAGAAATGTATCACATAATATATATCAACAATATATTTCCTTTATATTAGACATGAAACAGTGATGTGATGGCGTATACATATAGAAATTTAGAATATGATATTTCTAATAAAAATGGTGTCAGAGTAGTGAAGAAATTCGTGTTATTGGGTTTTTTTTAATCTGAAAGATAATGACCTATTATTAACTAGGAAGGGGGAATCAGCAACTTCACTTTGAGAAATTAAAAGTAACGTGGGATTTAACGTTGTTTTTTTCTTGTTGTAAAATCAGAAACGAACCGATGAGAGGACACATAGAAAAAACGTGAATAAGACAAAAACATAACACAGAACAATTTTATAAAATACAGAACCCATATTTATATCAGTCCTGGTTTACCTTGGTTCTAAAGTTAACATGTATTGTCGAAATGCGCATCTGGTGCAAGAAAATTGATACCGTTAATTTTGTTACTATTACTGGGTCGATGCCTCTGCTGGTGGACTATTAGTCCCCGAGGGTATCACCAGCCCAGTAGCCAGTACTTCGGTACTGGCATGAAAATACGGATTTTTTTTGTGTTATTAAAATTTGCTGTTACAAAATGATAGAAATTATTATAAATTAAGGAATGTATCTCCCTCATGCAAAGCACTGATTCCTTTCACGGATTTGGCTAAACTTTTTGGACCTTTTGGATTATAGCTCTTCATCTTTTATATAAGCTTTGGATATCAAATATTTTGGCCACGAGCATCACTGAAGAGACATGTATTGTCGAAATGCGCATCTGGTGCAAGAAAATTGATACCGTTAATTTTATTAAGCGACTACTGCTCGATTAATGAATCAAATCTATAATTATGTTTACTATTTAAATATCAGCATTGATTATTATCGGTTACTTCAATCCAGTAGGCAAATATGCCATAAATAATGAGGACAATAGACAACAAGGAGAATATGTGTAAATAGGACACCTATTTTTTGACATTTTTACCTATTGTGTCTGTCTGTTTTGTTCCATATCGTTGACAATGAAATGGATTTTGATGTGAATGTCATACAAGTGAGAGGTTTAGCTAGCTATAAAGCCAGGTTCAATCCACCATTTTCTACATAAGAAAATGCCTGTACCAAGTCAGGAATATGACAGTTGTTATCCATTCGTTTGATGTATTTGAACTTTTGATTTTGCCATTTGATTTGGGACTTTACTTTTTGAATTTTCCTCGGAGTTCAGTATTTTTGAGTTTTTACTTTTTACTCCATATTTATTACTTTTACTTAAACTTTGACGGATGCTCCGGAAATGCAGAACACATACTGCGGTTTGAAAACAAAACCAAAACATGTAAATGATGTAAAATATAAAACTTAAATAAATGTAGCATGTGTAGGGACAATACCGGTGTCAGATACCAAATACCGGCAATTACGTCACTTTTGATAAAAAAAAGATTGTTTTGGTAATTTACAAATTGTATGCCACTCCTTAATCACAACTCTGTAATATTGTCGTAGAATGGACAGGTACACTGAATTATACATGTTATACATGTTATACTAATAAAGGAACTGAACTTGACATAAAACAATAAATGTTATTTCCAATGATGGTTTGGATGGAGAGTTGTCTCTTTGGCACTTACACCACATCTTCCTATATATATTGTCTTGCTTCCAACGCATATTCATTGAATTGTTTTACTGATAAACTAGTTAACGCATAGTCATCTATAGTTCGAATGAAAGTCAACACAACATTATGATTCCAATTCTTTTCCTTGTAAATTATCATTACATTCTATAAAATGGTACATTAATATAATGCGATGAAAAAATATATGCAAAAACAAAATGTTTCAAAATCATTCCTGACATACTTGTCAAAATGTCTATTTTGATTGGTGGGTAGATGTTTTTAAGCATCCGTTACTACTGCTATCCACAATTCTACAGAAGGCTGTTAACCTGTATGCTGTACCATGGCTTTTGCCATTAATCTATCCGTCAATGGCGAATTCTCCTTTAGACATTTTCTTTCTACCAATAATTGTCTGAAAAAAAAATCATAACTTTAAAAAAATACAAGGATGAAATCTGAACAATAATACACATTGGGTTCAAAGCGAATGCAGTAGATAGTTTTAACACAAATATGCATTCCATACAAAAATTGCACAACATACTATATATACAAAAGGAAGATATCTGGTCTGTTATTGTACCACACATTTAAATTATTCAAACACACATACTTGTTTTACTGTTTGTCACACTTATCATTTAAACGATGAATGCATGTTTTCTGAAACGTGTATGACATTCCTTATAGATACATGAATGGACAATTGACTGTGAGACCCTTTTAGTGGTTTCCGTACTATTCACGAGTTCTTGAGATCACTTAATCGATCCCTGGATGTGCCAATCAAAGACTTGAGCTTTTGTATTGTCTTCTTCCTTAGCAATGCAAGTGGCATTTAGGTTGATACGAACGAAGCCTTATTGGTTAATAAACGAACAAAGACTTATTGGTTCAAGTAATGTGTCAGTATAGGGTGACATTCCTCCATATGAACTATTACCATATAAACAAGCACGTTTAACTTAGTATTTGAGACCGATGTCATCATTCAAGTACGAAACACATCTCATATCCATCATGTTAATATACCTTTTATATGTTTTCGACCCGTTATGCATATAATAATTGGTAGTACCAGACGTTAAACACCAATCCCTACACATTGTTGATAGTCCATTTATGACAATTAATGAGTGTTATCCATAGCTGTCAATCATAGATCTTTACCGTTCTTGATGAAGATTTATCCAGAAACGTACGTACCATATTTATAAAGATGTATTGTCACTAATCCGAATAGATCAACTAAGATCATTTGAATCTTTAATTGATTGCTGTGCGGCTTTCTGACTTTTTTTATATTCAATTTTTAGCTGTTTACAAATTCATGGTTTTAAACGTCTTAACAAAGATTGTGCATTAAAGGTGTACAGGGTATACTAAATTTAGTATTGATATTTAGGACTCTGTAGTATCAGTTATTTATGTAACTGTTAACGGTCTGATAATGAATAGCATGTTCAAAGAGGAATTAAAATGTGGCAACTTTCAAACATAACCCAAAGCATAAGAAACAAGACGGCTGATACGATCATCGATGTGTCTGTGTTTTAAATCCCGAGTGAATTGGTCTAGAGTTTTTAGACACTACCAAACCAGACCAAAATTACAGCACTTGCATCTTACTATCATTCTAATAATGTTCGACTGCTTTTTGTTGATACTATATAAAGGCAACAGTAGTATACCGCTGTTCAAAACTCATAAATCCATGGACAAAAAACAAAATCGGGGTAACAAACTAAAACCGAGGGAAACGCATTAAATATAAGAGGAGAACAACGACATAACACCGAAACGTAACACACACAGAAACGGACCAAGCATCAGACAAAACACCACAAGAATAACAAATATAACATGAAAACCAAATACATGAATTTGGGATAGACAAGTACCGTGCCACGTCTTATCTCAATTTCTCAAAAATAAGAGAAAACACAAACGACTCAACGTTAAAATGCAACACACACAGAAACGAACAATAATATAACAATGGCCATCTTCCTGACTTGGTACAGGACACTTTTAAATTTAATTTAATGTATGCAATTGGTTTTAATATACGTAACCTTCTGAAACCTTTGTCTATTCTGTCACTCCAGTGAGACTAAATCACAGTCAATAATGTCTAAAATGATTCTTGAATCAGTTGTGATGAACAGAAACTGAGATATATAAGTAAAGCCTCTATCTGTAGTGTAAACAAGTTCTTTTAAAGTTTACCAGGTGAGGTATGAGGACATCAGATGCATATGATATGGGTTTATTACTACTCGGGAAAAAAAATGATTTTTTGGCGTTTATCTAAATTCTATAAAAGAGAGGCGAGGAATGACAATGGGACGTTTTTAAAAACACATAAGTCGAAAATAAACTGACAAGACAAGGTCTGAGGAAAAATCGATTAAATAAATTCAACAGTGCACAATTTACAACAATAAAAACTGAAAACTGAGAAAAATTAACACCAACAACAACCTGCTCCTGTAGGGTCAGTAAATCCTGTAACCCATTTGGCAACTGTCGGGTTGCTATTGTAAGTATAAATCCAGTGATAAGTCTGAATTTAGTGGTTCCCATTCATGTTAATGAGAACGTTATTGTGGTTACTACAATTAGAATATAGCCGTTGTTATTTGTGAAACAGATATTGTATAAAGGTCAACAAACTATAGGTGACATTTACCTTGCAAGTTTCTTGTGCTCCTCTGTGTCAGATTTCATTGCACAGTGAATTACAAACTGATTAAATATATCTCTCTGAAAACAAACAGAAGAAAGACCTTCTTAAAGTTCAAGTACTAATAAGAATATTCAAAATAGCTGGATTGAACTTAATTGGTACCTTTAATTACATCATAATAGTAATCTCTTTGTTTACTTTTTTAATAATTAAAATCATGCATGGAATTTAAGTAGTAAATATATAATAAAAATCATTGCTGCAGGGTATTAATTAAGTTTATGCAAATAAATTTAATTCATTACGTTATTCACAAACAAAAGAAACAAATACTATGTTTCTTCCGTTTCACAATTGAAACTGCACTCTAAAGTCTAAAGTTAACGACAATTTGGACGATTTTTCGTTCCAATTTATCATTATTTCACAAACAAAATTCTATTGACATTAAGTAAGATGTTCCTATATCCAAAACTGTTCGCCTTGCGCATATCTGTAGTGAGGTCTTCAGTTTTAAAACACGTAAAATATGTTAGACTTGTACAAATTATAAAAAAATTGTACTTTAAATTTATAAATAAAGATTTGGTAAAGAAGTTTTAGAATTTGAGGTTCTCCATACTCTTCAATTTGGTACTCGTTTGGCTTCATAACTATTTTGATCTGAGCGTCTCTGATGAGTCTAATGAAGCCAAAACGCGTTTCAGGCGTATTTAATTATAATCCTAGTACCGTTAACTGTATCCGTAAAAATTGCATATGTTTCATCTGCAGAAAGTTAAAGTCTAAACATTATGTTAAACAACTACTAGAAATTGAAAGATTCAGTCTGACAAAATAATATAAATACATTCATAAAGATAACCTTACACTGGAAGAGAGATACAGTTTAAAAAGTCATAAACATATATCATAATTCAGAAAAAAACAAAAACAAACGTGGTCACAAGTTTACATATACCATGGATGTCTAATCAGAAAGGCTACAAAACGTACCTGAGCATGACTTCCGCCAATCTTTATGACTTGGTATCTGACAGGACTGACTAGGTCTACAGCCTTAGCAAAGTCCCCATTATCATAGGATACTAACGCTTCACAGAGGGCTAGTCCAACTTCTGTTGTTACGTCATAATTATAACCCTTTCCATTCCTGTAAAATATTGTATCCTTATGTGTACTTCATAGTTCATTTTTATTCTTAATAATGTTACGTGTCAATATTTGTCTCTGTTAATAAGAAATGGGAATCATAACGTATATCTATTAACAATGAAGTTCTTCTGAATATTGTGTTATCAGGAACATTACCTCAAATCTAAACTTGGTCATTTTATTATTATATTATTATACGTTATTATTCGTTCACTTTATTATTGTTCTCGTGGTCTAATTCCAATAAAATATTGTATACATCAATATGACGTAACCCTTTTTAACTAGCAACCTCGTTGTATTTTCATTATCGCGATGTAAATTTTCATATTGGATATTTCTGAAGGTGTTGCCTGCATGGAATTTCGATACGGTCTTAATAAATAAAGGCAACAGTAGTATACCATCGTTCGAAATTCATAAATCGTTTGAGAAAAAAAATCCGAGTTATAAACTAAAACTGAAGGAAGCACATCAAATATAAGAGGAGAACTACGACACAACAGAGACTCAATATTAAAATGTAACAGACACAAAAACGAACTATAATATAACAATGGTAATTTTCCTGATTTAGTACAGGACATTTAAACAAATGGTGGGTTGAACCTGGTTTTGTGGTATGCCAAACCTCCCGCTTTCAGATTCTCTTTTATTCAATATTACAATTAATATATGATATGTGAATCGAATTCCTTATTTTGAAGAACAACAACTGAAAATAAACTATTATGAACATGAAATATACCTTTTCTTTTCTGGTCTTTCATTTTCTTTTCGCATTGAATTAGACGGGATACGTTCCTTATACGATATTAGTTTTGCTCATTATTGAAGGCAATTTAGCGCTCTATTATAGTGTATACACTGTCCTTAAGGTAGATGGGGTGTCTAAATTATAATCCATAGAATTTTTAAATAATTTGCCAAAATGTAGTTTATATCATGCTTTTTAAAAACTAATAATAAAAAGAATGGGTCACGGAGCTTTTTTCACGCTACACGATGTTCAAAATTGACAAGTTTTGTATAGATTATTCATCGAAAGCCCATTTTGTTTGCAATAAAGGGTAAACTACACCATATAATTTTGAGATAACATATGAGAAGATAGCTTTAATAGTATGCTTCCAGTTAATAAAAAGAAAAAATGGGGTCACCGGACCGGTTTTCTTGCTACATAATAAAATAGGTAAATTCCTAACACATTGTAAAAGTACCTTTATCTGAATTATCTGCCCTTGTATTTGAGTGCCTCCCCTTAAGTGGCCAAGTTAAAGGTGAAAAAATTTAATCAGACAAAAGTTTTCTGTTTTTTGTAAAATACAACCATGAATATGATAAAACATGTAATTTTCTATATTGAAATGAAAGTTCTTACACATGAATTTCCTAATGCTCTCAAAATTTGCACATTCTATAAAAGATCTAGATTTCTGGTATTTCCGAATCCAAGATGAAGGAAGACTGTGAGTGAAAATACCACAACACCCTTAGTAATGCTACTTGGAGGGTGGGGGCTTAATCTCTATCTACCTTAAATATCCACATGATAGTTGTCTAATTTGCAACCATCATACTTCATCTCCTTAGCCTTGTAATGTAAAATTTTAGTTTTAGTAAAAGACCATTATTAACTTTTAAAATGAAGTGTCAAAAAAAATCAGCAAAACATTTACTTGACAAAACTCCTCATCGATTCCAGCAACTTTCCTGCAGAAACTTTATCGCCTGCTCCTATACATGACATCATGAAGTGAGCATCGTTAAATGCAAGCACATGATCATCTAGATGTTGTTTACATACGTCCTGGATGTCTTTATATCTATCTCCAACATTTACACCTTACAAAAGTTATAAAAAATAATCATTATGACTAGATGACTATCCCATCGAACTAGAAATAAAGGATGCTTACTGTTCTAGAGCACCTTATATCATACCCCTGTTTTTTGTGGGGTTCGTGTTGCTTAGTTTTTACTTTTCTATGTTGTGTCATGTGCACTATTATTTGTCTGTTTATCATTCGGTTTTAGCCATGGAGTATTCAGTTTATTGTCGAGCTATGAGTTTGATTGTCCATCTGGTATCTTTCGCCCCTTTTTTAAAGCCGACAGTAATAGTTTGACCGAGTTTTGATTGAAATGGCAAGCATTGTATTGATAACAGGAGATGATTACACTGTCGAGTCGTCGTCTGAGTTGTTTAGTAGTTTATGGAGTTTCATCAGTTAGTGTGTGTTACCTTTATTTTCTTTGAAGATTGGCGAGATTTGAACGTCGTTATTATATAAGTCTTGTTATAGAATAGGAACTAAATGTTGAAAGTTGTATCTATAATACTAAAGTTACGAGGTCCAATTTGTCAGCCGTCATCACGTAAAAACGATGAATCAAAGAATTCAACTTTATATATAACTAATATAGTACAATGGTATTGATTAAAAATTACACCACTCTAGGCCCATTTGTTTTCCACGTAATTAATATTGCCAATAATTAAGAAGTTCCGGATCGAGCCCGACACCGATACCAATAGTATATTCACCTGTTACCTATTACCTTATCTGTACCTTCCGCATCTGACAGGCGCACCACCAAACAGTGTATTTAGAATTTTGCTGTATACTGTTGAGTAAAAAATATTCCATTCCAGGCCCTTTTGTTTTCCAAATCATTAATATTACTAATAATTGATAGGTTCCAGGTCGACGGGTTCAAACAGAAAGATTTTGAAAGCAGAGAAAACTGTGCACCTTATACATGTTATAATCGGCATGACTTTATCAGATGACAATACCAATACTAAAATAAGGCATACGCATAGTTATATATCAGTCACGGACCCGCGATATCACGGGTGTGTTCTAGTATTCTATAAATTTACAGCTAAAATGTAATAAAATACGCGTCTGAAACTTTCTAACCACTGACCTTCTAGTTGTAACCTGTAAAGCAATGAGCATGCATCAACCATATCTAACATTGCTCCAGATTTTGCCGCTAGAGGTCCTACCTTAATACAAAAAAAGAATAACAGTAAAAACGAGTTAGAGGTCGTCTTTCACTTGCAGTGAGATGAAAATTTCTTCTTCCTTTTGGTGAAGGCCTAACTGTGACTTTGAGATGAAGAACAGTAATAGAAGCGCCAAACATTTGTAGTGTGTGTGTTTTACTGAGCATGTACTGACTGTGTATTGTGGATGGATACCCCATATCCTTTGTTTTTCTATTATTAATAAGTTCAAAGCGTGTAGAACTCATCAAAAGTATTTATTATTAAGTTCAATACTTCTCAAAAATGATATGATTGCCAATAAGACCACTCTTAATAGGAGACTAAATAACATAGGAATTAACAACTATAGGTCATCGTACGGCTTTCGTAAAGATGATTTGGCAAGCATATGTGGGTCCCTTTCGTTATACTTCAGATGCAAAAATACTATCAAATAATATTTGATAATAAAATGTTTTAGACTTCACCAATGAAACATCATGAAGTTGTGGTCTATTTAGTAAGTGCCTTAGTTACTTTCTTTGAAGTTGTTCAAACTCTGCTGGACAGATGACTGATTTGCAATCAAAAACATGTTTTTTCATTTATATCTATGTCATATGTATTTGGTCTCTCGGTTTATTTGGTAAAAATGTTATACATATACTCAATCAAAGACACACATAGAAACAAAAGGATTTTCCATCAACATTGTTTGACAGCAATATATGTTATTTATTTATTCACTTTCCATTCTGTCAACAGCAATATTGTCTCTTTTTATTTCTTACACTGTAGCAATTCCACCCCCCCCCCCCTCCTTTTTTAGAAAAGAAAATTGTCGTCCCAACACCCTACTCTTATTACCTCCCCTAAATATACAAAAGACTTACCTGAGAATCATACAATCCTACTGCATCAGAGTAGTTCCCTAAAACAAAAATATTGTTTTACAATACATGTATCACAGAGTTTGTTGATAATTTGAGCTTTATAAATTATGTATTGTATACAATACAATATTGTTATTAATCAAGGACGATGTCGGAACATCTGTAATATTTTATGATTTATCTTTGCATTCTAAATTCATCTGTATGTACATGTATGTGAAATATTAATATTCAAAATGTATAAATTGCTTGTTCGGTGTCAATACACAAACTGGTCTGAAAGATCTTGATTATATAAACAAAGAAAGACAACAACAATTCATTATAAAAAGAAGAAAAAAGAGACAAAATTGTGAAAAAAAATATAGATTATGTGACAGATTGCGTGAAATTCACCAGCTCCAAATGAATAATTCAAGTAATACATAAATGTGTCTTAAATGATTTTCACTTTTTTTTAAATCTAATACAACAGACTTTATCCATAAACATATATTTATATCTACCTTTTCAACATTATAAAGTGCATAATGCCAGTAGTCATGACATGCTATCATTCCACAAACCTGAAACAATATATATATATATATATACATGTGTCAATCATATGGCGAATTATCATTAGATAATAAAACTTTCTACGTTATTAATCAGTTCCCCTTTCCTTTTCACAAATGTGACCTACCAAATTAGACTGTTTACCGGGTTTGTAATAACATGAGCAACAGGACGGGTGTCACATTTGGAGCAGAATCTGCTTACTCTTCTGGAGCATCTGAGATCACCACAGTTTTAGTGAGGTTCGTGTTGTTTAGTCTTAAGTTACATTTTCTATAATTGTTGTTTCTTGTGTACTTTTATTTGTAGGTTTGTCTTGGTTTCAGCCATGGCGTTGTCAGTTTCTTTGGTTTGTTTTTTTCGATCTATTAGTATGACTGTCCTTCTGGTATCTTTTGCCCCTTTATTATTTCATATTTCATCTGGGTTTTTTTTCGTGGTTTTTTTTTTTTTTTTTAAGTTTAGAGATTAGTAAATAAACTTTTAAGGGGGCGCGGGTTTAAATCAATTTTTTTTTTATAGGATTTCGCTATATTTTTCTATAAATGAACTTTATCATATAATTAACGGAAAAATGAAATTAAAAGATTGGGTCAGTGCCTACTGGCAATCCCTTGAGATGCATGTAATGCAGTAATATACCTAAGTGCATCGTAACCCACATTGTGATTGGATAAAATACAAATAACTCTCCCACGTATATTACTATCAGTTACTTACATTCCAATCATTCTCTGTCGCTGACATGAATTGCAGTCCTTCATCTTGGCGTCCTCCCATCTCAAATACATGTGCCATAGCATGGGTAGCCCAGGCATCGTGTCGGTTTATATCAAGGCTCTAAACTCAAAAAATGAAATGTGTTGAATTTTATTTTGTTTTCATATGATAATAAGAATTTAGTTATCCTTTTGTAATCTTTATGTAGTGGGGTAAAAGCTTTTACATAGTGTCTATGAAGCGCTTAAGATATCTGTACTAAAAACAACCGCACAAGCAAAGCATTTAAAACCATTTGAAATTAAAGAAAGAAGCAACGAATACTACAGTTTCATGAACCAACGATAAAATACAAAATTACATCAAGATTTCGTTTGTTTTTCTATACATTGTTTAAACTATGTCACAGAGAGCATGTGAGACGAAATGGTGCATTTATTACGAAAATATAATGCAACTTTTGGAATGCCTCGGTTAATCAAATAAAGAAATCGTATGGAACTAACATGTAATGTAGTTATTAATATATTATTTAAAAACAAGACCAATACTGCGTCTTTACCCGTGTCGCGGTATGCAATTGATTAAGGTTATATGTTTGCGAAACCATTACTGCTCATTCCCTCTCATAGAAACCAATAGCAAAAATATGTTGTATAAATGAGTGTTGTAAACTTCAAGCTATTAGAAAGAAAAAAATGCTGACGACAGCATAATCATGCTCCATACAAACAAAATAGTATTCCTATCCATAGAATCAAAGAAAAGTTAACAAAAGATTTAGTCTTAAGTGTTACGGACGGACGGATGGGCAGAGTGCAACGGTTACTATTCCTGATTTTACCGTTGGCAACCCAGATTATAAGTAATTGAGTACTATTAGCCACTATGACGAGACAACATCACTGTTCATAGACAAAGAGGTAATTAAACTCATCATAGATACCATGAATACAATTTTACATATACGCCAGACCCACGTTTCGTCTACAAAAGACTAATCAGTGACGCTCGAATCAAATAATCTGAAAAGGCCAAATAAAGTTCGAAGTTGAAGAGCATTGAGGACCAAAAATTCCTAAAGGTAAAGGTGCATCCACCACTTATCTTTTATATCAGTTTTAGTCATTTATCATAACCATATCAATTTACGTAATATAAAAATTAAGTACCATCCTTGCTGTTTTTTCTGCACGATCATATAAGTTTGTTTCTTCTAAACCAAAAGCATACATCCCATATAGATACCTACAAAGAACTTGTGTAAGGGACGACATCAACAAATAATGAAGGATAAAAAACGTTATTCAAATAGTTTGGGGGTGGGGGTCAAAATTGCTACAAGTTTTGTTTAATTGACATCGATTGTATATATCCTTATTGGTTAATCAATTTTTCCTAAATTTAGTTAAGAGGAGGGTAGGGGGGTCAGTGAAAAAACTATATGAATTAAGTTTGTTATCCTACATTGAACCTTTGATGTCGTCCCTAATAACAATATATATAGAAGAAGATGCTTTATTTCCATAAAATGGGCTCACAAGGAGCATAATATAATAATATCATTGTAATATTATTCTTTTACAATCATATATATATCGACAGTCGATACATCAAATAATATGTTAAGACGAGTTATAAATCATAACAAAAAGACAAAAAAAAATTCAAAAAAATATGTAAATCAACAATTAAGATACATGCACTGACATGCACTCTAATCAGTCATATGAAATTAAATTTGTAAATACAAGTAGATTCAACATATATTATTTATAATGTCATTATGCCGCAATACATCAATCATTTAAAGATAAAACTTGGTGAGTTTTTTTTTATTTAAGGAATGACTGTAATATTTTTTCTGTCTATGAAGAAATAACATTAAAAAAATTGGTGCACACTTAATAACGCGCGTAGCGGGTTATTTAACAGTGTGCATCACATTTTTTATGTTATTTCGAATAGACAGAAAAAATAATACAGTCATTTCTTATAATTTAATTCTTAATTCCGTTTTAAACCGTAGAAAAACATGAAAAACGTTGATGAAGTCACGGTCACTTGACTAAATTATGTCTATGGGCTGATAACAAAATAACTTCAGCCAATCAGAAGACGCGTTACATTCAAAATTAAATTATAAGTTGAGGTAATAAATGACTGATATATTTTTTTTTCTGTCTCTGAAGATTAACATAAAAATATAATGTGCGCACTGAATAACCCGCGTAGCTAATCAGAGGACGTGTTACACCCAAAATTAAATAATTCTACAGGGAAATATATAAAGAAATAACATAGAAAAATGTGGTGCGCACTGAATATTTTAAGGTGTCAGCCAATCAGAAGAAGAGTTACATCCAACATTAAATTATTGTCAAGACACAGTCACACATGCATGACTTTTCAATTGAAACGAATTGTATGTTAATCGCTTTGAAAAACTGTATAGTCTAAGCTTTTGTCCACAAGGAACTAGAAAAATAATATTAGTATATAAGAAGGTGTTTTGTGATTGCCAATGAGACAACTCTTCACAAGAGAACAAAATGACGCCATTAAAACAACTCTGGATCAGTATTCACTGTACGGCCTTCAACAATAAGTAAAGCCCATACCGCATAGTCAGCTATAAAAGGTCAGAACTGATGCATTTATTAACACCAAAAAAATCAAAAATGTTCCAATCCTCTAATTCGCAACATACCCGTATAATGGCATTGACTTTTTCCAGTAAGGTATTACTCTTGCTATTCCGTCTCTCATCTGAGGGTGATATGCCAGATAGAAATAGGAGTCATGAGCAAACTTTAGAGCAAGCATGTCTAATGGATTGTCGACCAAGATGTCCTCCCAAACATCACAAGCTTTTGAAGTCTCCCTGAAATACATTAACACAAGACAAGAAGTCGTAACAAGCATTGCAAGCTTTTGGCGTCTCTCTGAAATACATAAACATAACACAAGATGTCCTCCTAAATATTATAAGCTTTTGCTGTCTCTTTGAAATGCAAAGTATTCTCCCAGACTCCTTGACACCGCAAGCTTTCATGTTTCCATAGAATTTTCCACAACGAGGAGGAGAATGCCAAGTTTATGGGGATGCAGGATATAGTGAGTAAAACAAAGTCGGGACGAAAGATAAATGGGGTAGTAAAGTGGGGATATTTGGAATGAAAAACAAAGAAAAATAAGAGAATAAAAGTTGAAGTGGTTAAAAATTACACATAGTGAGATATAGGAAATAAGTATCCCCTCCAAGGTCACATGGTTAATGATCACTGTCATTTTAAGATTGATGAGATACAGTTCTAGTAGGCTTATGAAGACTTTTTCTACATTGGTTAAAGGTATAGGGGGAGGGTTGAGATCTCACAAACATGTTTAACCCCGACGCATTTTTGCGCCTGTCCCAAGTCAGGAGCCTCTGGTCTTTGTTAGTCTTGTATTATTTTAATTTTAGTTTCTTGTGTACAATTTGGAAATTAGTATGGCGTTCATTATCACTGGACTAGTATATATTTGTTTAGGGGCCAGCTGAAGGACGCCTCCGGGTGCGGGAATTTCTCGCTACATTGAAGACCTGTTGGTGACCCTCTGCTGTTGTTTTTTATTTGGTCGGGTTGTTGTCTCTTTGACACATTCCCCATTTCCATTCTTAATTTTATTTGCAATAAACTGAAATCGTTTTGTCCGTTTATCTGCCAACATGGTTACTACTTAAGCATGGTAAAATCTGTATTAACACCATTAACATTTACATGCATACTGAACACTCACTCATGCATTATTTGTACATTACTGAAATATTTTAGTTAGTTAATCTTTTTTAAACACCCTATTTTTACATAACAGAGAAGAGGACAAGGAAATAGTACAACTAATCCATATTTTGAAGCTATTGTTATTTACTGTTAATTTAAAATAATTTGCGTGAATTTATAAATGCGATTGTTGCGCAATGGACATTTTGCGAGGCGTATTTTTGCGATTGAGATATAACTGCATATAAATTACAATGCAAGTTTGTATAATTGTAAAGCCCATCTGGTAATGTATAAATAAGTAAAATGAATGATAAAACGCATCCAAAAGATTAGTGAATTGCCAGACTGTGTTTATGATTTATAATATTTCTAAATTATTTTCATTGAATATTTATACAAACCCTTCAGCCCATAACTTCACAGCTGATACATGTTTTCTTTCCCTCTGAGAAACTTTCTGCTGTTCAGCTATTTTTTCCAAACTGTATATTTCATTTTTGAATTCCGGGTCTAAATCGATTGTCCGACCAGTTCCGAGTAAATCTAATCCGTTCTTTATCACACGACCCATTACTACAACAAAAAAAGTCGTCATCAGAAACTTGAAATATAGCACTAGCGATTGCCAAAAAAAAAAAGCAGACTTTATAGGTAGTATCTATCTTTGAAGAGTATTTCAGAACTTCAGTACTTGTAGGATTTATAACAAACCTTTCTAAGATAAATGTTACTCCTATAGTTCTTCGACCTGTTTCGGCTCTTTTATGTCCTTGGCTTTCAAATATTCGGCTTTAAGTGATCGAGATGAAGGAAACAAAGAAAAGCACCTCGAACGCATCACATTTATAATATGTTTCTATTGTTTATGCAACTGGTACATATAATACATGTATCTGTAATAGCATATGTATATATCCGTGTTTAAGGCCGTACCTGGACCTATAATGGTTTACTTTTATAAATTGTTACTTAGATGGACAGTTGTCTCATTGACACTCATACCACATCTTCCTATATCTATATATGGGATGTTCTCTGTTCTTCCTTGTAAAAGTATAATTACCAGTGAGACAACCATACCTCAGTGACCAAAAAAAGTAACTACAAATGAATGTGTCACTGTAGGGCCTTCAAAACTGAGCAAAAAGACATTACATCGTGTAGTAAGTTAGAAAAACTATCTTAACAGCCAAATGTAAAACAATTCCAATAAAAATAACAGTGCACACGCTGAAATGTCTCGCCTTCTTTACTAATCATTGATATTATGTTGATAGTCCTAAAGATAATTTAAAAGCTTTATTTCAACTGTCACATACACTTAACATTAACCAAGAAAACTAAACATTGACCAATGAACCATGAAAATGAGGTCCAGTCAGATGAACCTTGACAGGCAGGCATATACAGCTACATGTACCAATGCTTCCATACAACAAATATAGTTGACCTATTGATTATAGTTTAGGAAAAACAGACCAGTACACAAAAAATTACCACTGAGCAATGAACCGTGAAAATGAGATGAAGGTCAAATAAAATCTGCGTGACTGACATAAAAAAAGATAATAATATATTTTCAAACACCAAATATAGTTGACCTATTGCATATATACACCTGGAAAAAAGTATTCAACACCAAATTGAAATTGAATTAAAAAAAACACTCATTATTTTTTTGTGATATAATTTGGTAAAATAGAACCAGTTCAACATTATTTAAGTAACACCTGAGTTTAATCAATAAATATCGACTCGATAAGTTTTTATCTGCACATGCAGCTACTGTACCCGTTAACAGCAAAAAAGATGTTTTGATCCTCATTGTTTTCAGCACTTTAAATAACCAAGTTTTTAAAATTATGTGATTGACACCTTATAATGGGTCCTTGACAACTCTTAACTGCAGCAAGATGGCAGATTATCAGCATAAGAGAAGCAGGGATGTCGCTGTAACAACTGCACGCATTGTTGGTCATTACCATTCCACTGAAGTCGTTTTGAGAATAAAAATCAGGCAATAAACGCTGTAAAAGACCTTCCGAGATAATGAAGACCCCCTATACCATTTGCTAGAGAAAATCAAGCATAATGAAGGTTGGTCAGAAGGAAACCCATTGCATACAAGACAATCCTAAAATAGGAGTGGTGGCCATACAAGAGCCTTTTAACAAGAACTGTTCGAGATCAACTCATCGCTACTGCATGGTTACCGTGCGATAATACCATTTCGGAGACCTTTGCTAACGAGCAGACTTACAGTTTTCCGTATCCAATGTAGTGCAGAGCTCGCTAAAGTTGGAAATTAGCATCGTGGAGGAAGATCCAATGTTCAAATGGAATTTGGTTCATCTTGCTTGGCCCGATCGTAGCCCGGCTTTGAACCATATTGAGCTTATATGGGACACTATTGGGCGGAAAGTGAGCGAAAGGACACCCCAGTTCAAACACAACATGAAATAAACAATTCCCTTCATCAGAAATGGTTGCTGCTACCTTAGCAACAAATTAGTCGATTTATGGCAGGAATCAGAAGACGTTAAGATGCGGTTATCCGTTTGAATGGAGGCTGCGCACAAAGTACTAATTCTTTGGCGTATAACGATCAACCATGATGTGAACAGTCATCTGAAGATTAATTTTGAAATGTCTGACATTGTAAAGTTCGACTACAGTGAAACTTGTCAAATGCGTTTTTTTTGTACAAAAAACACTTCATTTTGTTATTGAAATTGTGGTTATATAAATCATTTTTTTTTAAACATTTTTTTTTCGTTGCAATGCCCATGTTATCGTGAACTATGTTTCAATGATATTATACACATATTTTATTATATTCCATCAAAAAAAGAGGCTGATTTTTCAAATTTTAAAAAATCAAGGTGTTGCAATACTTTTTTCCATGTGTATAGTATAAGAAAAAAGACCAAAACTCAAAAACTTATCTTTGACCACTGAACCATGAAAATGAGGTCAAAGTCAGATCACACCTGCCAGTAAGACATGTACATCTTACAATCATTCTTTATATATACCAAATATAGTAAACCTATTGCATAGAGTATAAGAAAACAGACCAAAACTCAAAAACTTATCTTTGACCACTGAACCATGAAAATGAGGTCAAAGTCAGATCACACCTACCAGTAAGACATGTACATCTTACAATCATTCTTTATACCAAATATAGTAAACCTATTGCATAGAGTATAAGAAAACAGACCAAAACTCAAAAACTTATCTTTGACCACTGAACCATGAAAATGAGGTCAAGGTCAAATGACACCTGCCAGTTGGACATGTACACCTTACAGTCCTTCCATATACTGAATATACTAGACCTATTGCTGATAGTATCTGATATATGGACTAAACCATCAAAACTTAACCTTGTTCAATGATCCATGAAATGAAGTCGAGGTCAAGTGAAAACTGTCTGACGGGCATGAGGACCTTGCAAGGTACGTACATACCAAATATAGTTATCCTATTACTTATAATAAGAGAGAATGTAACATTACAAAAATTATTACCTTCTTTTTCAAGTAGTCACTGAACCACGAAAATGAGGTCATGGACATTGGACATGTGACTGACGGAAACTTCGTAACATGAGGCCTCTATATACAAAGTATGAAGCATCCAGGTCTTCCACCTTTTCAAATATAAAGCTTTTACGAAGTTAGCTAACGACGCCACCGCCGCCGGATCACAATCCCTATGTCGACCTTTCTGCGCAGGCTCGACAAAAAAAACAACAACAGACCGAGTTATATATGCATACAGCAAAAAACGAAAAGACAACGACCAGCGACTGCTACTGAAGTACAGGCTCCTGTCAGACTATTTATTCTATTGGTATTGCATGTGAGTCGATGGTACGATGTTATCCATAGATTTAAGCCAAGACATGGCTTTGGTTTAGGTGACACATTAACTATTCTTTACTAAAGTGCAAGTCATTCTGTTTAAGTGCAAGTCATTCTGCTTAAGTGCAAATCATTCTGTTTAAGTGCAAGTCATTGTGTTTAGGTCGAATTGAGTCCAGCAAGCAGCAGCTCAGAACTACGGTATATAAAATTTAAAAACACACTGAAAAAGACTTTGGTGAACATTGAACATACTTTCGTTGGGGTTTTATAATACACCATCGACTATTTATCATATGAACTCCAGTTTACATATACTTTCCCACTTAGAAAATAGGAAAATCCATTAGTGTAATTAAATTTCAACCAGCAATTAGGAAGAAATCGTTTGGCATACAACCACAGAAACAATAAACCAGTACAATGTAAGACCGAGCCATACATGTATGTGACAGCAATAAAAAAATATAGTTCTCCATGTTATCCTCTTTCGTCGGGAATAAAGAAAGTCTTTATGTATATCAAATATTAGTATCAATAAAGAACAACGTTTACATGTTTTTATGCTGTAAACATAGCAAAAGGCACAAAGGGCAGACATATAGATAGTCCATTGCTCTAGGAAAGGAGGGCAGACATACAGAAAGGAAAGAAGACAAACGGAAAGTCCATTCCTCCAGGAGGGTAAATATACGGCAGTCCGTTTCTCTGAAAAGGGAGGGCAGACAAACGGAACGTCCATTCCTCCAGGTGGGTAAACATACGGAAGTCCGTTTCTCTGGGAAAGGAGGGCAGACAAACGGAACGTCCATTCCTCCAGGTGGGTAAACATACGGAAGTCAGTTTCCCTGGGAAAGGAGGGCAGACAAACGGAACGTCCATTCCTCCAGGAGGGTAAACATACGGAAGTCCGTTTCTTTGGGAAGGGAGGGCAAACAAACGGAAAGTCCATTCCTCCAGGTGGGTAAACATACGGAAGTCCGTTACTCTGGGAAAGGAGGGCAGACAAACGGAACGTCCATTCCTCCAGGAGGGTAAACATACGGAAGTCCGTTTCTCTGGGAAAGGACGGCAGACAAACGGAACGTCCATTCCTACAGGTGGGTATACATACGGAAGTCAGTTCCCCTGGGAAAGGAGGGCAGACAAACGGAACGTCCATTCCTGCAGGTAGAAAAACATACGGAATTCCGTTTCTCTGGGAAAGGAGGGCAGACAAACGGAACGTCAATTCCTCCAGGATGGTAAACATACGGAAGTCCGTTTCCCTGGGAAAGGAGGGCAGACAAACGGAACGTCCATTCCTCTAGGTGGGTAAACATACGGAAGTCCGTTTCTCTGGGAAAAGAGGCAGACAAACGGAATGTCCATTCCTCCAGGTGGGTAAACATACGGCAGTCAGTTTCCCTGGGAAAGGAGGGCAGACAAACGGAACGTCCATTCCTCCAGGTAGGTAAACATACAGAAGTCCGTATCTCTGGGAAAGAAGGGCAGACAAACGGAACGTCAATTCCTCCAAGATGGTAAACATACGGAAGTCCGTTTACCTGGGACAGGAGGGCTGACAAACGGAACGTCCATTCCTCCAGGTGGTTAAACATACGGATGTCCGTTTCTCCTGGAAAAGGAGGGCAGACAAACGGAAAGTCCATTCCTCCAGGTGGGTAAACATACGGAAGTCCGTTTCTCTGGGAAAGGAAGGCAGACAAACGGAAACGTCCATTCCTCCAGGTGGGTAAACATACGGCAGTCAGTTTCCCTGGGAAAGGAGGGCAGACAAACGGAACGTCCATTCCTCAGGTAGGTAAACATACGGAAGTCCGTATCTCTGGGAAAGAGGGCAGACAAATGGAACGTCATTCATTCCAAATGGTAAACATACGGAAGTCCGTTTCCTGGGAAAGGAGGTGCGACAAACGGAACGTCCATTCCTCCAGGTGGTAAAACATACGGAAGTCCGTTTCTCTGGGAAGGAGGGCAGACAAACGGAACGTCAATTCCTCCAGGAGGGTAAAATAACGTGAAGGAGAGACACGAACGTCTTCCAGGTGTAAACATACGAAGTCATTCCTGAAAGGGCAGACAAACACGTCCATTCCCAGTGGTAAACGAGTCGTTCTGAAGAGAACAAGACCTCTCCAGAGGTAACATCGAAGTCCGTTTCCCTGGGAAAGGAGGGCAGACACGAACGACGATCCTACAGTGTAACATACGGAAGCTCGAGTTTCTCGGGAAAGGAGGCAGACAAACGGAACGCCATTCCTCCAGGTGGGTAAACATACGGAGTCAGTTTCCTGGGAAAGGCGAAAAGGAACGCCATATCTCCAGGAGGTCATTCATAGGAAGGTCCAGTATCTCTGGAATCGAGGGCAGAAAACGGAACGTCAACATCAAGGATGGTAAACATACAGAAGTCAAGTTCCGTCGGAAAGGGAAGGGCAGACAAACGGAACGTCCATTCCTCCAGGTGGTTAAACATACGGAAATCCGTTTTCTGAATAGGGAGACAAACGGAACGACAACGCAGGGTAATACTACGGATGCGTATACATACGGAAGCGGCGACAACGGAAGTATCGTCAGGTAAACAACGGAATCCTTTCTCGGGAAAAGATGCGAATCGACCGTTTCTCCATGGGGGACAAAGGAAGTCCGATTCCTCGTGGAAAGACAGAAAACACTCCATTTCCGGAGGGGTAAACAACGGAAGTCATTTCCCTGCAGGAGGCAGAAAAACGGAAGTCGTTCTCCTTGGTAACAACGGAGCAGACAACCTGGAAAGAATCACAAAGGAACGTCCATTCCTCCATGGTAAAACGAGCATTCCTGGAAAGGGAGAAACGATCATCCCCAGTGTACATACGAAATCGTTTCCGGAAAGGAGGCAGACAAACGGAACGTCCATTCCTCCGTATGTAGACATACAGGAAGTCTGTTTCCTGGGAAAGGAGGGCAGACAAACGGAACGTCCATTCCTCCAGGTGGGTAAACATACGGAAGTCCGTTCTCTGGGAAAGAGGGCAGACAAACGGAACGTCAATTCCAATGGTAAATAGAATCGTTACCGGAATGCGGTCTGAGAAACGGAAGCATCACAGGTAACTACGGAAATCCTTAGTTGGTAAATACGGAAGACGATTCGGAACGCATACACAGGAAGGTAAAACATCGATCGTCTTGGGAAAGAGGAACATTCGGGAAAGGTCCTAGGGAAACAACGGAAGTCCTTCTCGGGAGGAGCAACAAAGGAACGTCCATTCTCAAGGAGGGAAAACAAGAAGTCCGTTCTCTCGGAAAGGAGGTAAACAAACGGAAGTCCTTCCTGGGAAAACGGAAGTCAGTTTCACGGAAAGATCCACCAAAGGAAACTCATTCCTCAGGAGGTAAAAACGGAATACCGTCATTCTCGGAAAGGAGGGCAACAAACGGAAGTCCATTCTCCAGGAGGTAAACATACGAGTCTTTCCTGGGAAAGGAGGGCAGACAAACGGAACGTATCTCCAGGTAGTAACATACGAATCCGTTTCTGCAAGGAGGGAGACACGGAAGGCCATTCCAGGTAAACTACGAATCAGTTTCCGGGAAAAGAGGGCGAAAAACGGAACGGTCCATTCCTCCAGGTGGTAAACATACGGAAGTCTGTTCCTGGGAAAAGGGCAGAAAACGGAACGTCATTCCTCAGTGTAAACATACGGAAGTCCTTTCTCGGGAAAGGAGGGCAAGACAAACGGAACGTCCATTCCTCCAGGTGGTAACAACGGAAGTCCGTTTCTCTTGGAAAGGAGGGCAGACAAACGGAACGTCAATTCCTCCAGAGGGTAAACATACGGAAGTCCGTTTCTCTGGAAAAGGACGGCAGACAAACGGAACGTCCATTTCTCCAGTGGGTAAACATACGGAAGTCAGTTTCCCTGGAAAGGAGGCAGACAAACGAACGTCCATCCTGCAGTAGGTAAACATACGGAAGTCCGTTTCCTGGAAAGAGGGCGGATAAACGTAACGTCCATTCCTCCAGGTGGTAAACATACGGAAGTCCGTTTCCCTGGGAAAGTAGGGCAGACAAACGGAACGTCAATTCCTCCAGGTAGTTAAACATACGGAAGTCCGTTTCCCTGGGAAAGGAGGGCAGACAAACGGAACGTCCATTCCTCCAGGTGGTTAAACATACGGAAGTCCGTTTCTCTAGGAAAAGAGGCAGACAAACGGAACGTCCATTCCTCCAGGTGGGTAAATATACGGAAGTCCGTTTCTCTGGGAAAGGAGGGCAGACAAACGGAACGTCCATTCCTCCAGGTGGGTAAACATACAGAAGTCTGTTTCCCTGGAAAAGGAGGGCAGACAAACGGAAAGTCCATTCCTCCAGGTGGGTAAACATACGGAAGTCCGTTTCTCTGGGAAAGGAAGGCAGACAAACGGAACGTCCATTCCTCCAGGTGGGTAAACATACGGCAGTCAGTTTCCCTGGGAAAGGAGGCAGACAAACGGAACGTCCATTCCTCAAGGTAGGTAAACATACGGAAGTCCGTATCTCTGGGAAAGAAGGGCAGACAAATGGAACGTCAATTCTTCCAAAATGGTAAACATACGGAAGTCCGTTTACCTGGGACAGGGGTGCTGACAAACGGAACGTCCATTCCTCCAGGTGGTTAAACATACGGAAGTCCGTTTCTTTGGGAGATGAGGGCAGACAAACGGAACGTCAATTCCTCCAGGAGGGTTAAAATACGGAAGTCTGTTTCTCTGGGAAAGAAGGGCAGACAAACGGAACGTCCATTCCTCCAGGTGGGTAAACATACGGAAGTCCGTTTCTCTGGGAAAAGAGGGCGGATAAACGGAACGTCCATTCCTCCAGGTGGGTAAAGATACGGAAGTCCGTTTCTCTGGGAAAGGAGGGCAGACAAACGGAACGTCAATTCCTCCAGGATGGTAAACACACGGAAGTCCGTTTCCCTGGAAAGGAGGGCAGACAAACGGAACGTCCATTCCTCCAGGTGGTTAAACATACGGAAGTCCGTTTCTCTGGGAAAGGAGGGCAGACAAACGGAACGTCAATTCCTCCAAAGGGTTAACATACGGAAGTCCGTTTATCTGGGAAAGGACGGCAGACAAACGGAACGTCCATTTCTCCAGGTGGGTAAACATACGGAAGTCAGTTTCCCTGGGAAAGGAGGGCAGACAAACGGAACGTCCATTCCTGCAGGTAGGTAAACATACGGAAGTCCGTTTCTCTGGGAAAGGAGGACAGACAAACGGAACGTCCATTCCTCCAGGATGGTAAACATACGGAAGTCCGTTTCCTGGAAAGGAGGGCAGACAAACGGAACGTCCATCCCTCCAGGTAGTTAAACATACGGAAGTCTGTTTTCTGGGCAAGAAGGGCAGACAAACGGAACGTCCATTCCTCCAGGTGGGTAAACATACGGAAGTCCGTTTCTCTGGGAAAAGAGGCAGACAAACGGAAAGTCCATTCCTCCAGGTGGGTAAACATACGGCAGTCAGTTTCCCTGGGTAAGGAAGGCAGACAAACGGAACGTCCATTCCTCCAGGTGGGTAAACATACGGCAGTCAGTTTCCATTGGAAAGGAGGGCAGACAAACGGAACGTCCATTCCTCCAGGTAGGTAGACATACGGAAGTCTGTTTCCCCGGAAAAGGAGGGCAGACAAACGGAACGTCCATTCCTCCAGGTGGGTAAACATACGGAAGTCCGTTTCTCTGAGAAAGGAGGGCAGACAAACGGAACGTCCATTCCTCCAGGTGGGTAAACATACGACAGTCAGTTTCCCTGGGAAAGGAGGGCAGACAAACGGAACGTCCATTCCTCCAGGTGGGTAAACATACAGAGGTCAGTTTCCCTGGGAAAGGAGGGCAGACAAACGGAACGTCCATCTCCTCCAGGTAGGTAGACATACGGAAGTCTTTCCCTGGGAAAGGAGGGCAGACAAACGGAACGTCCATTCCTACAGGTGGGTAAACATACGGAAGTCCGTTTCTCTGGAAAGGAGGGCAGACAAACGGAACGTCCATTCCTCCAGGTGGGTAAACATACGGCAGCAGTTTTCCTGGGAAAGGAGGGCAGACAAACGGAACGTCCATTCCTCCAGTGTAACATACGGAAGTCCGTTTCTCTGGAAAGGAGGGCAGACAAACGGAACGTCAATTCCTCCAGGATGGTAAACATACGGAAGTCCGTTTCCCTGGGAAAGGAGGGCAGACAAACGGAACGTCCATTCCTCCAGGTGGTTAAACAAACGGAAATCCGTTTCTCTGGGAAATGAGGGCAGACAAACGGAACGTCCATTCCTCCAGGAGGGTAAACATACGAAGTCCGTTACTCTGGGAAAGGAGGGCAGACAAACGGAACGTCCATTCCTCCAGGTGGGTAAACATACGGAAGTCCGTTTCTCTGGGAAAGAGGCAGACAAACGGAACGTCCATTCCTCCAGGTGGTAAACATACGGAAGTCCGTTTCTCTGGGAAAGGAGGGCAGACAAACGGAACGTCCATTCCTCAAGTGGTAAACATACGAAGTCTTTCCTGGAAAGAGGCAGAAAACGAACGTCCATTCCTCCAGTGGTAAACATACGGAAGTCGTTTCCTGGAAAGAGGCAGACAAACGGAAGTCCATTCCTCCAGGTGGTAAACATACGGAAGTCGTTTCCTTGGAAGGAGGGCAGAAAACGGAACGTCCATTCCTCCAGGTGGTAAACATACGAAGTCCGTTTCCTGGGAAAGGAGGGCAGACAAACGGAACGTCCATTCCTCCGGTAGTAAACATACGGAAGTCGTTTCCCTGGGAAGGGGCAGACAAACGGAACGTCCATTCCTCAGTGGTAAACATACGAAGTCCGTTCTCTGGGAAAGAGGGCAGACAAACGAACGTCAATTCCTCCAAGTGGTAAACATACGAAGTCCGTTTCCTGGGAAGAGGGCAGACAAACGGAACGTCCATTCCTCAGGTGGTAAACATACGGAATCCGTTTTCTGGAAAGAGGCAGACAAACGGAACGTCCATTCCTCCAGGGGGTAAAATACGAAGTCGTTTCTCTGGGAAAGGAGGCAGACAAACGGAACGTCCATTCCTCCAGGTGGTAAACATACGGAAGTCCGTTTCTCTGGGAAAGGAGGGCAGACAAACGGAACGTCCATTCCTCAGGAGGTAAACATACGGAAGTCCGTTTCCTGGGAAGGGGGCGACAAACGGAACGTCATTCCTCCAGGTGGTTAAACATACGGAAGTCCGTTTCTCTGGAAGAGGGCAGACAAACGGAACGTCATTCCTCCAGGAGGTAAAATACGGAAGTCTGTTTCTCTGGAAAGAGGCAGACAAACGGAAACGTCCATTCCTCCAGGTGGGTAAACATACGGAAGTCAGTTTCCCTGGGAAAGGAGGGCAGACAAACGGAACGTCCATTCCTCCAGGTAGGTAAACATACGGAAGTCCGTTTCCTCTGGAAAGGAGGGCAGACAAACGGAACGTCCATTCCTCCAGGTGGTAAACATACGGAAGTCTGTTTCCCTGGGAAAGGAGGGCAGACAAACGGAACGTCCATCCTCCAGGTAGTAAACATACGGAAGTCCGTTTCCTGGGAAAGGAGGGCAGACAAACGGAACGTCCATTCCTCCAGGTGGGTAAACATACGGAAGTCCGTTTCCCTGGGAAAGAGGGCAGACAAACGGAACGTCCATTCCTCCAGGTGGTAACACGAGTCTTTCTGGAAAGGGGGCAGACAAACGGAACGTCCATTCCTCCGGTGGGTAAATACGGAAGTCGTTTCCTGGGAAGGAGGCAGACAAACGGAACGTCCATTCCTCAGGTGGTAAAATACGGAAGTCCGTTTCTCTGGAAAGAGGGCAACAAACGGAACGTCCATTCCTCCAGATGTAACATACGAAGTCCGTTACCTGGGAAGGAGGCGACAAACGGAACGCTCCTCAGTGGTTAAACATACGGAAGCGTTCTGGGAAAGGGCAGACAAACGGAAGTCCTTCCTCAGGAGGTAAAAATACGGAGTGTTTCTCTGAAGAGGCAACAAAGAAGTCCATTCCCCAGGGTAAACAACGGAGTCCGTTTCCTGGGAAAGAGGGCGACAAGAACGTCATCCTCCAGGTGTAAACAACGGAAGTCGTTTCTCTGGGAAAGGAGGGCAGACAAACGAACGTCCATTCCTCCAGGTGGGTAAACATACGGAAGTCGTTTCCTGGAAAGGAGGCAGAAAACGAACGTCCATTCCCCAGGTGGTAACATACGGAAGTCGTTCCTGGAAAGGAGGGCAGACAAACGAACGTCCTTCTCCAGGGGTAAAATACGGAAGTCCGTTTCCTGGGAAGAGGGCAGACAAACGGAACGTCCATTCTCAGTGTAAAATACGGAAGTCCGTTCCTGGAAGAGGCAGACAAACGGAACGTCATTCCTCCAGAGGTAACATACGAAGTCCGTTTCCTGGAAAGGAGGGCGACAAACGGAACGTCCATTCCCAGGGGTAAACATACGAAGTCCGTTCTCTGGAAAGAGGGCAGACAAACGAACGTCCTTCCTCCAGGGGGTAAAATAGGAATTGTTCTCTGGAAAGGAGGCAGCAAACGGAACGTCCATTCCCCAGGGGTAAAATACGAAGTCGTTTCTCTGGGAAAGAGGCAGACAAACGAACGTCCATTCCCCAGGTGGGTAAAAAACGGAAGTCCGTTTCTTGGGAAAGAGGCGACAAACGGAACGTCCATTCCTCCAGTGGTAAAAACGGAAGTCCGTTTCCTGGGAAAGGAGGCAGACAAACGAACGTCCATTCCTCCAGGTGTTAAAAAAAAAAAAAAAAAAAAAAAAAAAAAAAAAAAAAAAAAAAAAAAAAAAAAAAAAAAAAAAAAAAAAAAAAAAAAAAAAAAAAAAAAAAAAAAAAAAAAAAAAAAAAAAAAAAAAAAAAAAAAAAAAAAAAAAAAAAAAAAAAAAAAAAAAAAAAAAAAAAAAAAAAAAAAAAAAAAAAAAAAAAAAAAAAAAAAAAAAAAAAAAAAAAAAAAAAAAAAAAAAAAAAAAAAAAAAAAAAAAAAAAAAAAAAAAAAAAAAAAAAAAAAAAAAAAAAAAAAAAAAAAAAAAAAAAAAAAAAAAAAAAAAAAAAAAAAAAAAAAAAAAAAAAAAAAAAAAAAAAAAAAAAAAAAAAAAAAAAAAAAAAAAAAAAAAAAAAAAAAAAAAAAAAAAAAAAAAAAAAAAAAAAAAAAAAAAAAAAAAAAAAAAAAAAAAAAAAAAAAAAAAAAAAAAAAAAAAAAAAAAAAAAAAAAAAAAAAAAAAAAAAAAAAAAAAAAAAAAAAAAAAAAAAAAAAAAAAAAAAAAAAAAAAAAAAAAAAAAAAAAAAAAAAAAAAAAAAAAAAAAAAAAAAAAAAAAAAAAAAAAAAAAAAAAAAAAAAAAAAAAAAAAAAAAAAACAACGAAGGTCTTCTCAGGGGGAACAACGAAGTCATTTCCTGAAGGAGGGAACAACGGAAGTCCTTCCTGCAGGAGGAACAACGGAAGCCTTCTCTGGAAGAAACAACGGAAGTCCTTCCTCCAGGAGGAAACAACGGAAGTCCTTCTCCGGGAAAGAGGCAGCAAACGACGTCACTCAGGAGTAACATCAAGTGTACCTGAAGAGGGAAAGGAGCAACAGGGGTACATCGGAGCCGTTTGGGAAAAAGGAGCTTCCGGAAAGATCCAGGAAATATCAGTGTACTGGGAAAGGTCCGGGAAAGCATCCAGATGGGTAATTCGAAGAGGCGGGAAAGGAGGCAAACGGGTATCTCGGATGTCTGGAAGAGCGAAAAGAAGCAACCCCGGTTTGGAAATACGATCTTCTCTGGGAAAGGAGGGCAGACAAACGGAAGTCCATTCTCCAGGTGGTAAACATCGGAGTCAGTTTCCTGAAAGGAGGGCAGAAAACGGAACGCCATTCCTCCAGGTGGTAAAATCGGAAGTCGTTTCCCTGGGAAAGAGGCAGACAAACGGAACGTCATCCTCCGGTGGAAATACGGAATCCGTTTCTTGGAAGAGGGGACAAACGGAACGTCTCCTCCAGGGGAAACATACGAGTCGTTTCCCTGGAAAAGGGCAACAACGAACGTCCATTCTCAGTAGAAAATCGGATCTTTGGAAGAAGGGCAGACAACGGGCATCCTCCAGTGTAACATACGGAAGTCCGTTCCTGGAAGGAGGGCGAAACGGACTCCATTCTCCAGGTGGTTAAATACGGAAGTCCGTTCTAAAAGGGCGACAACGGAACGTCCATTCCTCCAGGTGTTTAAACATACGGAAGTCCGTTTCTCTGGGAAAGGAGGGCAGACAAACGGAACGTCCATTCCTCAGGGGGTAAACATACGGAAGTCCGTTTCTCTGGGAAAGGAGGCAGACAAACGGAACGTCCATTCCTCCAGGTGGGTAAACATACAGAAGTCGTTTTCTCTGGGAAAGGAGGGCAGACAAACGGACCCATCCGCAGATAACAACATCCTTTCTCTGAAAGAGGCAAACAACGACGTCCATTCCTCCGGTAACTACGAAGTCCTTTCCCGAAAAGGACAAACGACGTCATCCCAGGTAAAACGAAGTCGTTTCGGGAAGGGCAGACAAACGGAACGTCTTCTCCGGGAACATACGGAAGTCCGTTTCTCTGGGAAAAGAGGCAGACAAACAGAACTCATTCTCAGTGGTAATATACGGAAGTCCGTTCTCTGGAAAGAGGGCAACAAACGAAACGTCCATTCCTCCAGTGGGTAACATACAGAAGTCAGTTTCTCTGGGAAGGAGGGCAAAACGGAACGTCATTCCTCCAGGGTAACATACGGAAGTCGTTTCCCTAGAAAGGAGGCAGACAACGAACGTCCATTCTCCAGGTGGTAAACATACGGAATTCGTTTCTCTGGGAAAGGAGGGCAGACAAACGAACGTCCTTCTCCAGGTGGTAAACTACGGAGTCAGTTTCCTTGAAAAGGGCAGACAAACGAACGTCCATCCTCCAGTAGGTAATATACGGAAGTCGTATCTCTGGAAAGAGGCAGACAAACGGAACGTCAATTCCTCCAAGATGTGAACATACGGAATCTTTACCTGGGACGAGGCTGTCAAACGGACGTCCATTCTCCAGGTGGTAAACATACGGAAGTCCGTTTCTCTGAAAAATAGGCAGACAAACGAACGTCCATTCCTCCAGGAGGTAAAAATACGGAAGTATTTTCTCTGGGAAGGAGGCAGACAAACGGAACGTCCATTCCTCCAGTGGGTAAACATACGGAAGTCCGTTCTCTGGGAAAAGAGGGCGGACAAACGAACGTCCATTCCTCCAGGTGGGTAAAGATACGGAAGTCCGTTTCTCTGGAAAGGAGGGCAGGCAACGAACGTCAATTCCTCCAGGTGGTAAACATACGGAAGTCCGTTTCCTGGGAAAGGAGGCAGACAAACGGAACGTCCATCCCTCCAGTAGTTAAACATACGGAAGTCTGTTTTTCTGGCAAGAAGGGCAGACAAACGGAACGTCATTATTCCAGTGGGTAAACATACGAAGTCCGTTTCCCTGGGAAAGGAGGGCAGACAAACGGAACGCCCATTCCTCCAGTGGTTAAACATACGAAGTCCGTTTCTCTGGGAAAGGAGGGCAGACAAACGGAACGTCCATTCCTCAAGGGGGTAACATACGGAAGTCCGTTTCTCTGGGAAAGGACGGCAGACAAACGGAACGTCCATTCCTCCAGTGGGTAAACATACAGAAGTCAGTTTCCCTGGGAAAGGAGGGCAGACAAACGGAACGTCCATTCCTGCAGGTAGGTAAACATACGGAAGTCCGTTTCTCTGGGAAAGGAGGCAGACAAACGGAACGTCCATTCCTCCAGGATGGTAAACATACGGAAGTCCGTTTCCCTGGGAAAGGAGGGCAGACAAACGGAACGTCCATCCCTCCAGGTAGTTAAACATACGGAAGTCCGTTTCTCTGGGCAAGGAGGCAGAACAAACGGAACGTCCATTCCTCCAGGTGGGTAAACATACGGAAGGTCCGTTTCATCTGGAAAGATGCCAGAAAACAGAACGCAATTCCTTCCAGGTGGGTAAATATACGGAAGTCCGTTTCCTCTGGAAAGGAGGGCAGACAAACGAAACGTCCATTCCTCCAGGTGGGTAAACAACAGAAGTCAGTTTCCTCTGGAAAGGAGGGCAGAAAAACGGAACGTCCATTCCTCCAGGTGGGTAAACATACGGCAAGTCTGTTTCCCTGAGAAAGGAGGGCAGACAAACGGAACGTCCATTCCTCCAGGTGGGTAAACATACGGAATTCCGTTTCTCTGGGAAAGGAGGGCAGACAAACGGAACGTCCATTCCTCCAGGTGGGTAAACATACGGCAGTCGGTTTCCTGGGAAAGAAGGGCAGACAAACGGAACGTCCATTCCTCCAGGTAGGTAAAATACGGAAGTCCGTATCTCTGGGAAAGGAGGGCAGACAAACGGAACGTTCAATTCCTCCAAGATGTGAACTACGGAAGTCCGTTTACCTGGGACAGAGGGCTGACAAACGAACGTCCATTCCTCCAGGTGGTTAAACATACGGAAGTCCGTTTCTGCTGAAAAATGAGGCAGACAAACGGAACGTCCATTCCTCAGGAGGGTAAAAATACGGAAGTATGTTTCTCTGGGAAAGGAGGGCAGACAAACGGAACGTCCATTCCTCCAGGTGGGTAAACATACGGAAGTCCGTTTCTCTGGGAAAGAGGCGACAAACGGAACGTCCATTCCTCCAGGGGTAAAGATACGGAAGTCCGTTTCTCTGGGAAAGGAGGGCAGGCAAACGGAACGTCAATTCCTCCAGGATGGTAAACATACGGAAGTCCGTTTCCCTGGGAAAGGAGGGCAGACAAACGGAACGTCCATCCCTCCAGGTAGTTAAACATACGGAAGTCTGTTTTTCTGGCAAGAAGGGCAGACAAACGGAACGTCCATTATTCCAGGTGGGTAAACATACGGAAGTCCGTTTCTCTGGAAAAGAGACAGACAAACGGAACGTCCATTCCTCCAGGTGGGTAAACATACGGAAGTCCGTTTCCCTGGGAAAGGAGGGCAGACAAACGGAACGTCCATTCCTCCAGGTAGTTAAACATACGGAAGTCCGTTTCCCTGGGAAAGGAGGGCAGACAAACGGAACGTCCATTCCTCCAGGTGGTAAACATACGGAAGTCCGTTTCTCTGGAAAGAGGCAGACAAACGGAACGTCCATTCCTCCAGGTGGTAAAATACGGAAGTCCGTTTTCTGGGAAAGAGGGCAGACAAACGGAACGTCCATTCCTCCAGGTGGGTAAACATACGAAGTCGTTTCTCTGGAAAGAGGGCAGACAAACGGAAAGTCCATTCCTCCAGGTGGGTAAAAATACGGAAGTCCGTTTCTCTGGGAAAGGAGGGCAGACAAACGGAACGTCCATTCCTCCAGGTGGTAAACATACGAGTCAGTTTCCTGGGAAAGGAGGGCAGACAAACGGAACGTCCATTCCTCAAGGTAGGTAAACATACGGAAGTCCGTTTCCTGGGAAAGAGGGCAGACAAACGGAACGTCAATTCCTCCAGTGGTAAACATACGGAAGTCCGTTTCTGGGAGAGGGCGACAAACGGAACGTCCATTCCTCCAGGGGTAAACATACGGAAGTCCGTTTCTCTGGGAAAGAGGGCAGACAAACGGAACGTCCATTCCTCCAGGGGGTAAAATACGGAAGTCGTTTCTCTGGGAGAAGGAGGCAGACAAACGGAACGTCAATATCTCCAGGTGTAACAAGGAAGCCCCGGAAAGCAACCAGGAAGTATTCCCAGTGGTTAAACTGGAAGCGCTAGGAAGGAGCCACACGGAGTAATCCTAGGAACTCGTCTCTGGAAAGGAGGCAGACAAACGGAAGTCCATTCTCCAGGTGGGTAAACATACGGAAGTCAGTTTCCCTGGGAAAGGAGGCAGACAAACGGAACGTCCATTCCTCAGGTAGGTAAACATACGGAAGTCCGTTTCTCTGGGAAAGGGACAGACAAACGGAACGTCCATTCCTCGATGTAAACATGGAATCCGTCCGGAAGGAGGCTAAAGGAACGCCACCCGGAGTTACATCGTCGTTTTGCAAAAGGCAGACAACGACGTCATTCCTCCAGGGGGTAAACAACGAAGTCCTTTCTCGGAAAGGGAACAAACGGAAGTCCTTCCTCCAGGGGAAAAACGGAAGTCGTTCCTGCAGGGGAAACAAACGGAGTCCTTCCTGGGAAAAACAGAGCAGTTCCGGAAAGAGTCAACACGGAAGTCCATTCTCCAGGTACTGGAAGGTCCCGGAAAAGGAGCAGCAACGGAAACCATTCCCAGTTCGAAAAGAAGCCGTCCGGAAGGCAACAAAGGAACCATCCCGGGTAAACACGATCCTTCTCGGAAAGGAGGCAGACAAACGGAACGTCCATTCCTCCAGGTGGTAAACATACGAAGTCAGTTTTCCTGGGAAAGGAGGCAACAACGAAGTCCATTCCTCCATGTACTCAGGTGTTCCCTGAAAGGCAATACGAGTCCATCCCAGGTGAACATACGATCTTTTCCTGGGAAAAACAAAGGACGTCCCTGCAAGGTGGGAAACAACGGAACCTTTCCTCCGGAGGGAGACAAACGGAAGTCATTTCCTCAGGGGTAAACAACGAGTCATTTCCTAAGGAAACAACAAACGGAGTCCATTCCTCAGGTAGGGAAACGAAGCGTATCTCTGAGGGCGAAAACGAAGTCATTCTCCTGGAAACAACGAAGCCGTACGGCATCTCACGGAAGTCATCTCGGTTAACAACGGAAATCCGTTCGAAAAGGAAACGAACTCCTTCCGAGGAGAAAAATCGGAAGGAGGACGAAAGGACGACAAACCACGTCCATTCTCCAGGGGTAAACAAGGAAGTCCGTTTCTCTGGGGAAAGAGGCGACAAACGGAACGTCATTCTCCAGGGGTAAAGATACGGAAGTCCGTTTCTCTGGAAAGGGCAGACAAACGGAACGTCCATTCCTCCAGGATGGAACTACGGAAACGTTTCCCGGAAAGGTGGGCAGGAACAAGGTCCATTCCACCAGGAGTAAACATACGGAGTCCGTTTCCTCATGGAAGGAGCGTTCCAGGAACGGGCATCACAGAGGTCAACATACGAGTCGTTAATCGGGAAAGACGGCAGACAAACGGAAGTCCATTCACCAGGTGGTAAACAACGGAAGTCCGTTTCTCTGGGAAAGAGGCAGACCAGCGAAGGAGGCGACAAAATCCTCCATCGGGGTACATATAAGGGCAGACAAACGGAACGTCCATTCCTCCAGGAGGGTAAAAATACGGAAGTATGTTTCTCTGGGAAAGGAGGGCAGACAAACGGAACGTCCATTCCTCCAGGTGGGTAAACATACGGAAGTCCGTTTCTCTGGGAAAAGAGGGCGGACAAACGGAACGTCCATTCCTCCAGGTGGGTAAAGATACGGAAGTCCGTTTCTCTGGGAAAGGAGGGCAGGCAAACGGAACGTCAATTCCTCCAGGATGGTAAACATACGGAAGTCCGTTTCCCTGGGAAAGGAGGGCAGACAAACGGAACGTCCATTCCTCCAGGTGGTTAAACATACGGAAGTCCGTTTCTCTGGGAAATGAGGGCAGACAAACGGAACGTCCATTCCTCCAGGAGGGTAAAAATACGGAAGTCTGTTTCTCTTGGAAAGGAGGGCAGACAAACGGAACGTCCATTCCTCCAGGTGGGTAAACATACGGAAGTCCGTTTCTCTTGGAAAAGAGGGCAGACAAACGGAACGTCCATTCCTCCAGGAGGGTAAAAATACGGAAGTCCGTTTCTCTGGGAAAGGAGGGCAGACAAACGAAACGTCCATTTCTCCAGGTGGGTAAACATACGGAAGTCCGTTTCTCTGGGAAATGAGGGCAGACAAACGGAACGTCCATTCCTCCAGGAGGTAAAAATACGGAAGTCTGTTTCTCTTGGAAAGGAGGGCAGACAAACGGAACGTCCATTCCTCCAGGTGGGTAAACATACGGAAGTCTGTTTCCCTGGAAAGGAGGGCAGACAAACGGAACGTCCATTCCTCCAGGTGGGTAAACATACGGAATTCCGTTTCTCTGGAAAGGAGGGCAGACAAACGGAACGTCCATTCCTCCAGGTGGGTAAACATACGGCAGTCAGTTTCCCTGGGAAAGAAGGGCAGACAAACGGAACGTCCATTCCTCCAGGTAGGTAAAATATACGGAAGTCCGTATCTCTGGGAAAGAAGGGCAGACAAACGGAACGTCAATTCCTCCAAGATGTGAACATACGGAAGTCCGTTTACATGGAACAGGAGGGCTGACAAACGGAACGTCCATTCCTCCAGGTGGTTAAACATACGGAAGTCCGTTTCTCTGAAAAATGAGGGCAGACAAACGGAACGTCCATTCCTCCAGGAGGGTAAAATACGGAAGTCCGTTTCTCTGGGAAATGAGGGCAGACAAACGGAACGTCCATTCCTCCAGGAGGGTAAAAATACGGAAGTCTGTTTCTCTTGGAAAGGAGGGCAGACAAACGGAACGTCCATTCCTCCAGGTGGGTAAAGATACGGAAGTCCGTTTCTCTGGGAAAGGAGGGCAGACAAACGGAACGTCAATTCCTCCAGGATGGTAAACATACGGAAGTCCGTTTCCCTGGGAAAGGAGGGCAGACAAACGGAACGTCCATTCCTCCAGGTGGTTAAACATACGGAAGTCCGTTTCTCTGGCAAATGAGGGCAGACAAACGGAACGTCCATTCCTCCAGGAGGGTAAAAATACGGAAGTCTGTTTCTCTTGGAAAGGAGGGCAGACAAACGGAACGTCCATTCCTCCAGGTGGGTAAACATACGGAAGTCCGTTTCTCTGGGAAAAGAGGGCAGACAAACGGAACGTCCATTCCTCCAGGTGGGTAAATATTAGGATTTCCGTTTCTCTGGGAAAGGAGGACAGACAAACGGAACGTCCATTCCTCCAGGTGGGTAAACATACGGAAGTCCGTTTCTCTGGGAAAGGAGGGCAGACAAACGGAACGTCCATTTCTCCAGGTGGGTAAACATACGGAAGTCCGTTTCTCTGGGAAATGAGGGCAGACAAATGGAACGTCCATTCCTCCAGGAGGGTAAAAATACGGAAGTCTGTTTCTCTTGGAAAGGAGGGCAGACAAACGGAACGTCCATTCCTCCAGGTGGGTAAACATACGGAAGTCCGTTTCTCTGGGAAAAGAGGGCAGACAAACGGAACGTCCATTCCTCCAGGTGGGTAAATATTAGGAATTCTGTTTCTCTGGGAAAGGAGGACAGACAAACGGAACGTCCATTCCTCCAGGTGGGTAAACATACGGAAGTCCGTTTCTCTGGGAAAAGAGGGCAGACAAACGGAACGTCCATTCCTCCAGGAGGGTAAAAATACGGAAGTCCGTTTCTCTGGGAAAGGAGGGCAGACAAACGGAATGTCCATTTCTCCAGGTGGGTAAACATACGGAAGTCCGTTTCTCTGGGAAAAGAGGGCAGACAAACGGAACGTCCATTCCTCCAGGAGGGTAAACATACGGAAGTCCGTTTCTCTGGGAAAAGAGGGCAGACAAACGGAACGTCCATTCCTCCAGGAGGGTAAACATACGGAAGTCCGTTTTCCTGGGAAGGGATGGCACTTCTTGTTCAATAAGTAACACAGTACGGTTATGCATGGCAAACATATGTTATTGTATCAGTCCACGTGCAGAAAAGAGATCGACAGCTGTCATGAGTCTTGATAAAAAAAAATAAGTATCATTACAACAGTTCGTTAAAAAAAACTTAAATTAATGTTATATCTGTATTGATTTATGTTTGGATTTGTAATAACATGGATTTATTTTATGGTCACCAAATTAAATGGCTGGGTATTGATCATAGTTGATCTTTGTGTACTGTATGTAAAACAGTTTATGTGTGTATTCTATTTATTTATTTTACTTTAATATTATCAGTACAGATAAATTTTATCAATTAAAAAATTACCAAAGTTAGAATCAGCTGCCATCATCTTATCTAAACTGGCCTCAATACCACCAACAGAGCTCTCGTCGTACCAGCCTACATACTGAAACATAACATAATAAAATCATATCTAAACTGGTCTCAATACCGTCAACAGAACTCTCGTCGTACCAGCCCACATACTGAAACATAACATAATAAAATCTTATCTAAACTGGCCTCAATACCGACCACAGAAATCTCGTCGTACCAGCCCACATACTGAAACATAATATAAATAAAATATTATCTAAACTGGCCTCAATACCGACCACAGAACTCTCGTCGTACCAGCCCACATACTGATACATAATATAATAAAATCTTATCTAAACTGGCCTCAATACCGACCACAGAACTCTCGTCGTACCAGCCCACATACTGAAACATAATATAATAAAATATTATCTAAACTGGCCTCAATACCGACCACAGAACTCTCGTCGTACCAGCCCACATACTGAAACATAACATAATAAAATCTTATCTAAACTGTCCTCAATACCACCCACGTCGTACCAGCCCACATACTGATACAAAGTCATATTATAGAAAATATGAAATGACAAACGGTTCATACATAGATTTAATATAGGGACTTGAGTATTTTAATCTGATCCCAACCTCTAGGTGGCCAAACGATTTACTCCAAAGGTTTTGATCAAAATGAAATACTCATGTCGCCCTCTATTAACACTATTTACAAGTTGTTAATAAAGTATATTTGATTTGTAACAGCAACAGCTGACGTTAAGTTATAGTTATTGACCAAGCAAGTCGGTATATTGGATTTTGGATTAGGGAGTTCGGGTTAAAGGGTCACACGAGCCGTGCAGATTAAATCCAATATACCGATGTGATTGGTCAATAACTGTTTTAACACATGACGCCATCAATTTACGTGAACGTTTTAGAAATATGCAAACAACATTCCGCAATCCACGGCTCCCAGTAAAGTTTCTTGAATAGAGTAAAGAAAGGGGAAAACACGCCTTTATGTAGTAAGAGGTTGGTAAGTTTTAAATAATTATTTTTCTTACGTGTAGGCTTCTTCTTAAATTGCTACATTATTTGAGATTTTATTGTAAATGTTTATATTGTTTCTGTTGAATTTATTCATATATTTTATTTTGAATAAGTGACGGTTAATACTTGGACATATTGTACTTTCAAAACGGTGTTATTGAGTAAAGATTAATTGCTTTTGTTTCCTCAATGATATGCTTATATAGAGGAAGATGAACTGAGAAAGATGTTAATGCATAAATTTAAAATGTTAAATAAACAGAAACAACGATTCTCTTTCTAATCTTTATATACAATTACCCCCCCCCCCTTTTTCCCCGACCCAAATCTAAATTTGATACACAAATAGTCCCTTTATAGAAATAAATATGCCAAAAATCGTAATGAATTTAATTGGGTCTAAAACTTATTCAATTCAGTTTTCATTTATTTGAATATTCTTCTATACATGATTTCTTTTTTTGGCAGAAACTACAAAAAATCGTATTATCTGTTCTTACTGTATTCAGTTTAATATATCAATGTATCACTACAATTAATACCAACCTGCGTCAATACAGCATCGTATAACTTACAGGCTTCGTCACTCGTCGTAGTCAGAGGTGTTCCGAAGTCAATCCAGTCCTTAAAATAAACAAAATTAATGTTAAAATCATTTACAATTATTGTTTAGTGAAATAAGCACATACATTTGTAGATCTTTGTATGTCCTACTCGGAGTTACACCGAAATGAATTATATTGTCCGTGTTGGAAAAGTATTCGAATCTCTACATAACGAAGAGTCTTTTTGTAACTTTGTATTTTCTTAATTAGACAAGTTCAGAAAGGTCATTAAGTGAAAAAAAGCGGGACCATTTCAAATATATGAAGCAGTCAGTAAGGGCCATATTAGACCAGTAATGTCTACTTCTCTCTACATGTACCTTTACTCTCTTTTTCAAGTTATACTTTGTAGACAACTTCTTGTTGATTCGCTGTATAAAATGTGTTATGGCATACATACATGTACATAGTTGTGTGATGAGAACAAAAAGCACATTTAGCTAGAACAAAAATAGCATTTTCAGTGATTATTCAGATGCAGTACTTGGTAATGATCATACATAAGGGTCTAAATAGGGGTTCTTCATACTAGTACATGTCTGTCTGTCTGTCTGCAGTACCTCCCACCGAACGTAAAACGGCAATCTATTACATAACGAGTACAATGGTAAATTTCAATTTCACGTTAAAGCGATTTGATTTAATGATCGAAATATACCCTCCAGCTGCAAATTGCAAAAACGGGGAATGTTCAAAACCCAACCCCTCAACCCGATTGTCCCGATTCTTCCGAGAGAGGGAATTATAGACAACACATGCATCAGACCCCTGTATAATTCTTACTGTCATTATTAGTTATTAGTTTCTACGTATTACGCTCATTTAAATGTATATATTCTTTAGTATTTTAACATAGGCAATATTTAACATGCATAACATCTGTATTTTATACAGTTTTATATCACTTTACTGTTTATTAGTTTTACAGGTTTAATATGTTTCTGTACGCTTATTCAACAGAGCGGAATATTTCTGAATACAAAATTAGTTTTTATATAATATAATGACTATTTAAAGTACCCTATGTATATTGATATATGGGGTCAACAAAATATGCGACAACGTTCGAGGTTATCAAGGTACCAACGTTAATTCAAGGTTAGATTCGCCAAATGTGCATATAGGGGAAAATAAAAAAATAAATAGATATCTTGTGACAGAATCAATAAATATATCCATAAAGCACAAGAAATCGGAGAAACACGTTCTAATATTAATCGTCTTACAATCATCATATCTACAATTACTATGTATTTTCATTTCAATAACTATAGTCATGCTAGATCAACGTGTTCCAAAATTGTATGCAACATTTTATTAAAATCTGTGAAATAACCCATGTAGTTTATACCTTAAAATGGCCCTAAAGGACACAATTACATACATATATGTATTTAAGACATTATTCTTTTAAGCCTGATTTTACACAATTCATCACTCACATGTAGTATATATATCATATATATAATCGAAAAACATGATATTATTTAAGAAAGTCGCTAAATTTATAAAAATGTAGGTAGTAAATAACCGTAATTCAGAGATGAATAAAATCAAAATAAACAATCTAACATCTGACAAAGTCCAATTGTTACGGTTCGTCATAACAAACAAACAAATATGGCTGTATTTACATGGAAAAAAAATGCCCATCAAAAACCAAGAAAGATCTTTCTTAAACACAAAATGCATTTAACTTTTATATATCTAGTGGATGCTAGGCCTTAAAACTTTCCAAACAGCACAGGTAAGTCTGTGTTTTTGAAGTGAAAATACGGCCATATTTGTCCATTTGTTATGATATACCTTTACCCGACCGGTAGATTTTCTCGTATTTTTAACATGATCAATGTTCCGTAAAAAACGATTCAAATGCTTGTTTTTTTGTAAATTTAACTAACATCGTTTGTGCATATGTGTAAGCCAACATTAAATCAAGTTGACCTCTTGATTTTAAACAAAATATATTACCTTACAACCTCGCCAATTAGATCGTTGATTTTTCATTGCTTGTCTTTTGTCCTATATAATAATGATGTGTGTACATGTATAAATAAGTAGTTATTTATAGATAGAGCTACATTATATGTATACTCAACAACTAAAGAAACGTTCATCGTTTAAGATTGTGTGACTATCGAAGTTAAAATTGCAACAAACTATTCTGCACAAAGTGCTTTGAGGTTATGAAGTTTTCTTATATGATGGGTGTTACATTTTCTGCAAAGACAACAAACAGCCTTTGATTTGCTCCAAAGCGACCAGATCTATGACTGATATAGCCGGGTATGATCGACTTATTTAGGGAAATAAAGAAATACGTTAATATATAGTAGATAATTGACAGTCACTTTAAATTGGTCCCCTTGATAACAACAAAATATGCCTATTAAATCACAGCTTTCCGCATATGAGTCCACTCCCCGAAAAAGGGGGGGGGGGGGGGGTGGGGGTTGTACAGACTATCCCTTTCGAGTATAACCGTGCCGACAGCACTTGCCAAATCATACCCTGTTCTAACCATAACACATTGAAAAACATACCCTGAACTATACAAGCTCAGAAAATGTATACCCTGTTCCATGTTTATATTATTTATTTTCGACCACGGTTATTCTTCACTTAGTGAATTAATTTAAACAAGGTATCGAGTCACATTTATCGAATATTTAAAATAGACTAATTTATTAAGTAGCTCCTGGTTTTCAGTTCAAAGTTCACATTTTAGTCTCTAATCGTTGTCTATGTCGGTATATTTATTAATAAATTCGCACATATGTATCCGATCAGCTATCGAGTTATTCTATCATTATATTATATTTCGTACATATGCATCCGGTCAGCTATCGAGCTGTTTAATTAAATTGGTGGCCGGCGCGTTATAGTGGCATTTGTGCCCGGCGCGGTATAGTAACGTCCGTCCCTTTGTTGTATAAAGCCATAATTACCCGGCGCGGAATAATGACATCAGTGTTTAACGCGAGATAATGACACCTGTGTCCGGCGCGGTAAAGTGACATCAAAGCCCCGTGCGATGTAGTGACATCAGTGCCCGACGTAGTATAGTGACACCATGTTTCGGCGCGGTATGGTAACATCAGTGAACGCAGTATGTTGACATCAGTCTCAGCCACGGTGTAGTGACATCAGTACCCGGCGCGGTATAGTAACACCATGATCGGTGCCATATAGTGACATCAGTAGTGATATAATTCGAATTACTTTAATTCGTATTCGAAATGTTTTACGTCCTAACATCAATTCTTATTCGAATTCAAATGCGCGTCAAATTCGCTTTACTGTCCAAACTTTTAATTCGTATTCACAAATTTAAAGCGTTTTTCTAATGCGAGTTGGATAATTCGAATTAGCCAATTCGAATTTAAAAAAAAAGAGTGTGTGAACGCGATAAGCGAATTCGATTCGCATTCGATTCCATTTCAATTCGAATTAAATGTCCGTGTGAACGAGGCATTTTTTTATGTTTTTTTTTCAATTCTGTTTTAATTAATTTCGCCCAGTATTCTCTAATCTTTATACATTTGTATTTTAGCACCTCGTAAATAAATAATCCTTATTTTATGAACCTATCGTCATCTCTCTAGTATACCATATCTAGACCCTCACAACAATACCAACAATTTTAAGGTCATGGTAGGTCATAAAAATGCAGGTCAATAAAGTATGAACATGAATATAAATGAATATATTCATGGCAGTCAGAATAAAAGTAATATAAACAAGAACGTACGTATGAAGGGGCATATCTGTCAATTCAAAACGGATGGTTCCATCATGGGGTAAAAAGCTGTGGGGGTTTCAATCATACATTGTATGTCCCCATTCGAAAGCATTGATCGTCAACAACAGTTCCAAAACCCGAACCCCAATGGATCCGCCATTGGTATAAAATACAAAATGAATACCAAAGTATTTATATCATTACAGCTATTTCCCTGATGCATGTAGTTTAAAGGTTTTGTTGGCTTCCTTGCTTTATTTGTATTAATCTTTGCTTTAGTATTAATAACATCATACAAGCTGAAACTCAACCTTTTTTTTGATTGGAATTTTAAAACTTAATCAAAATGCTTAAGAATACAGTTATAAAAACAAATCTTATCTAACATTTAACTTACATGCATTCAAAATTCAAAAAAAACTGCAATATATTTGAAAATTGGCTTAACATGGATCACCACTTGAGGTAGCTTTCAGTGTCAATACAAGAACATTTAATCTTTATCTGTAAATAGCAAATAGTAATTAACAAAACGATGTACGTCATGTTCACATACACAAGGACAATTTTGATGCTACTTTTTAATATTTTGATAATGTTTCTGTTTATATATGACGTACGGTTCATCTTCTGTAATCCAAGCAGGTCAAATAAATGAAAACGCTTGATGTTCTCCAAACAAATAACCTTTTCTCTCTGTTTTGTTATGATCGAAAAAGTTGTGTTATCAGTACTTCCTAAGTCCTTCTTGTGTTTTTTTTAAATTATTATTTTTGTTGTTGTTGCACATACATTGTATTTAGGAATTACGGTCGGTATAGGATTCGGTTGGTTGTATTTTCTTCTTTTTAATTTCTTTTCCTTTCTGCCTGATATGTCCCATTAAACACATATATATATACTGTATGACTTACTTACATATACATGTTGACAGGTTCTGAGAGAGGCCTTAACAGACCTGTTCGTGCAACAACCCAAGTAGCTTTCCATGCGAGACTAAAGAACGACCTAACCTCCATTGGTACGAACCAACCAATCGTCTTTGATGACGTAACACTTAACAATGGAAACGCTTATAATTCAGGAGATGGAATTTTCATCACTCCGGTAGCTGGAGTTTATGTTTTTGCATTGAGCGTTATGGTGGTTCGAGAACATCATATCGATATAACCTTGAAATCAACAGACGGTGTGATTGGTATTATATACGTAGATGATGGACAGTTTACCTACAACTCGGCGTCAAATGTCTTCCTGACTAGATTAAATAAAGGTGTTCATGTATGGGCAAGGAAAGAAGGTACAAACGGAAACTTTCTTCATGGTGGATATTCGACAATTTCTGGATTTTTGTTGTTTGAATAAATGAAATCGGTCATTGTTTTATTTTACTAAAAAGACTAAGATAATATGTTGATGTTCCACAGCATTTTGTTTGTTTGTTCGTACATACAAAACAATAATTTGAAAAATGGTTAACTACTTCTATTTGAAATGAAAATGGAATATACTAGTGTACGTACTACATGTAGGTCATTTAAACACAACAACACTACTTTACCAAAAAGAGGCGATAAATACCAAAGGGATAATCAACCTCAAATTCATTAGTCGAAAATAAACTGACTTCACAATGTCAAAAAAGAAATAAGAGAAACGAGAATATTACACAAAACACAACATAGAAAACCAAAGACTGAGCAACACGAAGGTTTAAACAGATCTATCAGTATAATAAACTGTTATCACAGAGATATGTCTCGCCTTTTTATCATTTTGATATTAAAATAGCAATACTTTAGCATGTAAGTTATGCAAATATTCAAAGTCGATGATTTTTCAATGAAGGTACAGGGCTAAACAATCTCCATGGAATGAGATGTGCCAATGCTAATACAACTGCATTCCAAATACCATTGACTCATTATAAGTCGTTCCCTTTAAACAAACCTAAACACAAACATTAACTTGTAAACTATGTAAAAGTTTCAAAGTCAATGAACCATGATCAGGGGTGGGGCTATATAATCTCCGACCTGGCATGGAAACGATACTTTCAAATTCCAATACATTTGCATACCAAATATCATTGACTTAACATTAGCAGTTCATCTTAAACTGATCTAATCACAAACTAATACATGAACACTAAGCAAAAGTTTCAAAGTCAATAGACCATGAGTGAGGGGGCGGGGCCAAATATTCTCAATGGAAATGAGATGTGCTAATGCTTATACAACTGAACACCAATTAACATTGGCCTACCACTAATGGTTCCCCTTGAACTGACCTAATCACAAACTAATACATGTTAACTTAGCAACATTCTCAAAGTCTATAGACCATGACTAAGGGGCGGAGCCAAAAAATCTCCATGGAAATGAGATATGCCAATGCTTATACAACTGCATACCAAATATCATTGACCTACCACTAGTGGTTCCCCATAAAATGACCTAATCACAAACTAATACATGTAAACTATGAAAAGTTTCAAAGTCAATAGACCTTGACTAAGGGGGTGGGGCAAAATAATCTCCATGGTAATGAGATGTGCCAATGCCAATACAACTGCATACCAAATATCATTGACCTACCATTAGTGGTTCACCATGAACTAGAACTAAACACAAACTAATACATTGTTGACGCCGTCGCCACCGCCGGAAACAGCATACCTATGTCTCGCTTTTTGACTCCGTCAAGGCGAGACAAACATAGGGAGATATAGTATGATTGCCAATAACACACATACCGACTGGAGATCGAAATCATTATTCTATATAAGAAAGGTACAAAGTTATATCCATAAATATCTTAGATATGGTCTTGATTTCTTAAAATTTGGTATGACTACGACAGTCTTAAACCATCAAACAAACTGTTTTTTGCAACTTAAGTGGACTAGCTTATGGTTATATTTTTTTGCTGAGTTTTCTCTCTTTATTTTGTTCCTGCAAAGACTGTTTTATTTTATTTTATTTTTCATGTTTCACGATCGAAAGAGCTAAGGAGAGGCTTTCTGTAAGAAAATTAGTTAGCCGATTGTTGGAGTAGTAAATGATGTTTAACGTTTAACACTCGAATACAAATCTGTCAACTCTATTGTAGATTACATACAATGAAATTCAACATGGCGACTTAACTTTGATTAAATAAGTAAGCAGTTATTATTTTGTGTGCTTCGTCTCGATCTGAACAGTTAAGCCCTTTCCAACTGACCTCAGCATCGAACTGAAAGTCCCCTTAACTACTGATAGAACCTGTCCAATTTCATTTCCAGAACTTACCAAACTTGGCATGTACATATACACAAATACAATAAGAATGACATTTTTTTTTTAAATAATTAAAAGTCCATACTTATAAAGCAAAAGACTTATGAAAACCAACGAAGTCAAAACAAATTCTTATATTTTACTCATTTCACTGGCAGTTTCCCGTAACCATATAGCTATTTCAGCAGATTTGTCAATTGGTTCAAAGTCTTTACCAAACAGCCCATTTTCTATTTATATTGACAGTAAAAATTCACATATTCTTATTGCCATTTGTTTATATTTCTCCTCTTTTGTTACCGTTGCAACTAGTGCCGCGGCATTGCTACTTTATGACTGAAACTAAATGAGAATATGCGTTCGTGACAAGTCAAAGCAAAATCTAATATGTGTACAACACTGGCAAGAAATCGTGTATCCTGTGTTGGTTGGTACAAATTAGTCATAAAAATACCATGGTAACCAAGAAAAAAATAAAGTTGATTGGGACTATCCTTTTTGATCTTATAAAAAGGTTCCATGTTGTCAGGAACAGCTATGAGCAAGGAATCAGTCTTAGCAGACATGCGTAGTAACAATTCTTTTTCGATGTTAGGCTGTGCTTTAATGAAATTAAGTAAAGTTTCTCCGCAGTATTAATATCTGAAATGATAATGAATTGATTAAGATCTTAAAGTTTACTGTAATGCAAAACCATGAACATTGTGCCATAGGAAATGTACGGATTTAATATAAAACTTTACACAAGTATCAGGGACAGGAACACATGATTTCATCGCTAGTTTTCTGTTGACCTGAATTGAAATCTAAGCTATTTCTTTACTTATTATCTGTGTAGCATATTGTTGGCGGTCTTTTCCTTCAACCAATGGTGTTGCCTGTCTTTTCTAATCTTGCAGTTTTGAACCTCAGTCTCTTTAGTTGGTTCTATTCTTAAGCCAGAGGTGGACATCTAAATTGCAAATTATTATCCCATCCGATAGTGTTGGTAGTCGAATGGTATACATGATGATCAAGCAAAACAATATGTGGGAACAAAATAAGTTGCTCAGATTTAAGAGGTCACTCACGCAGGCTACTTATGATGTCCCTAAAAGTGTAAATCCTGTAACATATATAACTGAGAATGAAGACAATTAAACACAGTACTGTTTTTTATAAGAGGAATATTTATACAGGTTTAAACTGAGTCTTAGAGTTATAATTTAAAACCCAACCTTACCTCCTATATAGATTGAAAGTAGACCAAAATGTGATGTAGACAGACAGTCCATAGTAGATTGCTCTGTAATCTCCGAAAACCTTTCTGTAACACAGACTGCTTTAAATTCTGTGTTATAGAAAGACTTGGAAAAATTGTATGCAGGTACTGAAATGTCAGATCGGAAAGGAGAAACAAACCCAGTTCATTGTATTATACAAATTGATTTAATAGTGTCAGCAAAAAATACTTAACATATTGGTGTTCTAGCTAAGTTCCAATCTTTATCATGTCGAAGACGAATCAGTTTTCAGGTATTTTTTAATGGAGGGAGGGGGTAGGCCAGTATGATGTTGAAGAAGACTAATAAGCTCCACTAAAACAGATAGAAAGAAACGATTGTAAGGAATTCAGCAAATTAATTATTTTGTTCAGTTCTGATGTAACCTTGACCTTTGACCCAGTGATCTCAAATTACTTCTTTACATAAAATACGTTGTCATGCATCAAAGCAGTGGAAAGATCTGAGTTTTAATACCAAGTTATAAAATCTGGAAAGAACAAAAACCTGAAACCCAAACTTTACAACCATTCCAGTCTGAAAATTGCTGATGTGACCTTTAACTCGGACTAAGTGACATTAAATTTAATAGTTCTTCCTCACTCCTACAGGTTTAATCAATGAGGTTTAGTACAAATATGTGTGGATTCTTGAAATGTTGATGATCATGATGATTTCCTGATGTCAGGACAGACGCGCATTACTCATTATGTATATATCCATAGATTGTAAACCATATTCAATACGGTGACCTATAGTTGTTAATTTCTGTGTCATTTTCATTGGTCTCTTGTGGAGAGTTTTCCCATTGGCTATCATACCACATCTTCTTTGTTATATCAACTCTGGCGCAAGGTTTAAAGTAAGTTGGTTGTTGACAAATAATTTGTTGGCATATTGTCAGATAAACACCTATAAATTAACTCATACCTTCCAGATCTATGTGCTCCCATTGCTATCCAGTTATTGATGTAAATCCAGAAGTGTGACATTGGAAACAATGAACTCTTTCTTTCTCTCCCTGACTTTTCATCTGCAATAGTAATGTCATATATATTTATTTATATTCTGTATGCTACACAATATATGAAATGAGAAAATGTGATTTGATTGCCAGTGAGACAACTCTACACAAGTTGCTGTATTGCCTTTTTAAAACAATGAGTTGAAACCATATTGCACTTATACATCTGTTTTAAAACACCAGCTCAAACATATCAAACTACTGTGAAATCATTATTATTCGTTGGATACCAATTGTCGCTAGTTTCGTGGGTACAGGTGAACCACAAATACAAATGTTCAACGAATGACAAAATTTCTAGAGGTCTTTTGTGCAGAGATTTGCAAAACCACGAAATCAAATACCCACAGAAATAATTGCATTCACAGTAATGATTTAGAGCATAGCAGAAGTCAAAAAGTATTTTACTTCTGTATTACATCGTATATCACTACGTATACAAAATTAATGTTTATTTTCGTGGGTTTTCCATTATTATAATGTATTTAGAAATATGATTTTTAAAAGCGTTTCATTGCTAAAATGAGTTGGTCCTAAATATGAAAATGTGTTAGTTTATCTCCTGATGCTGAATTTTAATCTTTATCTTTTCCTCGGTTGCAGCCTTAAGCTTCAGAATCTCACACTGTTCTAGGAGGTTATTATTGACACATTCATTCAAAAACAGTACAAATATGTATCATTATTTTTTAAATTGACTTTTATATATATATTATAAGTGCCTGAAGAAAATCTCTCTTTATCCTCTCCATTAACCTTTGACCTTCAACTGTATGTCCACTGATAATCAGAAGTGTGACAAGTTTGTACTAGGAACACAGGTCACCACTAACATTTTGGTCCAGTAAAACACCATCTGGACCAACCTTGCTAACAAGATAGCTGGCAGCTTAGTCACTAGCGTACAGAAACTTTTCTAAACTCATGATCAATCTTCTTTTTTATCTACATGGATATAAAATATCTACATATCAATCTTAGGTGTGTACAGAATCAGTTAACTCCAGTGACAAGATGCTTTGCTATAAATTTAAATTTGACAATTGTGTTACAAAGATGTCTTTTTTGAGACCTAATTTCAAACTAATCATGATGGATGATGCTAAAACATAAATTTTACTAATAAAATCCCTTTAGATTAATGAGGTTAAAATTATTACTGGCCTCACGGTCATTAAACTTTCGAACATGATTTTTGTACTCAGACTCGAATATCAACCAATCAAATTGCTGGATTTCATGTTTCGAGCATGATTTTTGTGCTCCGAGCACTGAGCAAAGTTTTATGCCTTCAAGGCCTGGTGTACATATGCAGCTCAAGATATACCTTTTACCATTGCACTGTAGCAGCAATATATGCTCTCAGTATTTGCTGACATACTGTACATTGTTGGCTGCTCTTTGGTCGGGTTGTTATCTCTTTGACCTATTCCCCATTTTCATTCTCAAGTTTATGTATAAAACCTTGGAGCCGTATATCTAACTTTAATATACTCTCCTGATAAAACTGGAAAAGACTAACTTGATAACTTCTATAATGTGTGCAGGGGCAGATCCAGCCATTTTAAAAAGGAGGGGGTTCCCAACCCAGAGTAAAGGGGACGGGTTCCAACTATATGCTCCCATTCAAATGCATTGATCGTCCAAAAAAAGGGGGGTTCCAACCCCCTGACCCCCCCCCCCCCCCCCCCCCATGGATCCGCCACTGGTGTGCATATGTTTGAAACGTTATATACCTTTGCAAATTTCTTAAAACAAACCAGTAATTGTTGTAGGATGCAGGGGCGGATCCAGCCATTTTAAAAAGGGGGGTTCCTAACCCAGGACAAAGGAGGGTGTTCCAATTACATGTCCCCATTCAAATGCATACCCCGTAACCCCTCCTCTGGATCCGCTCCTGGGATGTTATATACTGCAATTTAGAAGAAGTTGTGTTTTTTTTACGTTGTTCAGTATATTTCCATGCTCCATTTCACATGTTTCGGGTGTATTTTTTTTAATATATTGCATGGCATTGCATGTTTATATTCTGTATCTGTATGTTGTATGCATACTATACCTTGTATATCGATGAAAAGTTCGATTGATATAATAATATGACATTGTTTTATAAACCATGCCTACTCAAATATAACTGTTATATAAATTTATTTATTTACTTACTTTGTCTCAGTTGGTCGAATTCGTGTATACAAAACAATCAACACCGGTGAAATGGACAATCGCGGTATTACCTTATTTAAAATCTAAGTTGATATTTCTTTGTGTAAATCTGATATTTAGTTGAAATCTCATATTTTATATTCATATACTGAAACCAGTGTGGGTATACATATCAATTTATAACATGTAAAACTCAGTGGCGAATCCAGAAATATTCATGAGAGGGGGCACTCTTCATCCATGCTTCAGTGATTCCCTATCTAATCTACCAAATCTTTCCAAAAAGAAGGGCACCCCTTGCCCTCCCCCTACATCAGCCTCTGTACACCTTTCTATATATTGAATTAATTGATGGTTGAACAGCTTTAAAACCTATCCATTATCATTATGAAAAGTAGTTCCGCAATTAAACTACCTTAAGTAGGAATAAGTATATTTAAATTAATTTTAAATGCTCGGATATCAAATGAAACTGAATTTTCAAGTGATTTTGATTTAAACAATAATGTCCGGCACTTATCAAAATTAATACAATGTATCTATCATTGAAAAAATGAAGTAAACTTGAAAAAAAAAACATGTCCGTATATCAATGGAACAATTAATTAATGGTCATGAACTTGAAAGGTCGTTAACGTTTTTGATTAATAAAACTTTCATCACTTATATCTTCGATGTGTACCACGTACGTGTTCTAACCGATGAACTTACATGTAGGTCAAGTTTCGTAACGGATAAATTTTTATCTGATGTTGAGACTCATTGTTTTTTCCTACAATTAAAGGTGAAATATTTTGCCCATGCAATAACACCCATTTCTTTTTTTTTTCATATAAGGCTTCAATAGCTCATAAAAGGTCATTTATCAAAATTAAAGCAGATTTTAGATTTCTTTTCTGTTGATATGAAACCCAAATAATACCAATGCAAATAGTCAGACTTTTCCTGGCATTTTTAAAAAGTTAAATATCTTGAAAGAGAGCTTTATAACCAGTCAATATCTTTAGCTTATTTTATGCTCCAGTGACTTAAAAAGTATCAGTTTTAAATTCTAGATTTTTTTTTTAATTTTCACCTATTAAGTACATCTTTGATATTTTTGACTTTCAATATAGAAGGGACTAACAAGATCTTAACAAATCAAACATTATATGAAGCAATCTGCCTGCAGCTTATCTTCTTTTTGTCATTAAAAAGGCAAACGATAATTCAATCATCTCATGTGCTGTATAAGCGTCAGCTATTTCTGTTTCTTAAGGGGCACCTGTCGTGTTGCTCATGCCACCTAAAATAGAGTGATAAGTCGTATTCGACGAAAAATAAACAGTGTGTCTTTTTATTGTTGTGATATTGAACTATTGTTTCAGATAAGGATGAAGGTTGGTACCTATTAAAACATTTAAACCAACTGCATTTGTTTGTAACTGTCATAAGTTAGGAATATGGTGTTCAGTAGTTGGCATTTGTTGATGTGGTTCATAAGTGTTTCTTGTTTCTCGTTTTTTTTGTTGTTGTATAGATTAGAACGTTGGTGTTCCATGTAACGTTTGAATAGTTTACACTAGTCATTTGAGGGCCCTTTATGGGTTGCTGTTTGGTATGAGCCAAGGCTCCGTGTTGAAGACCGTGCTTGGACGTATAATGGTTTATTATCACAAATTTAGACTTGGATGGAGAGTTGTATCATTGGCACTCATACCACATCTTCTTATTTATAATCACTAGGAGAACATAATAGGATTGGGGATAAACAGAGAAACATATAGGTCTCTGTTTTCAAAATTAGCGAAGAACACCAAATATCATATTTTATTTTCGTATAGAATACAACAGCTACATGTATATGCCTGCACCTGTTAACCTTGACAATGTTTAAAAATTAGAAAATTTAGAAAAAGAAACAGAAAGCTTGATATAACTTTTAACTCATGGCTATAGCATAAACACGCAATCATAATCATCGCATGCTCCTTTTTATAATGTATAGAGTTATAAACATTTTCATTTTACCCGCTTCATACAAAATGTGATTCGGTCAACCCAAATCAATTTATTAAAAGAAGCATTCAATTCTTATATAAAGCATGGAACAGTCAAAACTATAAAAACCAATATTTTACAAAGAAATTAAAGCTAACACGTAGCATATCACATGTGATTCAATAAATTCAATAGCAATTTAATTAACCAATGAAATCAATTCAATTTCAAGAGCTTCATGATATTAAACGTTTTGATATTTCCTTTATTGCAAAATATAATGAACCAATAATTCTAGTGATGTGTAAAAAAAAGTTCTCGTACAGGTTCCATTAATGGACAGACGCATGCAGTGCATGGATACACACCTCGCTAGTACATATAGGTAAGTTTTGTTAGCAATTTTTATGCGACATAAAAGGTCAAAGCTGATGATATCACAATTAAAGATTTAAAATGGTGATATATGAATTTAACAAATATTGTATGCGGGGTTGTAATGCCTAACAACCATAAACTAACTGTAAAACATAAAATCGTAAACTTGCAGAAGAACAATAAAACTGTTTTATATCAGTTATTAAGAATTGAATGCTTCTTTTTGTAAATTTATTTGAGTGTTGACCGAAGTACATTGTTTATAAAGCGTTGAAACGCCTCATTCTAAAAATGGGAGCACGGTCAAACGATTTTACAACCCTTATGCTATAATATCTAATATTTTTTAAATAGGCTTCTTCTTTCCTTCATTCTTTGATTTATTCGGCCATTTTTCTCTAATCGTCATACATTTCGCTATAAATTAAAGTTTATTCTTTATTCCTAAGAGGATCTTTATTTTAGCTACTCGTTATTCTCTATTCTGTTTTAATTGTTGACCATTTTCTCTATTCTGTAAACTCCAGCCACACCCACTAAAATGATGCTAGTACCTTAGTCTTATTTAGCCGAGTTAAAATTGAAAAATGATTTCAAATGAATCAGCTTCAACCAAAGTTCAGATCAATTATAGGTAACCGTACGGCATTCAACAATAAGAAAACCCGTACCGTATAGTCGGCTTTAAAAAGTCTATCTACTTACATCATGAGTGAGGTAGACTGTATACTATATGGCTTGCATTGTTACTCACATCTAAAGATAACACTTTTCATTAAAATGAATATTTATTTTGTTTTTGATAATTACCATTTTCAGCACCAAATGAAAGCCGAAAAATGAAAAAAAAATATCTATCGTATTGACTTCTGAATGAAAATGGTGAGTTATGACTTTATTATTATGATCCGTCTTTTACATGTTTTATTCTATTCTATTTTATTTTATTTTATTTTATTCTATTTCATTTAATTTTATATTGTTGAACTTCTTACTTATTAGTTTTTAAATAAGGAGAATGTAATCAAAATTATATTTTTTTTTCTTACATTTTAAAACAAACCCTTTGTATGATCTTCCACTTATTAAAATATTCAATCTCCGTAGTTGTTTTTCTAGATACTTAAAGTTTACTTGCAAAGATAAGTCGAAAATTAATCGAAAAAACTTATTTTGAAGTCGGTTTCACGCATATATATTAGTACGGCCGTAATTATATGTTTTGTTATTTCTTTAATTTATATCTGATTATTTCTAAAATCACAAATGCATCAAATAATTGAATGTTATAAAAACCCAGACAATAATGAATAACAAAAGCAACCAAAAGGGCAAAACTATAATATTTATCTGAGACAAGTTTTAAAAATAAGGATGTTTATTCTGTAGAAATGATTTCCGTTACAATTCTTTGTAAAACTTTGTTTTTTTCAGGGTACTAAAGAGATATTTTTTATTTTATTCATATTTCTGAATGGTAAGTTAAAATTGAATTACGAACTCAATATCATATTCACAGACCTCTGACTGTTTTCCGTAATTCTTTTGATTACTCCAAAAGTGCGAACCTACTAAATCCATTCAATATGTTATAAACATCAAAATATGTGGTATGATTGGGAAAGAGGCCAATTGTCACAGAAATTGACAACTTAAAGTCACCATATGGCTTTCAACACTAAGTTTAACACATAGTCAGGTATAAAAGACCGCGAAATGACAAATGTAAGACAATTGAAACAACCGGATTTATATACAAAACAATGAATGAAAGACAAATATAATGTATATAACAACAGACGACAACAACTGAATCACAGATTGGATTTCCTGTTGTAACAGCTACACTCAGAATGTGGTGGGATTAAACTAGTTTGATGTCAAACCTTTAAAAATCAAGCAGTTGAAAAGAGCTTTACTCATTCAAATGGTACAAAACAGAAATACATCTTACAAATATACAAAGTGGACGTGACAGAGTACTTATGCATCCCCACAAGAAAAAGACGTACATATGACAACTAGTTCAAAGCCAACAACAACTAAAAGAGAATCATGCATCTAAGACTAAAATAACATAAGTACACATCCAACCGCCAAACAGTGTAAAGACGCCATTACATTTAGAGAAGAAAAAAAAAGATGACCTTGAACATGGCCGAGATACAGGTATCTACAGATTGCAGAAAAATGCGAGACCCGTTCAACGATTGATTGAATGAGTGATTGGTTTGTATTTATCTCTACCAGTATTCGTGGTCCATTGCATTGTGTTACAAATTCAAAACTTTGATCAAACGGTATCAAAATTGATAGTCTACTCTATTATTAAAAATTTCATTTACATACAAGTCGGCTAATCAGCTGTTAATAAAGTAGTCTGCAAAATCAATAAATCTAGAAGTAGCATGCCAGGTTTATCTTGTGTATAATATGTAATTGTTATAACAGGTGGACTGAGCCTTTCAGGGAGAAAAGGTTGGAGACGACTGGTGTATACCACACCAGGATCATACTTACAAATTAATATTAGTGATTCAGAGCAGTCTATCGAATGTAAATTCAATGCCACAGATACAAATTCAGAGAGTGAAGTAATAGATACACTTGGGGAATATCAATTCATTACAAGGGAGATAACAACAATGAATATTCAGGCACCACAGCAACTAGGAAGTTTTTACCTAACGTTAACAGATCATCAAACGAGAAAACTGATTGACAATGGTAAGACGCTGTTATAGTTGATAAGGAATTATGGTAAACATATAACAAAAAAAACTTTGACCTATAATGGTATACTTTTACAAATTGTGACTTGGATTGAGAGTTGTCTCATTGGCACTCATACCACATCTTCTGATATCTATTGAGAAAAAGTGTTGCTATTTACTGTACCAAAACAAAAGTAAGTCTAAATAAGATTTTTTTTTTAATAGAAATCTGATATCAAATATGACAAAACGAATAAAGCTCAGTATGTTTATAGACATTCTTAAGTCAGTTGCAAATAGTTCAGATTCTTCAAATACATTTCGCTTGTTGTCAAATAAGTAAATGTTAACTCGTTGTTTTCAACATAGACCACTTAACAAAATGTAGTAAAATGCAAGCAAGTAATAAATTATCCTCTACAAACTCTAAAAGAGGGACGAAAGATACCAGAGGGACAGTCAAACTCATAAATTGAAATTAAACTGACAACACCATGGCTAATAAACAGACACGTAATATAGAAAACAAAACATAGAAAACTAAAAACTAAAGACTTAGCAACACGAACCCCACCAACAATATTTGGCACCCGTCTTGGTGCTTATGTCATTACAAATCAGGTAAAAAGTATAATTCGGTAGGTCATAATCGTGAAAAGAGAAGGGTATTGTAGTTACGACACAAGGAACATAACCTCAACCAACTCGGGATGGCGTCCATAAATTTTACGAAGGGATGATTTCAACTTCACAATTTCGAACTCTGTTTATATTAATCTTTGATATTCATTTACAGACACACTACTCAAGACAGATGACGATGTTTATAGAATGAACGGGTCAACAATGGATTTGACGTTTACATTTAATGTATCTCTCTGGTCAAGGGAACATGAATATTCTTCCATTGACAATTATTATCAATTTCAGCTGAGGATAATAAAAGCTTCATCAAAAGATCTCGGCAATTATACATGCTCTGTAAAGGTCCCTATCGAGTTAAGGGTTGCCCGTAAGTACTTTTTCTAATGACTGCAACTGCAGTAACATAGTTATCAAACACGATAAATAACTTAAATACAAAAAATATTTCAATCTGTGATGTATTTTAAAAGAGGAGAAAAATTACAAAAATGATCATATAAATGAAATACGAGACCCGTACAACGATTGCTTGAATGAGTGATTAGATGACCTTAATATTGATTATTCAATTTATTGGCAAACATTTGTTCAAATTTTCGCCCATGTTGTGAACTGATATGAAATTACCTTTAAAAGATAAAAAGGTTTTTATAAGTTTTTTGTATCTCCATAATGTCCCGTACCTGGGGGTAAAACATAGTCTAAATGCAATATTTGACACTTTTTAACTTTTGAGCACTTATTGCTTATAACACATCACTTAATGAAGATGTTTAATTCTCACATGTTTAACTGAACTGAATATCAAAAGAAGAGTGCCTTAAATGTTTGCTCTGTAATATATATAATATGTTACAAAATACAGTTCTCAATTTTTGAAACTTCAGTACGCATTTTTACAGTTGAAATTCAAGATTTTCGACTTTTATAATTCATTATTCTGAATTGAATCATAGGCACCCCGATACAAATATGAGTGTATATAAAAAGTTAAATCACATAAAAATGCAGAACTCCGAGAAAATTCAAAACAGAAAATGTCAAATTTCAAAATCTAAAGCTCAAACACTTCAAACAGATGGACAACCAAATCTCTGAGACTGTCCAAAAAGAACGAGATGCAGGTATTTCTCCTTCTGCATAATATATTGGTTAAAGGGGCACTAGCTGTCAAATTCATGGTCATCGATTTGACTCAAATTCTCATATTTCATTTATAACAATGTAAAACATTTATCCAAACTACCAAAAGTCTAAAATAAACAGTTTACAGAGCATGGGATAGATAATATGTAGGTTCGTTTCGTGTGTATTTTAGTCCAGACGCCATCTAATTAACTATCGATTTGACCTCAGATGACCATATAAGCGATGTAAACATGAATAAAGATATGAATAGATTAAACAAACACATGCAATTGGATTTTTTTGGAGTCTGTTTGAGTTTATTTTGTAGATTAAAAATATATGTTTCTCATTGTTTTAACCGTATAAAAATGATTTTATATGGATCGAACCAGTAATCAAATAATTTTCCGTAATTTAACTTTCATTGTTGACATTAATTTTTTTTAAATAACCAGTACACATACAATGCATGCGTTGTCAATCTCTAGCAAGGGGTTAAATTGAAGTTCACATGAATACGGATTCAATGAGGTCGACTTATTCACTTGCAAGTGAATAAGTAATTATCAATGTTTCTTCGCTTAATTTGACAAAATTGAACCATTTTGGCTGCTAAAAGCGAATTATTATTTCACTATTTCACTTTCATTATTGATTGAACAAAAACTTTAGTTTTTTTTATATATCTCGTAGCTAGTGCCCCTTTAAGGGTTGATATGGCATTTAATATGGATTTTACATAACTTGCCCATCTTAATGATTAAACAACAAACTAAATAAACTCGAAGCTTTTTTTTTTTTAGATTTATTAACAATCATGTTCGTTTTCTATCCTCTAAATGTAAAGTGTTTTTTATCAGAATGTTCGTGGCTTATCATTCTAATTAACTATTGAATAAGAAACCAATTATCGAGTCAAAACACACTTTTGGAATTCGTTCTTCTGGAAAGGGCATGGATAAAACAGAAAGCGTTGACAGTTTAATAACATTAACAGTAATATTGTTCATTCTTGAAATTTTTAGCAATACAATTTCTCGACCAGAACGATGACAATATCATATATGTACAAGAAGGAAACACATTTGGTATATCCTGCGCTAGTATAACAGGATACGACGTGGAGAAGATGTCAATAGAAGAAAACTTAGTCATATTAGCAGAAAGTAACAGTAACTTGGTGACTTTCTTTTTCAAACCGGATAGACAAGATTACTCCAGGGAGTTTGTATGTAAGAGTAAACCAAACTGGTTATATATCAGGGTTAATGTACTCGTGAACTGTAAGTAGAATTATATAAGGCAAAATATATTTATCAATAGCATTTTATTCTGATTGTACTTTTTAAACGACGTAACACCAAATTGATTGGAAGATCAGACTACACTTAAAAAGCTTAAAGCTTGTGGTAAATTGTTCTTTTTCATTTTTTAGGGATGTCATAATTCTAAGTCACACAGAATGGCAGCATTTAAATTTCAGATACTGTGCATAGGTCAAATGTGCGATGACCGGGATAATTTGATAATATAATTGAAAATCCATTTGATAGTATTTATATTGAGTATTTAGGTACACAAATTATTGATAGAAAAGAATCATTATGAAACTGTGGAGTAGAGTTGTTCCCGTACATTTGGTTATTATTCTGCCACTGAGGATTGTTGTACTTTCTCAATTATACATAACCTTTTTAACAGCCAAAACTCTGACGAAATAATGCCAACTCGAATTCGTTATTTATTTGAATATATTCCGATGACGCTACATTTTAGAACCTCTTGATTGACATCTTATTCATAGACATAAGCATAATCAGATCAATATTGTCTTCACTTATTAAGTATATATCTGTTCTCATGAATGTAATTGCATTGTAGATGCACCTGGTGTAAAAATGTTACTCGGAGTAAACAGAATTGACTGTTTTCCTGACGGTTTCCCCGACGCTTACACATTTTATAGATGGGAACATCAATCAGAAATAGGGGAACACATTCGTTATATAAACGGCTTAGGAAATGGGACATTGATTCTTCAGACACTTCCACAACGATATCAGATTAGCGGTATATATGTTTGCACAGTTAGCAACGGTATAGCTGATACGAATGGTAGCAAGTTTCAAAGAGGTTTTACAAGTATCAATTATCAAGGTGAGACAACTACATGGTTTACAGCAAGACGTTTTATTAGTTTAACATAATTTAGTGAACATGAAATAACGGGTACGGTGATATTGATTTTCCTTTAATTCCTAATTGTGACAAATAATAAAATAAAAATTCTGAGTAATGTGAACAGTAAGATATAACATGTCTTTCTGAAAACGTTTCACTTTTTATAAGGATTTGTACTCTTCTCATTAAACAATGAATACATCACCAATACTGTTATCATTGTATCCTTCCATGTAGAAATTATAAAACATAACTTAAAACCTGTATCATTTGCAGGTGCGCCAATATTTGTACCTGGACACAGAAATGTACAGCATAGTGAGCCTGGCGAACCTTTAATACTGACATTTCTCCTATACAGTGACCCTTTGTTAGATGACATATGGATTAAAACCGTCGGAACTGATCGGAAACAAAGCGTCGGAACTGATCGGAAACAAAGCGTCGGAACTGATCGGAAACAAAGTGAAGCAGAACATGAGTTCAGAATTTCAAACACAACTTTGTCGTATACGGCTTTTGGAAACAAAGGCAATATCAGTGGATATGGAATAACAATTGAAACAAACATTTTAAACAGTAATGACTTCAGCGTGTATAAGATATGGGCAAAAAATAAGTTGGGAGTAGCGTCTTACATATTCGAAATCATAGCAGTTGGTAATATAATCTTAACAAGTTGCATGCTTATATTTTATTTAATGGCAGATCTTTTAATTACATTCTATAGAAAATACATTCAAGAGGTGTGATCTGATTTAAACACAACGAATCAACAGATTATAATTAATTTAACGGATTAAAGAACCTAGGGATCAATGTAAAGCCTTTAACAATGAACAAAGCCAATGATGGAAAATGTATGTTATGGTTTCTATATATACCGCGTTAAAAACGTATCTAACGTGTAGTTTTCGCATTTTATTGCAAAATGCGTTTCTCAGAATAACGATACAAATATCCAATAGCAATGTAAAAAGCGCCTCCTCATCTAGATGAGTATTTAGAAAAAATTGATATCAATATCTTTTAATAGATGAACATAAATAAAAGTGAGAATGGAAATGGGAAATATGTCAAATAGACATCAAATCATCAAAGAGAAGACAACTTCCGAAGGCCACCAATGGGTGTTCAATAGAAAATACCGCACACAGCGGTGATATTCAGCTGGTCCCTAAATAAAATTGTGTACTAGTTCAGTGAAAATGGACGTCACAGTGAACTCCAAAACATATAACATGTATAAATGAACTAAAATTATAAACATACAAGACTAACAAAGTCCTCGGGCTCCTGACTTGTGACAGGCACAAAAATGCAGCACGGTTAATCATGTTTTGTGAGATCTCAATCCTCCCCTATACCTAACACTAGGCTATGTGATTATCAATGTCAATGTTAAAAACTTACACTTCGTTAATCAATTGCCCTTTAGAAAACTCAACAAATTCACGCAAATCTGTATTTAAAATACTAATACTAATAATTTTTAAAAGTTATAATTGATAAGTTATAAAACCTATTTAGCAAAATAAAGTCGTTAAATAATTACTGTTTATAAACATTATAATTAAAATTAAAACTTAAATAATGTAATACTTGTTTTTAGAATCTCAGAAAAGGAACGAATTAAACACCAACCACAACGTTAAGCAATTACCTCGATTTATAACAATTGTCACCATAGCTACCTGTTTGTTGGTCTATATAGTCGTGAGTCATATCTTTGTTTGTGTCCGACATACGCGAACCAGGCGGAGTATTGCATCAGAATCCTTGCTTGAAGACATGTACGATGAAATAGGAACCATTTCTTATCAAACTGTTAACATAAGTCCGTTACCTACTGCACAGTCAGAACGGGTCCAGCAATTCAGAAGGATTCGTAGTCTCCAAACTGAATCAAGCACACCAAATGTGAACAATCAACTTACTACGGACCGTACTTTTAATACATCTTCACGATTATCCGTTCAAGAATATCAGCCTAATGCATTGCACATAAACAATATATTTGGAGTAACAAGTAATGTTTCGCCTATGATAGCTACAGATGATATTGCTCACATTCAAATACGTCAGCATTCGTCAAACAGTAACAGACAATCAACAGTTTCATCAATCAGTGAAGATTCAAGCAGTGGATCAAGTGGTGCAACACAAATTGCTTTTAATATCGATGAAGGGTACGAAAATCCATACCAAATAGTAATAAAAGAAGGACAGGACAGTCATACGTATAGTCATCTTACCAAGCAATCCGAGTAACTTGATGATTATAACTCATTATCGGCAGTGTGGACATATCAAGAAATAGTCGATAATATTTCATATTCCAACAAAATAAGAAATGCAAATTTCCAATAAGCGAAAAATGCATAACAAACCGATTCTTTCAAAAAGACTTTTGTGAAAAGAAGGATTATTGTAGTATGTTTTTTGTTTGTTTGTTTGTTTCTATGTTTCATGTTCTTTGTTTAAGATTAAAAAATCGATTTAAAAATTTCAGCTTGATATTCATTATACGTATTCTTGACGTTTATAAGAATACTAGGATATTTGATGAAATTTTAGACATTCCTTTTTCGCTGAATGTATGTGCTATCGAAGCAAATGTGCATTCATCATGTTCATTTTAGAGAAGCATTTGCTTAATATATTTCAGGAAAAAGAGAGATCAATGCATTATCTTTTTGATTTTTAGTTATAGGCCACAGTTGTTTGCCAAATTGCACTTTTTTTTTAAATTAACCAATTGCAAAAAAAAGTTAAACTGTACGGACGTATACAAATGTTTTTGAAAATACGTGTGAGTAAACTGTTGCAAATAAACGATTTAATCGTCTCCTAAAAAATCCCTACAGAAAGGGTCAAATATAAAGGATAAACAATGGGTTGTATTCTAACTGGTGAGGTTATCCGTGAGATAAAAGAAAGAGTATGTTATACACATATGATTCACTGCACGCACTGTTAAACAACAATGGCATCAAAATAAAGAAATGTTTATCGATGTTCTTTCGTTCATCGTCGTTACAAGGGGACATATTTAGAACTTTTCATGAAAATGTATTTTAGGGATAAATTACACTGAATATAAAATGATCGGATAAATTTTTATATGTAATAAAAGACGGACGAAAGATGGCACAGGGATAGTCAAATTCATAGATTGAAAATAAATTGACAACGTCAGGGCCGTAAATAATAAGATAAACAGACAAATATTAGTACAGCAGATTCAACATAGAAAACTAAAGACTAAGTAACACGAACCTTACCAAAAAATGGGGGCAATCTCAGGTTCTCCAAAAGGGTAAGCAGATCCTGCTCCACATGTGGCACCCGTCGAATTTCTTATGTTGTTACAAATCCGGTAAATAGTCAAATTATGTAGGTCACATTCGTTAAAAGGGAATGATATTGTAGTTACGACACACCTTTGTAAGGAAAGATGGACGAAAGATACCAAAGGGCATCAGAAATCGAAAATAAACTGACAACGCCATGGCTGAAAATGAAAACGACAAACAGACAAACAATATAGACACAACATAGACACAACATAGAAAACTAAAGAATAAACTACTCGAACCCCACCAAAAACTAGGGGTCATCTCAGGTGCTCCAGATAGGGTAAGCAGATCCTGCTCCACATGTGTCACGCGTCGTGTTGCTTATGTGATAACAAATCCGGTACATAATCTAATTCGGTAGGTCACATTTATGAAAGGGAGGGGGATTGCAGTTACCACGTAAGGATCATATCCGATATCATTTGTGAAACAGTTATTCTATAACGGTCAACCAACTCGTGATGGCGTCCGTAAAATTTATAAAGGGATGATTTCAACTTCACCATTTGGAACTCTTCGTTTAATAGCTCCGTTGTGAGCAGCAACCCTCTATCAAGAACATCATGATAGGAAATGCAAGCACGAGAATATTGTATCAATTGGGAGATATAAACCCTGTATGCAGGTGCTGCTGGAATGTTGCTACTTAGAAATGGAAAGTTCACAATTGGAAAGTTGAAATCATCACTTTTGTCGTAAAATGTTGTTTTCAACCGACCCTCATTGTCAATTGCTAGATGTAAGTCATGATATGAGGCCGACTTAACTGTATATGCAGTATCCTTTTTAATATACTTAGTACTAAATACAGATAAATTGCATGTGTAATAAAATCAATGGCAAGCGTGCTGTATTAGCCACCCGTGAAGATATCGATATCAGCACGGTTGCAAAAGCTTTATCACACCTTTAATCTTTATGACGTCACGTCATCGATTGCAGTCACTGTTGCAAAGACCTTATCAAAACTCTAATCTGTATGACGTCATGTCAAACCTTCTTATCTGTATGACGTCATGTCACATAAAAAATATCTACTTCAGGTATATTTATATAATAAAGTGTATATGATATGGCTTTTTCAATATCACACACCGTATCAATCCTCAACCAATATAATCCCTCGAGCAGAGCTCTTGGGATTATATTGGTGTCATGGGTTGATACGGATGCGATATTGAAAACGCAAATAATATTCTCTTTTTATCTCTAGCTCGGTGGGATAGATGCATTCCACATCAGGGGCGTAGCTACCCGGATGCACGACAGCACGTGCATCCACGTCGTTTTCACAAAAAAAAACAAAAAAAAACAAAACAACAGAAGAGAGAGATGAGTTGGTCAATCGGAATCAGACAGCGTGATGCATGTATTATCATGATTATGATATTTGTTTAACGTTTGGAGACTGTTAGTGTTGGTGTCTTTTCCGTCTATCCTGGATATTAGTTTGACAACCTAGATACAAGTGTTGATGAAGCTGTTCATGCAGAAAAAGATCGTAGCTCCGCAGTTGCGTGCAAATTGATTCGGCATGCAAAAAAGAAATGGCAAAATATTTGTTTTTTATAATATTGAATGCTTAAGGAAACACCTATGTTGTCATTTTTTTAATTGATGAAATATCATTAAATAACGACATTTGGTTTCAAAATATTTGTTTGTTTGTTGAGATTATGACAATATCGGAAGGTAACTTGTATCTTTTACAAGATTTGAATTTGTAATACTCAGTCTAAGATATGTAGTTTTGGGGCACATTTTACAGTGTACAGTTCATCAGTTTGCAGTTTGGAATGAGATGTACCAATCGACATTAGAATTATCAGATCCCTTCGATATCGTTGAAAATATGCCGAGGCGATGTGGTTGACAGACTACCGGAGCCAATCAACCTGCAACCGTGCTGCAACCACGCCAAAACAGTATTGGAAAGTCTAATTATTTTTTGCGTTCATAGACCATATGATAAGGGAACTGGAGAGTGGAGTCGCGTCAAGTTATCAGATAATCGCTTCTTTGCGCTGTATCTGCTTCATCGTGTTGTAGGAAATATCACAAACGAACAAATCTCAATATTGTCTGAGACATACGAAACTGACCTCTGGCATGTAATTTTGACGAATTCAATTTGGAGTTCGTTCGATGCCGAACAAGTACGCTGGTTTATAACATCTTGCGAGTGCTACCATGCCATGATGGCCCTGAGATCTAACAGTCACGGTACTACGTATGTAATTGAATGAACAACGACATTTACATAGCATTACTGCATATTCATCGGGATTTCAGTGTGAATGTTGACAATAGAGAAGTTTGTTTCTGCCCAGACCCGAAGAGCAGATTTTGGACAATTTTGAGTAAATTCTGTATCACAAATATGTGTTGTTTATGTATTACTATATTCAGAAGATTTATTAATAGTTTTACATTCATAAATTTTTATCTACATATAGCTCCTCTTTTTAACGGTCCTATGACCGAAAACAGAAAAAAATAAAAAAATTCTGCATAATAGGGTCCCAAATTTTTTTCGCCTCGCTCCGCTCGGTGGTACTTGCTTCCACATCGTTTATTTCTAGCTACGCCCCTGCACATATATAGTCACCAAATTTTGAATTATTTAGTGAAAGAACATCATCTATATAGCGGAAAGTAGAGTTTAAGGATATTGCTAACTTCTTATCTTTCTTCCTAAGAAGTTCCTGCATGAAGTCAGCCTCATAATAATAAAGAAGCAAATCGGCAAGTAGAGGAGCACATGTACAGTTTGTGTCCATTGGCATGCCGACGGTCTGTTGAAAAACACGTTCTCCGAACGTAATAAATATGTTGTCAATCAAGAAATCAAGCATCTTGATAATATCAGTTTCAGAGAATGTTTTGTTTGAATCAGAGTGATCCTTTACAAAGTAGGATGTATCCCTCCCTAAGACAAGATACTTGTATTTACGTTGGCCATTCTTTTTTATGAAGCAAAGTAATACCAAGTCTTTTAATTTGTCATTTAATTTGGAATGTGAAATACTTGTGTAAAGAGTAGAAAAGTCAAATGTTTTAAGACTGTTACAAGTTGAAAGAGAGTTAGATTGTATGTACTTTAAAAGATCTTTGGAATTTTTAAGTATCAACATCTGATTCACGCCACCTCTAGAATAGGTAGTTTCACAATAACTTTAAAGCCCGTCTTTGATTGCTGATAAAATAGATGTTAATAATTTAGAAAGAGGTTTCGTCGAGCACTTGGAAGACCCAGCAATATACCGTTGTTTGTAAGGACACTTATGTAGTTTAGATATCCAATACAGTGATTGAAGATTCAGTTCTTCATCTTTGGTTGAAATTCCGAAGGAACACAGAAAAGACCTATGATTATCCAGGATTTCCTCTTTGGTAAGTGTCGTGAGGGTATATGTTGAGTTTCCAAATGAATTGTCAATACCTAATTTGTTTATCAAGCAGTTAATGTAATGAGTTTTACACACAAAAACGATGTTGTTTCGGGCTTTATCTGCGAGGACAACAACATATTTGTCATGGAGGTAGGATAGGTGTTTTGCAACATTTGGGTCTTTAAAGATTGACGGAACACGGGCATTGATAGACCCAATAAGTTACGACATACTGCAAATAAAAATGCAGTAAATAGATTACTGTAAACCAATTTATTTTCGCGAGCGATTTATTTTCGCGACTTTCGCGAGGAGAAAAATAACGCGAATATAAATCGTCGCGAATAAGTAAATCGTTATCAATCTACATCAAGTAAATAAGAAAATCGCGAATTTTAAAAGGTGCGAAATGGACTAGAATTGGTAAAACGTGAAATAAAGTATCCGCGAAAATAAGTTGGTTTACAGTATGTTAATACATGTATCTTATACAATTTCCATCGTGAGTAGCGATGCTGAATAAAAGTAATAATATCAACATGACCTTAAATCTGAATACATTGAGTGTCTGCTGCGATTTACTAGTTATATCTCTATACATACACTTATGTCTAATTTTATGGATGAATAACTTTCATATTGAGTGTTTTTATCGTTTTTAACAATATTGAAGAAAACAACCTATTGGATTTAAGAGCAACTTAGACAATATGTCGATTTCTTTAAAGGTTGCGAATACGTTGTGCACTAAAGATAAACAATGTAAGGATAAACAATAACGTTTAGGTAAGCAGAGTCAAATGCAAAAGCGCATAACATATTTATATTATTTACCAATAACCTAAAGATCATCCCGGGAGAAAATAATCACACGAAAGATACATGTTTGGCGGAAGAAAACAATTATTAAAAACAGAAATAAATCAAAAGGTTTTCCAGGTAAATATGGAAAGAACAAATGAACCCGTTTAGCATTAGTTTTCAATGTTTTTAGTTTTTTCTGTCTGATCATGTCTGGATAGTGTTTTTTTTTACAAATATCAAACGAATACGATTCGATGTTAGCAATGTTAGTCTTTTGGTCTGTGGATGACGTTTGGTTCAAAAACATTCATAAAAGAATCCATATTTGAAAAGTACACTGTAAATACCAAAAACGAAATACGAGTTGATCACCACAAAACTATAACAGTTAACACCCATATTACATGAACAAACATTTAAAAAAAAAAACAATTTTAAATGGCAAATCATTGATATTATCCATCGAAATATATTTCCGAGTTTTAATTATTGAATAATGTATATTGTTTACATAAAAAAATCTCAGACTATTATAAACAAGTCTGCGAATACGATTATTGCATTATATCAATATATAAATTTCCTGTAAAACACGGATATCACCAAGTACCACTTACAATACTATACATATACAATAATATACTTTATACCATACTCAGGAACTCCTTAACGAGATAGAGACCGTTAAATATAATCTATAATAAATTTGCCGTTTACATTTGATAAGATGTAACTGATGTGAAACTGACAAGGAGGGGTATCAAGGCTATTTCTGGACCATATAAATGAAATTATTTAATAAGTCAAGATGAAACAGTATAGTTGTTATCATAAATGATAAATGGGGAATATGATAATCATGGTTTCGACCATTTATTAAAAATCATTTGTGCTGACTATTGGAAATCTTCCCTTTCCCCATTTCACAAAAAAAAACAAAAAAACCCGAACCCCCCAAGAACCCCGTGTTTATTAAAATAAAAGAACAAAAGCAATATATCTCTCATACAGACGTCCACAAAAGTGACAAGTTTAGCCTGCTATAAAAACAGGTTTAATTTTGACATTTTACTCATAAAGAAATGCGTGTATTCAGTCAGCAATATTCGTTGATGCGATCGAGTTTTCCATTTAATAGAGGATTGAACCTTTTGAAATGTTCCTCAAGTTGATGATCATGTTTTGTTGTTATGTACTTTTCACATGTATGTTGAATAGCAATAACCGCATAATTATTGTAAAGTTACATAGGTTAAATGACAAAAGAAATGCGTCCATAAGCACACAAGATGGGCTCGTTAGAAAAAAAAACAATAAGAAACTTACAAATTAATGTATATCTAACGATTACAGTGGTCGTGAAATACATTCACATCTGATCTGGCACACATGTTTCTTTTCTTAACAATTGTCAATAATAATTATGTAAAACATTTAAGGGATGAACTACTTAAAGTTTTTAAAAAATCATAACTCATTTGAGATGCTGTGTTTAGCATTGGAAATGTACCTTGCAGCCTCGGTTGAATGCCTAGTGTAATCTTGGAGAATACTAAGGGTCGTGTGTTTTATATTTTTTTCCATTTTGTTCAGTCGAAGATTATAGTTAGACAAAATAATTTACAAAAAAAATGAACTCAGAGGAAAATCTAATAGGAAAGTCTATAATCACATGGCGAAATCAAATGGCAAAGTACATCAAAAACGATTGGACAAGAACTGTCATATTCCTGACTTGGTACAGGCATTTTCAAATGCAGAAAGTGGTGGATTAAACCTGGTATTATAGCGCTAAACACATCTCACTTTGATGACAGTCTCATTAAATTCCGTTATATTTACAATGATACAACATACTCAACAAGTTGCTAATCAAAACTTTTACTAAAAAAAGTTTCAAAAAGTTCAAAATAGTAATCTTGAAATTTATTTCATATTCAAAATTATATCCAGTATAAAACCCTCGGTTGGCATTTTCAACTTTTTGGATTCGAGCGTCACTGATGAGTCTTTTGTAGACGAAACGCGCGTCTGGCGTACATACTAAATTTAGTCCTGGTATCTATGATGAGTTTATTTGGTTGATGGCAACTAAAGAAAACCATAATGCAAAACGGAGCATGAACTGTCAGGACCTTAGATATTCATGTATGTATGACTATTGATGAAAATACTAATGCAAATTTTTTTTTAATGTTTAATTTTTTTTATTAGTTGTTAAAGGAAACATATTTCAAAAACAGTATGTATATTCAGGAACGCTTAACACAAGAAAATAATTCACTCAAAATTGAAAAATATAGAAATCATTGGAAGTATTTGTATATTACAAATGCAATTATATAAACAGATATAAAAGCTAATAGTTAAAAAAATAATTCATAAACAAACACAAAATAACACATGAATATCCACAGTACACTATGCCCCATTCATACTTTTACATTTCATATATAGATGTCATCCCACCAATTCAAAATCCCCATTTATTCAACTTAGCTTTCTAAGTATTTTACCTTAAGTTTAACTTCAAAGAAACCAGGTAGATCCTACATTTTAAATGTTTCATCTTTCAAAATGCCAATTTCCAACCAACGTTTGAAATCTTACGGAAGACAAGTGCTACTTAACAAATCTTAAATGAGTATATTATTGGAGGGGTATTGATTGAGTAGGCATTTGTTTACCGTTCTTAACTCGAGGGAGTGAAGTGGTGGTCTTATAACGAAATAGAAGTTATTTCATGATGTAAGTTCCTAATGGAAAAAAAGTATAAATACATTTTAGTATGTAAATAAATTTTACAGTATATTTTCTTAACGGAATAAATGGCATAGACTAATTGTAACAACAGGAACAGATGATATTGGTTATAATCAAATGGTCATCTTTTTTTATATGAGCGAATAGTAAAATGCAAGATTATTTTTGGGTCTATTTGCGATGATTTAAGATTTTTAAAACTATTTGAATGTTGAAATTTAACTTTTTTTTAAAGTGTTAAAAGAGATGGGCGAAAGATACTAGAAGGACATTCAAACTCATAGATAAATAACCCAAGAAAAAGCCATAACTTAAAAGCAAGACAAACAAAAAAATTGATAGTACACTTGTCACAACACGTTACGTAGAAAACTAAAGATTAAGTGATATTCAATTGAATGATTGATTAAATTTTCGTGAAGTGTTGGTATATATATCATTAGAAACTTTTAATGATGATAATGAGACAGTGACAATTACTGTGATGATGAAAATTATTTCTTATTAACAATAACATTTTTGATCACGTTATAATGAACGTTTATAATTCCCGAATCTTGATGAATCTGTGGTTTCATTTTCATATATGAATCATCCGAGGAATCGGAAAACTGTCGGCCATTTAAAGATTCAGGAGAATCGCTATCGTACGTAACACTTGCATCACTCGCTCGTTTATCATTGGAATCCGAATGAGGGCATGTCAAGAGGGAGAGCATGCTGATTGATTGTACATTTTGGAGAGTTGCTGGCATGTCAAGCGGGAAATCATGCTGATTGATTGTACATTTAGGACCGTATGATGGCATGTCAAGAGGGAAAGCATGCTGATTGATTGTACATTTAGGACCAGATAATGGCATGTCAAGAGGGAGAGCATGCTGATTGATTGTACATTTAGGACCAGATAATGGCATGTCAAGAGGGAGAGCATGCTGATTGATTGTACATTTAGGACCAGATAATGGCATGTCAAGAGGGAGAGCATGCTGATTGATTGTACATTTAGGAGAGTTGCTGGAATCACATTTCCTGACTGACATCTATTAGGCCTTCTATTACAAGTTTTCGGTTTAGGGATGGGATTATTATTTGGAGACGACATGTTCCACACCGAGCTTGAAGCGTCTTCATAGTCTGCGTCAGTTTCCGTATTACTATCACCATTGTCATTCATGTTATCTTTTGTTTGGATACCGTTACGTGGAATTTTCTTCTGGGCAAGTGTTCTGTTCATTTCAGTGATGAGTTGGTCACGCTCGTTATTTTTTTTCTCATTTTGTTTATCATTTGCGGATAAACCAGTGGTTAGTTTGTCGCATGACACATTCGAATTGTCATATATCTTGTTTGACATCCCGTTAGCTGTGTCGTTTGTTTCGTTATCATCAGTAAATTGTTTGTTGATATAACAACGGTTATTGGAATTCTAGAAAATAAATAAAACGATAAATATGCTGAACATAAAATATATATAAACTTGTTATCATGGCAAGATAAAAATTTCAGAACAATCTTAACATAAGTTCCTTAAACGTAAAGTTTAACATTTCCTCTTTAACTAACTTTGTTATATTAGTTTGTTTATCATGCGACCTGACACATTACTTGAAATTTGTCATACTATCACACTTTTATATCATTAATTGAGCGTATTGGTGATCTCTTCAATTACTATTGCATTTGTAATGGGATATCAATTATTATGCTAGTAAATAACTTAGAAAACTTTGATGAATGCAAAAAGAAAAAAAAAATAGAAAGACCCTATACAACTCTACAATATATTTTCCTTTATCCTGGCAGAATAAAATAAGTACTAAGGTGATCAAATCAAATGTATTGAGATGCCGCCTTACCAAATATCTATTATTGTAATTAACAAAGCAAGTAAAACATTTAATTGTGAATTAATTGTACCTTTATTATATTATGTATTGTTCTCTGCTATCGGTTGTTTTGTCACATTGTATATACTTGCAAATTGTTTATGGATTGCCATAGCATATTATTTATGCTTTCGCAAATAAAGTATTCATTCAGTCATTCATTCATAATGTTGCTTAAATAAAAAAGTCTACAAAGTTAACTGAACGCAAACAAGGTGAAAGTTTAAATGGTCTGAATTTTACAGTACTTGACAAAAACCTTTTTTCTTGAAAGTGCTTACACAGATAAAGATTAAAAACTGAGTATTACAACACCCTGCTCAGTTCAACATTTTTACTGCCCCCCCCACCCCCCCACCGGTCGGATTACAAAGGCTACACAATATCAACTTATTCTTATATACTCACCCTTACTATTTGTCTTTGTAAGTTTCCCGTTATGTCGTTAACGTCAACGTATTCATGTTCTAAATCGTTAACGTCAACGTAATCATATTCTAAAGTTTTCTTCGAAGCTGTTTGCTGTAAACAAAAAAAATCATTATTCAAGTACTTAATTAATACACTACACACTTGTACTAGTATATACATGATTGGTTTTCACTGAATTTTATAGTTTTGAGGTTATTACATACAAAAGTATGTTCTTACAATCAACCTTGAATCAAATTTCAATGTGTCTTAATCAACAGTACGATAACATGTACATATTACCTGATTGGTAGTTTTGGAAACTTTTAGTATTCTAGGTCATACAATGAGACTCTTTTAAGTTATCATAAATGCTATTTAAACTGCACGTCAAAGATGCAAGCGTGAAATATATTGGAAATTTGACAGCGAAAGCGATATGATTTCTGCCGTTTCGATTTTGTTAATGTTCGAACAGAAAAGATTGTGATATTGTATGACTTTAAAACCTTTTTTGTAAGCTAAGTGTGCATTGTAGCAACACAATCTGAAAATGCCGAAAATACTTAAGTCAGGTTTCACCCTGAATAGATGTACAAAAAAATATCAAATTAATAAAAATTGTTTCGTTTCAAGTACAACTTGATATTCAAATTGGTGTCTACCACGTGAAATTAATACAGCGAAATAGGTTTCTGACTCTGTTTTAAAAAAAAATACATGAACACCGTTACTGATCGTATGTGTATACGAACATTTGATGAGAACATATGTATATCGCCATAAAACTTATAACTGCGAGTACTCTCAGATCTGTTTATCTTGTCTTTTTGTGTCGGGATGTATGTTAATGTTACATTCTTAGACACTTATATAATTTAATTTAGTAACTGCATCAGTTTATTTACAAACTGATCCACACCTAGATAGATTGAATGTTGATTGTTGCTATTTTTAGACACTATATAGATATATATATATATATATACCGGTATCTTAAATATTATCAACTACAGGCAGTAATTATTGAAGCTATCTCTTTACCGTGCATATGGAAGATTGCGTCGATGTATCAGTTGTTGAAAACATAAATTGGCTTTTATAAATTACTCTTAATCGATCTAAATCGAGGATGAATAACACCATCGATTTATAGGAATATACACATTGTAAAGACTTTAACTATTTCATGAATTATATAGCAAATAGTTGTTTATATTAAGTATATACATTTTCGATGAATGTTTTAGATATCAGTAAGTAATAACACAAATGAGCTACACCTTTGTTCCATTATTATCTACCTGTTTTTTCTGACCACCGCTATGGCTACTTATATTGCATGATTCTGCATAAGCGTATGGAGATGTTTGTGGTCTTTTTTCTTTCTGAAACAAAAGGATAAGTCTATGCAATAGGCAACAGTAGTATACCGGTGTTCAAAAGTCATAAATGGATTGAGAGAAAACAAATCCGGGTTTCAAACTATCATTGTTTTTCTCGGAAAACTATGAATAATATATTTGCCAATGGTAAAAAAATACTGGGAACGAATATTGACTAACTAAAAGTTGATTGCATTGCAATGACCTGAAAACCATGTACCACAACAGTGAACAAAATACACGCTACATTGCAGAATTGTCACAATAATATTGGACTCACATACTGCAATAACACATCATATTTAAGGAAACTTTTATTGCAATAACAATGGACACTAATGTTCTTAGAACAGAGGACACCTTGATCGCATTGCCAGTGGACAGCTACACTGAAAAAAGGGACAGCTCCAAAGCAATACTTAAGGACACCCATACCTCAATGACAATGGACAGCAACAGAAAGATAGCAGACCAAACCCTTACACCAATATTGGACAATAACACCACAAAAATAGTAGATATCAAAATTCGCATTAGACGTCCGTAACAGCAAACCATTATATCATACTGCAATAACTGCGGACAATCACTATGTAATGACTGTGGACAACAATACTACATTTACTGTGACAAACCTACTTTTGTATATCAATTTATTTTTACATAGTTCATAACTATTTGAACAATTTTTAAACTTTTATCTTTGAAAAACTTTTTAACAAGTAGCACTGCAAATATGGACAAAACGATTCTCAGAATTGAAAGTTTTGAAGGTCATGGTTATAAATATAAGTATAAACTTTCGTTTATCGAAATGGGAATTTTTAATGTATTTTCCAATATCTAATTATACATGTTATAGAAGTTTCGACTCATGTATGTAATTAAGATCAAGAAAAATAAAAGTTATACTAAAAAGTCATTTAAGGAAGAATTTTAGAAACAATAGAAATGTTTCCCCTACGAATCCGGTACTATTAATAACTGTATACATTCATGATAAGGTGATTGATTGAATAGTATAGTTTATATATTCACTTTTATTTGATTGTGAATAAAAATAACGATGTTCTTTGATTAATGAAAATTCTGAAACATTATCTAACCTTAACCAAGTCTTCTTCGCCTCTCGCTTGCGCATGATGTATATGTTACATAACATAAATGTAAAATGTGTATAAAGCAATTATAGAAAACAGGCCTGAAAGTGAAATGTTGTCTTCTAAGCGCGCGTTCGTCAATTCATTCGGAATGTTAGAATAAAGAAAGCCAAGATAAATAAAGAAATAAGTTGAAGAGTACTGAAGACCAACAAAATGGTTTTCTCCCATACGTCTTAAGTTGTATATATCTGGGGGCAATATCATAAGTGTTTCGAAAAAAAAGTCAGCCATTAAAAAAATAATAATACAAGTGAATAGTATAAAGTACTGAAAAGAAAAAAAGAGGATTAAGTTTGTTTGTCCAATAAAAAGATGAAGCATAATAAAGAGGACACTATTTACAATGCTTTATGTCATAGTAAATTATCGGTACATTATATTCAAATACAAAATGCTGATTATCGAATATCTAATTTACATCAGTAGGACTGGAAATTAAACATTGAAATATAACTAAGTTTCAGAAGCAAGAACAGTTTATACTCAAATAAACGAAGGTTTAACAGTAATTCACGCAGGTGAAATTTCGACATGTTTACCATTTTTTAAGCAAATAAAGTAAAAGTTATACAAGAGTATATTTAATTCCACGTTTTATGGCTATGTTGATTATAAAGCCCGTACGTTTAAAGCACAATTTGTGTAAACTTAACGATCATTTAATAACTTATTCTAAAAGGGTATCCATTCAACAATGCAATAAGATCACAAAATGAGATATTTTTGTCCATCTGATGAGTTAAGCCTTTTTCAACTGATTTTTTTTATTTCGTTCTTATGTTGTACTGTTATACGACTGTCCCAGGTTAGGGGGAGGGTTGGGATCCCGTTAACATGTTTAACCCCACCACATTATTTAAGTATGTGCCTGTCCCAAGTCAGGAGCCTGTAATACAGTGGTTGTCGTTTGTTTATGTGTTACATATGTGTTTTTCGTTCATATTTTATATAAATATAAATAAGGCCGTTAGTTTTCTCGTTTGAATTGTTTTACATGTCATTTTTGGGCCTTTTATAGCTGGCTATGCGGTATGGGCTTTGCTCATTGTTGAAGGCCGTACTGTGACCTATAGTTGTTAGTGTCTGTGTCATTTTGGTCGCTTGTGGACAGTTGTCGTATTGTCAATCATACCACATCTTTTTTTTATATTAATTGTAAAGACATTGATTTTGTTATCAATTAATTAAAACACAACTACATTTTATTGGTTTATAGGTACGAACACTAACTACTCAGCAATTGTTTGAAACCGTACATTTTGGCATTGCACAACATCATATGTCCCCTGACTGTAAATTACAACTTAATATATATACATAATCCATTAGATGTGTATACAGATTGAAATCTAAGTAATGATTATAATGCTATTTAGTTTCCTGGTATTTGCATTGCATTATATTACAATAACTGGGATAAAACTCCATTGAAACTTTTGTGTTTTAATTTTTTGGTTAGTTGTTTGTATGACTGTGTGCTTTGTAATGATTTGATGTCAAACCCTTTTTGACCGATCTTTATGATTTTTACTTATGTTATACCATTACCATGATTACACCACTATCTAATTCTAATAGAAGGTTTGGTGAACTAGAACTGTCAAACACCGAGTCAAGCTCCTGTAACCCAGTCATTGTCGTTTGTTTATTTTGTATTTGTTTTGTCCGATTAATCACGACGTTATAATTCTTATCTGACTTGGTTAACATTTGTTATGTCGGACCTTGCTATGCGGTTTTCGTTTAACTCATTTTTGAAGGCCGTACAATGACCTATAGTTTCTGTGGGATTTCTTATCATCAGAAATTATACTTCCTTTTTCTTATTTTAAGTAGGTAACAATATCTACAAATTAAATGTAAAATTACCACTAGAAGTTAAAATTCAAAAAGTTGACAATTATATTATAAATAAGAAGATGCGGTATTAGTGCGAATATGGCAACTCTTAATTCAAGCCACAATATGCATTATGCATGAATATTATATTTTTGATATAACAAAAAAAGACTGATAAATGAGGAAGATTCCGTATAATAATTTCTGACTATTTAATTAATGCTAGACAACTAGACTCTTTCTCCGGTATCTAGGCTTCCTCGGTCAAATAGAAACTGGCAGAAAAATTTAACGTTAGTAAAGGTACGTAGTATTTATGTCTACAAACTAACATATCATCACACAAAAGGAAAATGCATTAGTTTACTACATCAATCACTTCCGTGTGTATTTAATGTTTTCTATTTTTTTATTTGTAGGTTGATATTAAACAAAACAAGAAATGACTTTTAGGCCATTCACATTTTGAAAAGTATTTGATTAAAACTATTGCATTTGGTATTAGATAAGATACAATGTATTAAAGGTCAACTTTGTTTTTTGTATAAAATCACCTAAACCAGTTTAAAAATAATCATAAAAAAGTAAACTAGTTTAAAAAAAAATATAAAACAGTATTAATCACAGGGAAAATAGTTTTAATTAAATATGCAATTTCCATAATATATAAAAGAAAATCACTTAGAACAATTGTTGGGAAAAACAAACCATAGCAACTAATTTTTGTCTGTAGTTCTACACATAATTTTGATAGGAACTTTCCATGCTTTGTAATTTCTTTAATTCTGCTTACATGAGTTGGGTCCTTATCATAACGCCCTATTTCTTCATACTGTGGCTCCTTATAGGCATAAGTGACATCATATCCGTAATCCAAGGAAGGATTTTCCTTTCCATTGTCAATACTGTTGACGTACTTCTCCTTAAAACAATTGAGCTCAGCAAATGTTATCATTATTTGTATTATTTTCAAATATAAAAAAAAAAAAAATGAAAAAAATACATAACATTATTAACTGCGTTTTGTATATTTACCTTTTACTTTATTTCCATGTCAATTGATTTAGTTGAAATATTAGCAGATCTTTAAAATGTAACTTGTTCTTTTGAGGAAAAATAGCTATATTGAAAACAAAAGTATCTACATGTCACAACGCCAGAAATGGCATTTGTTAATTTTCATAACATCATTCACATATTATTCACCATATTAAAATTACCTCTGAGACAGCAACCGATGAATTACGTCTAGATATTTTATAATGTGCAACACAACACACAGCAAACGATAGGATGAAACAAACAATACCAATGACACCAATAATAAAAGCCTCTAGCCCACATATTGCAGAGTTGCAGAAGCCTTAGTCATCTAAGGCAGTCGAGTTATAAGTCAACATAATTGAGTGCGTGTCAATAAAAGTTTTTTCTGGTTTACATATCTATCATTTCTATTCCACATCAAACCAGTATCACGCACACAAATTTAAAAACAAAATAGATTTAAAAACACTGTCCATTTCACATTGATCGTTAGAGCCTTATCTAAATTTTAAAAACACATGAAACTGATGTTATTTTTATACCAACTTACAAACAATTGATCTAAATGTAATCAATGGATTTTTTGTGAAAAAAACCAATCGCATCTAATTATACATCACTATGATCTGTGTATTTAAACAACAACACTTTTTGAAATAGTTCATTGTCAAGGATATCATCAACGTTTGTTTTTAACTGATATATATATCCGTGTTTGTGAAATAAATTTATATTGGGAGTTTTTCTAAAATCTACACTAACGTGTATATTGTTCTGATCCTGATTATGAAGAATATAGTTGAACTAACTATGCTGACGCAAAGAGGAATAACATGATTTTTGCTTTCTGTTTTTTTATTCAAGGCACTTTACATTTATTCCCACTGCCTGATAGAAATATGAAGATGTATTTACCGAAGAAAAAAACCCCACATCTTTCGAGCGCATCAATCGCCTAAGAAAATACGACATTCTGAGGGTGAATACATCCTCATATTCCCCTCAACCAGCCACGGCAAATAAATGTGTATTCAACTTACTTTACTTTTATTCCTCTTTGAAAACAAAATACTAATGTACGCTGATTCAGCTTTAATAATTCATCACGCAACATTCACTTTGAAAAATAATACCGAATCATCACTTAATTATTTATTATATGGCATTATAAAAAAAGATGTGGCATGAATGTCAATTACAACTCTTCATCCGAGTTAAAATATATAACAAATTAAAAAGTATAGGTGAAAGTAATGCCTTCAACACATAGCATGTGGGCACACTGATCAGCTGGCTATGAAGTGATTTCAAACTGATTATTGAAAAACAATTGAATCAGAAAAATCATTGGTCTAATCTACACGACAAACCTCTGTTATCCACTCCAACAAAGACAAACACTGAACAACACACTCCTGCTTTAGGACCGGTGCATACCAATGCTATAGATTAAAACAATTTAACGGGAACTTATTTCTGCAATAATCTCAGACGTCTGCAATTATATATCAAGATCACGATAACATGGATAATGCATATGGCAATGATATTGCTGCTCAATCGTATATGCAAACGTTTTTTTAAATATCACCATCGTGAAGCGTCGAACAATGTAGTCCTGATTTTCAGAGGAGAATATGATAGTAAGAAATATTTATTCTAATGCAATTTGGATGTAACAATTTTTTTCATTGGCTAAAAATTGCCGTCAAATCCACAGTTGATCAGGCGTAACTAAGGAGGGACCCGCCATTTTGAATTGATTGAATCAACAAATGTTCGATTATTACAATATAATCGAAAATAAAATAACACCTACCTCAAATTCGCCGTATTAATGTAATTTTATCCGAATTTGAAGCGTACAGGTAACGTAATAACCTCCAGTTTGTAAGTTTTCATTTGTATGACGTCACGTTTAGCCATGAAGTCTTTGTGCCAAAATCATTTATGAAATTTCGCGGATTGTTTCTATTTGTCAAATTTAGACATTTTTTCATGTTTTATCGTATTTTTTCTTTTTGTAATGCATAAGAATCGGAATAACAGTACTGTAGTTGAAGAGTTGCCACCGTCAATTTTGATTTGACGGTGGCAACTCTTCAACTACAGTACTGTTATTCCTTAAATCCTATGTCAGAATAAATAAACATAACCTATCAACTGTTGATTTCGTCATCAATTTTTATTGACAGTGGAAGCATATCGTACATTATTTTATAAACCTTCAATTTTAACATGTGTCCGAAATACGATTTCTGGTGGTCGTAATTATAAGTTTTTTTCGACTTATAAAAAAGGGACGAAAGATACCAAAGGGACAGTCAAACTCATAAATCTAAAACAAACTGACAACGCCATGGCTAAAAATGAAAAAGACAAACAGAAAAACAATAGTACACATGACACAACATAGAAAACTAAAGAATACACAACACGAACCCCACCAAAACCTAGAAGTGATCTCAGGTGCTCCGGAAGGGTAAGTATATAAGTTTGGATATTTTTTTTACATTTCGACTCTCTGTTACACACTCACGAAAAGTAAAAGACAATGGTTATATGCCAATTCAGTTCGCTAGTAAATATATTTAAGTATGAACTGTGATTTTGATCCTCATTTCATTTTATTTCAAAATTCTGCATAATACCGACACTGAACTAGTACACAATTTTATTTAGGGGCCGCCAAGGACCACCTCCGGGTGAGAGACTTATATCGCTGCGTTGAAGATTCATTAGTTGAGTTCGTCTGTTATCTGCTCCTTGTTCGGGTTGTGGTCTCTTCGACATATTCCCTATTTCCCTTCTCAATTTTATGTTCAGTCGTTCGGTCCATTTTCACACTCATCCATTTGCAGTAAATTCAAAACTGATCAGAAATCCTTTGCTGTCAATTTATAACTGTGTTTTAGCTGTAGACAATTCAATACTTGGACTTTAAAGAGCGACAACTTTATGCTAAATAATAACTGATAAGATCATAATTGTTTGCAAGGTAATTTTGAATTTTTGAAATTGACCGATAGACTGACATCAATTTTATTTTTTCAGTTTTGTAATAGATGATCATATTAAAATAATCGTTTCAGACCAAGTTTGTTTATTACTGGTTACTAACCCCTTAAAACTAGATATCTATTTCTGCGATTTTCAATCTTGAAACTTTTTTTTTTATTATTAGAATACACATTAGCAAGCAAATCCGTTTGACCTTATATTTGATGGTTAAGATTCCACATTTTACCTGCCGTCAACCGAGGAATGTCTCAATTTTGAATTCAATATATTTGGGGGAATGGAATTTCTCAAAAGACTAAAAAGTCAAATATGTGCCTCTCCTGATTAGCGTATTAGCCAATGTATTGCAATATGTTATGCAATGCTTGATACACTCAATTAGTGACAGTAAAAACATAGTTTTACGTCGGTCAAGCTTGAAGTACAGTACAATAATCCCCTTAATATAATCCGTCATGAACAAAGAGTATTTAATGAAAATGATTTCGAGGTTAATCAATCGATTACTCTTTTAACAAAAATATAAGCGTTACACGTTTCTAAAGATAGATTGGTTCAGTAATGAAGAGATCCCATATAGCTAAACCGTATAGTTAAACTAGCAACACATCAATCAGTGAAGAAGCTAAATGATATCACAAATGTTAAGGTTTGTTTGTGGTTAAGAACCTAAGATATAATATATGGTTCTGATATTTACCGGTTGCAATCAAGGTATGTGATACATTTCCCTTTTATTCTTGTTGACTGTTCATTTATAATGTTTATTCGCAACGATTGATCATACACCCAACAAGCCAAACGTTTGTCCTTTTCTTGTATTGTTACACCACTTTTCATAGACCGAGGGTTATATTATATACCTGTCTTAAACCAAAAAAAATGTTATCTAACGATTTTTGGTGGTTAATTGTTGCTTTGTCTTCATTTTTATGTCATAAATCAAACAGCTGGTTTTCTATTTTGAATTGTTTTACATGTTGTTAAATCGGGGCCTTTCCTAAAAGAGGAGCAACAGGTTTCTATATAGTAACTTAATGTCTATACAGTATGGATTTGATTGTTCTTTATTTAGCTTTTTCAATATTAGATGCGAGCATCCCTGACGAGTCTTTTGAACACGAAAGGAGCGTATGGTATACAACATTATAAGCTGGTTGCTTATATGAGTTTGTTTTGACAAGGTTCTGGTTTTATATGAGACACTTATTAAATGTTCTTTTCACCATTTCTAACTCAACATAGATATAGTATCCTTAACTTTGTGTAGGTCCCGCATATATCGTCAAATATGTGTGTAATAATTGTACAATGTTGGCGGTAAGCAAAATGTACATAATTTAACATGAGGAGTTTGACGGTGTTTGGGGTCTTCATTTACGTGTATTCATGACTGTGTAATTCTTATCGATATGTATTACACTTTAAACGTCAAACGTTTAACATAGAAATGTACAACAACACAAATGGTACGTAGAAATTAAGACCACAAAAATGTTACCATATATTTTGAATAATATACTTGAGTTCGAAAATCGGCAAAAAGGTAAACTGCAAATGTTCATCAAACATAAGGGCTTATAGTTAAACTAAACAATTTTTCATTGAATATATAATTTAAAAAAAATGTATAGAGTTATTCCGCTTTTGTCTGTCATCAAAATGTTTAGTTTTTTTCGTTCGCATCATTTTGTATTTCCCTATCAACTTAGTTTTGTTTCACGAAAATTGAAGTATCTTGCTGTTGTTAAAGAGGGAATTGTCATGCTAAAAATATAAATTCTATAGCAAATCCGTTTAAACATTGTTTTATGATCATTCAGATTAACTGTTATATTCCTTTCTAGCATCAGTGGTGAAGACGATTTATTTGTAAATATACTGCCTGGAACCAGTCATGTTATTCAATACTTTCTAGCATCAGTGGTGAAGACGATTTATTTGTTAATATACTGCTTGAAACCAGTTATGTTATTTGTTTGAAAACCATTGTCCATTAGACATGTAATATAGGTAGTGTTGAATAACTTTATCTTGTTAAAAACGACACAAATAATTGCCTCACATGCATTCAATGTGTTACCAATAAACTTTTGATATATTACAGTTACACGGGAGGTACGGACGTTGCTAACGTAAATTGTATTTATCGCGACGTCAAACTATGACTTATTGGGAAAGCAGTGTTCGACTGATTTTTATCATTCAAACTTATTTAACTTGAAAACGAATTCATGGATCCCTATTTTTAAATGCCATTTGGTTCTATTACACAAGACAATTATGTTTGACAATTTTCATGAAAACGTCAACGTGCCATTTCTTTGAATTTGAATTTGAAAATTATACAGCAAAAAAGTATGTTTTTTTTTACCTTCGTGAACATTTGATAAATATGAGTTATTTAAAAAAAAATAGAACACATTTAAAGGACATTTATATCAAACAGAATTTACAAATAATTTTACCAAAAAAACCCAGCTTGTGTTCATCTTTTAAAACCAAAACAATGCAAAAAGTTATGTATTTCTTTCGAAAGAAAAAATACGTCCACAAATCCGAATTCTGAGAACATATATAAAATTTCGATCTCACTTTACTCAAAAAGTAGCACATGAAGATATATTTTTTATAAAAATATTTGATTTAATCAGACAAAAAAAAAACAAGCCTACATGCAAATTGTCAGCGAAATTTCAATGTGGGATCAAAACTGTATCGTATGCCTTTCAAAACCTAAACAAATCAACTATAAATCTTCAATAATCTATCGAACAATTAGTTTCCATAAAATCCCAGAGCTCTAAATCTGCGAAATAAGTGGTAATTGCAAGGAATTGCAATATCAATCCACTCGATTTTCAAAATACAATTATTATATACATATGTAAGAATAAATCAGATCAGCATATGCGGCTATATATATATTAATGCAAAAACTCCGTTTGGATAATATGGCTACACTTAATTGATGATATGGGATAATGTGTTAAGTCCTTTATTATTGTATGTTTTTAAACACAAGAAATCCCATCGACTGCAGTTTGAATTACCAATAACAAAAATGATACATATTGTATTCAAATAAATTGTAAAAGAGTGGTTTGGAAAATACAAGATGAACATTAAAACTTATACATAGAACACAAACGGACAACGCCATGGCTTAAATATAAAAAGACAAAAAGACACTCAATAGTACTCGAGACATAAAATAGAAAACATAAAATTGATAAACCCGAGCTCTACTAAAATATGGGAGCGATATCAGGTGCTCTGGAAGGTTAAGCAAGTCCTACTCCACATGTAGCAACCATCGCGTTGCTCATGTTATAACAAACCCGGTAACATATGGAAAATATCCGATATCATCTGTGAAACGGATATTACATAAAGTAAAAAAAAATCGTGATGACGTTTATTAAATTTGAAACTTCATACCCAAAATACCCGAAACATAAGTTAAAATCGCAATTTTACTTAAGCTTTTAAAAGAAGCTTCAAAATCATTAAAGCTAAAGAACGTGTAAATTTTTGAGGAATTGAGGACTCAATCGTGTCAAACAAGATAGGCATATCGAGTACTAGCTGAAAGTGACAAAACATTATCAACTTCTACCATGCAAATTTCAAAACAGTAAAAATCACAAAAACAAAATAACCTCCGAGGACAATTTAAAACGGAAAGTTCCTAATTCAATGGCTTAATCAAAAGCTCAAATACATTAAACTAATGAATATCAACTTTTATATTCCTGGACGTGATCAGGACGAAATTAAAAAGCAATAAAGACCAAACAGTCCAAACGTTTATTTTAAATACAGCTACTGTAATCTACTACGGTAGTAGAAGATTAACAGTATATGAAAGTATTCAAAGTTTGGTTAAAAGTTAATTAATAATTATGACAATGTTAATGATAAATCATGTCATCACCAAAACGCTTTCTACTTGGCTTCAAACGTGAGCACAAACATCCTTCCTTTATCCATTTGCTCTGTTATACCAAATACCTTAACTGTAACCACTTAAATACAAAATTAAACATGAAAGTTTAGATATAAACAGTTTGACCACTTAACTTACAAGGGAAAATTAACGGCACATAAATTCGATCCATGGTTAAAGTGCATTAAAATCACTTGAAACAATTGATATGATGGACGCATCTACTAATATTTGGACATCGTGAATATAATGGAAAATAAATTAGAGGACTATACTGGACTACCTATAAATGTCATCTCGCTTGCAAAATCCATTAATGAAGCCTGTATTATAATAATATAGGAAAAGGGAAAATCACAAAAAAAACCTGAACTAATAGGAAAATCAAATCGGAAAGTCCCTATTCCTGGCAAAATTCAAATGACAAAACACATCAAAAACGAATGGACACCAACTGTCATATTCCTGACTTGGTACAGGCATTTCCAAATGTAGAAAACGGTGGATTAAACCTGGCTTTATAGCGCTTAACCTCTCACGTTGTATGACAGTCTAATCAAATTTCGTTATATTTACAGTGATGCGTGAACTAAACGACACAATAAACGAAAAAGTCAAAAATGGGTACAGCAGTCATCATCGTGTTACAATTGCTTCGCGTGTCTGACGTCAGAAAATTTTATACGTCTCATATTTGTTTGTTCAATTTATATACAAACAATTTTAAAATTTCATATGGGCAATGTTAGCATACAGGGTTAGAAAATCAAAAATATGTTAGAATTAAATTCAGAATTAGACAGAGATTTAAAATAGTCCAAAAGTAACGACAAAAGTGGCGAATTTAGCTTCCTTATTCGTTAATTTTGAAAATTTCATTTCTATGAATATGAAATCTAGCATCGCTTGCCTTTGGTGAAAATGTTCGTCTTTGTGTCCTCATTTCGTATTTCTATGTTGTAGTCTGTATACCTTAAACTTTTGAGTTTGATTTTCACTTGGTATATTCAACCTTATGTTATGTACAAATGTAATCGAAATCATGAGACTCTAGTATAATAAATTTAAAACCAGGTTCAATCCATCATTTTCTACATTAGAAAATGCCTGTACCAAGTCAGGAATATGACAGTTGTTATCCATTCGTATGATGTGTTTGAAATTTTGATTTTGCCATTTGATTGGGGACTTCCCTTTTTGAATTTTTCTTGGAGTTCAGTATTTTTGTTATTTTACTTTTTATAAACTTGTTATAGTATCAAAGATGTTTTAAGAAAACATAGCTTTTGGAAGAATGCAACCAAAACATACAAAGTTTTCATATCAGAAACATATACAACAGATTTACAGAAGATATGATAAAAAAAATTTGTTTTCATTTTTTTCTCAATTTTCTAAAACATGTTAAAGCAAACATACTTACAGGTTATTTTTCATTTGAAAATAAGAAAATTTGTTTTGCGCATCCAGCACGCCTTTCTTGATTTATCTAAAGACACTTAGACTAAAGAATAGAAAAATAAAATTCGAATTTGAAGGTGCTCAAATACTTTCAAAAACATTCGACCAAATGTTGAATAGTCTTGTACAGTACGTATGCATGGTACCTAGTATTACACAACTTTCATCAAAAGGACGTTGCACAACAGATGGATTTTGAATCCCCGACACTCAGACCAAAGAATCAAAACCAGAAATTCATTTGAAGATGTTCGCATTCTTGCAGAAATATACGACCAAATGTCAAATAGGCTTGTACGTTATCTGGTATTACACAATTTTCATCACGAGAACTATGTAAAACAGATCACTAAAGATCATTGCTGACGTGTTACTTTAATAATATTAGTATTGCAGATGTTTGGTCAATATATCGCAGATGTTTGGTCAATATATCGCAGATGTTTGGTCAATATATCGCAGATGTTTGGTCAGTATCGCAGGTGTTTAGAGAATGAAAATAACATTTAAAAACTTTTAAACTAAACAATTACCGCATGCAAAGCCGTCGTACTAGAAGAACTGCAAGTGTGTAAATCAACAACAACATTACATAAGCAATACATAACTGTGATACTTAATAAAACAAAATAAAACTATCAAAACTGTATATAACCTATATATTCATTCAATTATCAACCAAATTATATTAGATTAACACATATTCCTTAAACATGTTCTGGAAGAAAAAATAAAAGCCAAAACTGCAGTTATGGAAGAGTAAATTGTAGTTGCCGTAAGATAAAGATTATTAAAAGTAGAAGTATCCTATCTCTTATCACGAAATTGTTGAAATTTGTTCATTCAATTTCCCATTAGGAATACATTATGTAAATACATAGAGATATGAACGTACCTGCCTTTGTATAATAATATTGAAAGTATGATTGAAATTTGTTTTATCAATTATACCATGTATTTTTCAGTACACGCTATGAATATTTAACCATTATTACTATGACTAATTGCCTTATAAAGTGATAATCTTTGTATACATTTCATTATTATACTTGTGTTAACTCGTATTCTTGGTACATTTGTTGTATTATGGATTTATTCATCAAGACAGACAGTTTGTTCAAATAATAGCTTTGGTAATATATAAAGGCAACAGTAGTATACCGCTGTTTAAAACTCATAAATCTATGGACAAAAAACAAAATCGGGGTAACAAACTAAAACTGAGGGACACGCATTAAATATTAGAGGAAAACAACGACACAACATTAAAATGTAACACACACAGCAACGGACTAAGCATTAGACAACATCCGATGAGAATAACCAATATAACATCAAAACCAACTACATGAATTTGGGATAGAAAAGTACCGTGACACGTCTTATAGTAATGTGAATTCACACTCAAAAATAGGAGAAAACAAACGACACAACGGAAACAAACGTAAAAATGTTACACACACAGAAACGAACTATGATATAACAATGGCCATTTTCCTGACTTGTTACAGCACATTTTTAAAGAAAAAAATGGTGGGTTGAACCTGGTTTTGTGGCATGCCAAACCTTGCACTTTGATGGCATTGTTAAATATAACATTAAAATGACAACATAATAATACAGGACTACAATACAAATAAATAACAGAACGTATTAGGCATAGAAACACATGAATAATAGATAACAAAAGGCATCAGGTTTAAAATTCATTACGTCGAAAACGCGCCTCGTCCAAACAAGACTTACCAGTGACGCCCAGATATAAAAGTTCAAACGTCAATATAAAGTAATATCCGAGTTAAACCTAAAGACGTTATTTAATTAGTTGAAATTCTTAACGTCCACTCTATGATAAAATGTACTAAATGTATTTATAACTTTTAATGAACAACTGTATATGTACTCGCATTTACATATTAGACATGAACATAAATATCTGGACAAATTTTTCAGGATTTAAGAATAATGCCTTACATCATTTAGGCAAAAGTCGTACTGTCTAAGCGTTATTTCCTAGCATTTAAGCTAAGTGCCCAATTTCACTCATTGCCGCTTATGTGTTTAGTTTTTATCTATGTTTCGATTTCCATCTTTGGTTAGACAATTATACATTCATATAATTTTATGTGCTCAGTTTTTATCTATATTTGTATTTCCTTTACTAGTTGACAATTATGCAAATAATATTATGTGTTTAGTGGTGATCAATGTTTCTATTTTAATCATTGGTTTGACAATTATACATATAATACTATGTGTTTAGTGTTTAACTATGTGTCTATATCCATCACTTGTTTGATAATTATACATATGATTTCTTGTGTTTAGTTTTTAGTTATTTTTTTTCTATTTCAGTCACTCGTTTAACAATTATACATATAATAGTATGTGGTGTTAAGTTTTTTATCTATGTTAACATTTTCTTTACTGGTTTGATAGTTATGCATATGATACTATGTGTTTAGTTTATACATGTTACTTTCTACAATATTGGATTGTCTACAATAATGAGTTGTTTAAATGTATGATTATTAATGCGCATGCAATGTGTCTACAAGCGATGTGATGTATAACTACTAAAAAGCCGTAGACTCAAGAGGGGTCTATAAAAATAACCAAATCCATCTATAGTCAAATTTTCATGAGGATGTTAAAACATTTATTTAAAGCATTTATCAGCAGAAACTTTACTGTACTGATGTTATTTTGGGGGATTATCAATCAACCAGCAGCTTATCAACCCAGTACTAGAAAAAAACGGCAAACCTTTATACATTTGTTGCGTCCGACGCAGTTTTGCAGCAAAGTGTATATTATGTTTTAAATAATCATCATGTGTTCTATTGAATGAGTGTGTTCTAATCTAGTTATAGAAGAGGAAACAAAAACATATTTCTTAATATGGCCGCAAGTGTATAGCTCTAATTTCTCTTACTAAACTTAAAAAATTGTAAGCACTCATTACCAATTCCTTTGATTTACTAACTGTTTTATTAACCAAATTACTACAATATGTTTATAAAAGCAAAATTTCGACAACTGTTCATAATGAACGGAGAAATTGCTACAGACAGTCATTACGAAATCTGTCATGCAACACGAAATCTCACCCGTGCATTAAGAAATCAAAATGTCGTTTATTTCTTTGAATAAGAACTTTTAAACATAATCTCATCAAAACACGTTTAATGATGTTCAGTGTTTTGTAACGACTTGAAACGGAAATATTACACATCCTTTTCAAGTACGACTTCCGATTATTATCACTGTTTCATTTCCTCTGATCAATAATCAGAACGCAAGCTACTCAAAGATTAAGCATAGTTAAACTGTCTGATTTATTCTTCTCAGCTACGTTAAATTGGCTAGATTAAATGACCTGTAATAGCATAAAATTAAGTACTTGGATGAGAAATCAGAAATAACAACTGACAATGTTATAAACTTTTAAGACATGTGTGTATCGAATAAACAAGACAAAGGGTAAATAATCATTAGTACTTGAACTAAGTCTTGCAAGAAAATCTAGAAAACACTCCTAGTATCCATCGACGGTTTATTCCTTGAATGCCAACATCCTTTGATCTACCGACAATTTACTTGTAAAATTATGTTGGCATTCGAGGAATAGGTGCAAGTAGTAATCACAACAAAAGTGCATGCTTATCAAAACAGTCATATTAATTAAACAGATAGGTAAATTCCAGGTAGCTTAATCAAATGCAAAAGTCCTTTTACGCCAATTACTGTTTTTTCAGGGGTATCATTTGCGCCAAGTTTTGTTTTCCAAATGTATCAATTGTGACAATATTAGGAACTCATGATACGATATAATTTTAAAACATGTGGCACAAACGTAGCATTGTAGACAAAAAGTTGTGGCGCAAAAGAACGCATTTTTGGCTCAAACGGATCTCTCCCATCAGATGCATGTTTGTCCAGTTGTTGAAAATTATGCTGTGCTGTTATTGCTTGAACCAGTATGATATTCTCTTAAAATAAAGTTTTAAAAAACTCTTTGGACTTTGATGCTGTTTTTCAATATTTCTATGGTTGTGTTTGCTGTAATATATCATCCCTTATTTTTTGATGGAATTTCTTGAAACTTTATTTCTCGTTTTAGATTACAATAGTTTATTTTGTCCAGTCGTTCATCATATTTTTCTTGGTAAGAATATTACACCCTTCTTTATATATTATTCAGATGTTAGTTGTGTTGACAACTTATCGGAATTCTCCCTACCCTGTGTTATGGATTTTCTTGATTTTTTTTTTAGAGTTTTGGAAAAAAACAATACATATGTGATCTAATACCAATTGTTGAATAATTTCTACTAGCATTTTTTACATTACAAGTGTTAAATTTAAACAATAGTTCAATTGCAAAGTTCAAATGGTTCATATCAACTAATAAAATATTTAAAATGATATGGAATTAAATAAATCTCTAATATCCTTTTATAGGTTTGAAATTATTGTATTTAGCTAGAATGTCTTTAATATTTCGGACGTGTCTATGTTAATTAACATTTCCATTCAAAAACATTTATTTTCAATATAAAGGGAAAAAACCTTATCATAGATACCAGGATTACATTTTGTACTTACATTTTCTTTATTTCTGTAAAATTCATAATAGCTCTAACCCCAAAATCTACTATTTTTCCTTATTAAAAAATGAAAAAATGTTGCAATTTTATCATGTTCTCTAATTGTTTTTTACATTTAAATACTTATAAAATCATTTAAATAGTTTTAAGAACATCTATTATTCCTATATAAACATCTAGTGAAATATTTTTGGTGGCGTTCAAGGAATAGGTAACATATAAAATATTGGCATTCGAGGAAGACACCTAATCGACATGGTTTGAATTGATAACCAGTTTTTGGACAGGTGCCTGTTTGTCGACATGTACACGTACCACTTTTATAAATGTCATAAAGTGTAAATGATGCTAATCGTGAGACATCTGTTGCAAAAGTAATAACAAATTCGAAGGAAAATGTCTAATTAGACACGAATTTAATTTTATTGTCATGCATTAAGGTTAATGAGTAGGTTGGTGAAACGAAGATATGGAACATACTGACATATGTTGTAACAACTAATTGTTCTCAAATGTACCTTTGTCTGTGATATTTATACTTTCAAGGTTATGATAGATGTTCTTAATAAGTGGATCAGTATAAAAGAGGGACGAAAGATATCAGAAGGACAGTCAAACTCATAATTAGAAACTATACTGACAACGTTATGGCATGGCTAAAAATAAAAAGACAATCAGACAAACAATAGATAATAACGTCAACGGTACCATTTTACATGCACCAGATGCACATATCGACAATACACGTCTCTTCAGTGATGCTCGTGGCCAAAATATTCGAAATCCAAAGCTTATCTAAAAGACGAAGCTGTACCCTTACTGAGCACCATGGGAAACCTTTGTTTTGTGGAATTTGTGTAACTCAGTCCTTAGTTTTCTGTGTTGTGATTGTCTGCTGTTGTATTTTCCCCGTCTGTTTTCGTGTTTTGACATACTGTGTTTAATTTCTTTGATACATGTGAGTTTTGTATCCCTTCTATACCATTTAGCGCTTTTTACAATACTTTCCATTCAGGCGTAAAAGTTCATTATACTCTATAGAAAATCCTGACGTTTTAGTGCAAATCCAGCATGAACAAATGTCAGTCTTTCTTTCATGTTTTTATATAAACACTGATTCGTAACCATCAACATTGATCAAGGAAAAAAGACTAAATGAAAGTGTGCAGAGTAGGTAGACATAAAAATGTTGATTAGATTGTTATCAAAACAAAATTAAAACCAATTAGTATTTCGTTAGCATATTTGTTAATTGTCCAACATGCAGGGGAATTGATAATTTATGTTAAACAGAAATAAATATGAAACTTAAAGGTTAAATTTCAAATATTCAAGAAAAAGACTGTACTAATTCAGGAATATGACAGTTGTTATCCTTGATTTTGCCGTTTGATAAGGGACTTTCCGTTTTGAATCTTTTTTGGAGTTGTGAATTCACTGTTTATTGGTAGCTAACAGTTAAATAAATATAAGGAGATGCGATATGCGTGCCAGTGAGACAACTCTCCGTCCAAGTCACAATTTGTAAAAGTAAACCATTATAGGTCAAAGTACAGTCTTCAACACAAATAAAATTTTCAAACCGCATCGAATATAAATATCTTCACCTTGCAGGTAAAAATCAATGTATATCAGCTAAAGTATATCAAAAACATTAAATAACATCTTATACATATGCTAATTAAATTATCACAGTTGAATGCTAAATTAATATATGATTTACTCAATTAGGTCATATGAAACGCTGATCTGTCATTATGTAAAAAGAACTATTGGACCAGTATATACTATGTAGTTGTATCAGTTTCAGGTACTGATAATTGACTCCAAATTGAATAAAAAAAATCGACCCCACTAAAGTTACAAAAATGCTGAAATCCTTACAAATAAAGGTATGTTCTATGTTGTTTTGATCATACCAACATTAAGTTTCCGTACACACTAGTAGCCGGGTATTACATGATAAATCTTCTTTCCCGCACTTTAATCCACAATCAGAGTAATTTCATACACTATACTTGTCTATCCCAAATTCATGTATTTGGTTTTCTTGTTATATTTGTTATTCTCGTGGTGTTTTGTCTGATGCTTGGTCCGTTTCTGTGTGTGTTACGTTTCGGTGTTATGTCGTTGTTCTCCTCTTATATTTAATGCGTTTCCCTCGGTTTTAATTTGTTACCCCGATTTTGTTTTTTGTCCCTGGATTTATGAGTTTTGAACAGCGGTATACTACTGTTGCCTTTATTTATGTTTTTCTTTTGTGTTCTGGTACACCATGCCGAGAAAAAGGAAGGTAAAACAAGGGCTAAACTAACATGCTAATCCCGCGAAATGTTATACTGTGGTTTCATTTATTTTCGTGTATCAATTTTCATGGATAAAGATAACTGTTGTGTTCCTTTATATTTTAATTTCGTGGTTTTGCCGAGGTCTGCATACAATTTGTCAATCGTTGAACAATTAATTTCGTGGTTTACCTATACCCATGAAACCTACGAAAATTGATATCCAACGAATAGTAATGAATCCACAGTATGCGCCTTTGATTGAAGATCGTCATATTTTTCATTACTTTGTTTTATATTCATTTTTAAAATGTGATAAGCACAGTTCAGTTTTCTTTTCCTTGATTGTGACTTCATTACTGAATTTTTACTAATTATGAGTAAATAAAGGGATGATACTAACGAACCTTACCTATATTGCACCCTTTATTTTATCCTCAATGGTTTTTAAGGGGGCGTATTGCTTAGTCTTGAGTTTTATATGTTACGTTTCATGAACTTCAATGTAGTGTTGTAATAATTATTATAAATTTATTACTTATCTGAGATTATATTTCTAAAATACGCGACATTTTGTTTATTGATAGAAAGTTGTTTCATTTGAAATAATGCCAGTTCTTCTTAATTTCATATATAGGTTATTTTTTGTGTTCTCATTCATTAGACAGGTTCTTTCCGATTGAATTTTATAGATTGTTCTGAAAAGAAAATCAATTAAATATAAATACCGAACTCCGACAAAAATTATAAACAAAACGTCCATAAGTAAACAGAAAAATCATCAAACGAATTAATAACTAAAATCAAATTTCTGACTAGACTAGGTAAAGTAATTTTCTAGGATAGAAAATAGTGTTTTAAATCTGGTTTAAAATCTAGCTCAAACGTTATGACAGTCGCTTAAAAACCTGTTATAATGAAAACGATAAGTAAACAAAACAAACAGACATTATAAGTAAACATGTCAAAAATAGGGGTGAAGCATTCATAATTGTTTACTTATTTTAATCATTTCAAAAGCAAGTAAGCATATCAACAAATCTAAACAAAAGTGTATATAGACAAAGAAAATGAGCAAACACGACAACCAAAATACAAACAAAGTACAATAGCACAACACAGTGGTGGGATGTACAAGTTCCGAGTAACGGTCAAATGGATACTGCCCAAAATTGGCTTAACAGAATACTACACCTAATTATTAAGATCATAAACACCGTAAGTACCTAGATTCTATAAGCCAAGACCATCGTTTAGTATTTGTAAAGTTAATACGAAATATTTATCAACATGTCTTGGTATCTGCCGATGAACCTTTTTAGAAAAAGTATGAAACATTGTTAGACATACCCTGGTTCAGTTAGGGGTGATGTTTCAAAAAGTCGGAGTAGCAGTTACAAGCCCTTGATTACCGAATGTGTTGGGGAATGTATGTCCATATGAAGGTGATGTTGTGATGTAAGTATATTAACACTAAGGGATTGATAATTTCAGAATTAAAATCGTGTAATTTATCATAGATACTGGTATTAAGATGAGAGCTTATGTTAAATGCGAGGTATAAGTATACAAAACGAGTTCGAGGAATCCGTGTATGATTTTTCTCTAATTCTGGAAGATATATGATTGAAAACTAATAAGAAAAGTTTGGACTGTTTATGGTAAGAACCTCATCAATTTATCTACATGTGAAATAAAATTATCTAGCTTTATTAACCTCTTGTTTTTGACAAGCATCTTTAATTTTTTTAGTTTGAATTTCGTAACGTGTTTTTACTCGGGACTTTTATAGCTTTATATACGACATTGATGTAAACATTTTTCATCCCATTTGATACCCTATAGTGTACTACGTCTCATTTTCCTCAAGGCCTTGGTGGATAGCTATACCACATGTCCTTATTTTCATACATTTTGAAAAATATATTAAAAAAACTTTCGAGGTGTTATTATTGAAACCTTAAAACATGTGTTATAAGACATGTATGAAATGAAAACTCTCCAATATAATATGTTGTGGTGATATTTGAAAAATGGCAATGACACTGTCAGCACTTGCGTTTAGCATGATAAATAACTTGCACTTTTACTGCTATTCAAATAGCATTAAGGGGATCTTTTATGTTGAAAAATGTGTACCTTATTTTATTATCTATAACCAGCACATTTCAAACCAGAAAGCCCTTAATCAAATGCAAAATCATAAGCTGAAACACATCAAGCGAAAAATTTCTGCCTAATATCATTATCTATAAAGGGGAATAATCCTTACAGAAATTGATTGTCTCCCATATTACTTTCTCTTTCATGTGCATGTAATAACTGTTCAGTGTTCTATTGTCATGTATTCCTTTTTTATTATTTCATTGTTATAATACAAATCATTGTAATCATTGTATGAAATTTAAAACCCCAAAGGGTCCATAATTGGATTAATAAAGTATTCTTATTCTTATAACAAACACATTTCAATATATATCATATGAGTTGTTTTTACCTTGGCTTACAATGCATTAAGTTATTCCTGAAGTACTTGCTTTTTAGTTTTTGCAAATATATCATTTTAACAGACTATATTTGACTAATAAATATAGGAAGATTTGGTGTGAGTACCAATGAGACAACACTCCATCCAAATAAAACAATTATAAAAGTAAACCATTATAGTTCAATGTACGGCCTTCACACCGATCAACAAGCTATAAAGGGCCCAAAATTACTAGTGCAAAAACCATTCAAACGGGAAAACCAACGGTCTAATCTATATAAAAAACGAGAAACGAGAAACACGTATAAATTACATAAACAAACGACAACTACTGTACATCAAATTCCTGACGTAGGAGAGCTTATCATAGCTTATATACTAGGTACGATTTGATACTTGCATGAAACAGAACTTACGGGTTTGTATAATTATGGTCATTCTTAGGGTCATAACTAACAAATAATCGCTTAATGTTTAATGAGTAAAAAATAAAATAACAAAAATACTGAATTCCCAGGAAAATTCAAACCAGAAAGTCCTTAATCAAATGCAAAATCATAAGCTGAAACACATCAAACGAATGGATAACAACTGTCATATTCAGGACCTGGTACAGGCATTTGTTATGTAGATAAACTCATCATAGATACCAGGACTAAGTTTAATATATATGCCAGATGCGCGTTTCGTCTACAAAAGACTCATCAGTGACGCTCGAATCCCAAAAAAGTTAAAAAGGCCAAATAAAATACGAAGCTGAAGAGCATTAAGGACCAAAATTCCTAAAAGTTTTGATAATACAGCTGAGGTTATCTATGCCTGAGGTAGAAAAGCCTTAGTATTTCAAAAAATTCAAACATTTGTAAACAGTAAGTTTATATATATAACCATATCAATGACAATTAATGTCAGCACAAAAAGTGCTGACTACTGGGCTTGTAAACCCTCGGGGAAATAAATCTCCACCAGCGATGGCATCGACCCAATGGTTGTAAATAAACTCATCATAGATACCAGGACTAAATTTAGTATATACGCCAGACGAGCGTTTCGTGTACAAAAGACTCATCAGTGACGCTCGATACCAAAAAAGTTAAAAAGGCCAAATAAAGTACGAAGTTGAAGAACATTGAAGTCCAAAATTCGTAAAAGTTTTGCCAAATACAGCTAAGGTAATCTATGCCTGAGGTAGAAAATCCTTAGTATTTCAAAAAATAAAAAAATTGTAAACAGTAAATTTATAAATATAACCATATCAATGGAAATTCATGTCAGCACAAAAAGTGCTGACTTTTTGGACTGTGATACCCTCGGGGAACATAGTGCTTTAAATCTGGTTTTACAGCCAGCTAAGCCTACCAAAAACAACCAAATGTTAAGAACTTTTTAACAAAACATTAGGATCAATTCAGGACATTAAATTTTAGAATGAATATTGGGAATATAATGTGTCAAAAAAAAGTAAAATTACAAAAATACTGAACTTAGAGGAAAATCAATTCGAAAAGTCTATAATCACATGGCAAAATCAAAAAACAAAACGCATTAAAAACGAATGGACAAGAACTGTCATAAGAGACAACAACCTGACCATAGAGCAGACAACCACCGAAACCCACCAAAGGGAATGAATACTTCGTAATATGTAAATTATACATAATGTTTCACATGGTATGTTACTGACCTTAACCATTAACATATTCAACGTACAGTTACCTAATATGCTAGAAACACTCATGGGGAAGCTGACACTTAACTTTTAAAATACATATTCAAGGATATCAGGGCAATGAGTAGTTTATGTAATTCAATTTGATGCATCATAGACTCTTTCAGTATAACACTGTTATAGAAACATAGATACAGTTTATGTTTCATACATCAATGAACACATAATAATGAGAAATATTCACCTAGCATATTAATTTAAATTCCACCGCTGCATCGAGTGTAATACGATATTTATCCACTCGAGACAGTTAAATATTTAAAATTTAACTGTCGAGAGTGGATAAATATCGCAGGCAAAATTATTCCTTCTTTGCGACTGATCTGCAAAAAGATGTGTTCTTTCTATGTGACGTCATCAGGCATGGTCGCTTTTTTTTCTTGCCGTCAAAATAAGAAAGTCAAAGGAAAACAAGAAAATTCGACGTCATAATTGGATTTTAACCAAAGAAGAACTGAGATCAGACGAACCACACGTTGATTAATATCTTTTTATACAATGGATGCAGAAAATGATGAATTGACGAAGAATTAGAGAAATATGATTCCCATCAATCCAAACAATGCCGAACGCACAAATAGGTCACATTAGTCCATCACATATCACGAAAAAGGTTTCGTGTATAAGACACATCACAAATTTGTGCATGCAATTTTAGAATGTATTTAAGTTCATCATTGTAATAGAATTGGATATAAATAAACAATTAATAACTAGAGTACTAAATATAAATTTGCTGATATTATAAATAATTTAACAACTGAGGGTTACAAGATCTAAACTTCATAAACTTTACAGCCGTTATTAAACGTTTGATTACATAAGATACAATGTGACGGAGTCTCAACTCACTAAAGAGTTATGTTCATGGTCCTACATCTTTGATTGTCTGTAGAATCGTTTGATCTGTATGTCTCTTTCCCATTTATTATATTTTGACTCATTGTTGATACGTATAAATTTTGACCAATTTATAATGATACAAGGCTAGGGTACCTGATGAGGATTTACGGCCTTGGTAAAAAATGACCTAAATGATATCCGAAACACCAGGTGCAGCTAAATCATTTTTACATCACTGGAAATCGAAGACTTCTACTTGATTACCACACATCATTATAATCTTATAACCTCAGCTTATAACAGACACACACCTTTCTAACAATAATCATTTTACATAAGAAAGGTCAAATCAGGCTACGATGAAAATAACTAAAAAACAAATGTATAGTTTACGCAATATGTTTTTTTTTCAAAAAAATGTCTGTACAGGAAGCAATATATAATTCACTTATTGACAAAGATATTAATATGTTTTGCTTGGATTGGTAATGGACACGACTATTAATAAAACATTATGCGCTTATCCTGTTACGAGTCGTATTTAAGTTCGGTTGATTACTTCGGTTTTGTCTGTTACCATGATTTACGAGATGTGAATATCATAAACTGTCGTAGCCTTGATTTACATATTTATAAAAAGATGAGGTATGACTAGTGCCAATGAGATAACTCTTTATCCAAGTCAAAATTTGTAAAAGTAAACCGTTATAGGTCAAAGTACGGTCTTCAATATGGAACTTTGACTCATAATGAACAGCAAGATATAAATGGGACACAATGCAAATTACTAAACAGTCTAAAATCATTACTAAGTATATGAACATTTAGTATCCTTGATATTCAGGTTTTCTTAATTTCATTGTGTATTGCTACTTCTATTAAACACAAACGACTATGTAACGTTCTTTTTTAGTACAACGTATTCACGTTCGTTTCTGGTACTCGAAATAACACCATGTGTCATCAATGTAGTCTTAATTTCAACTGGAACAGTTTGTATACATATGTTCAGATCTTGTAAATCGTAAAAAAGAAGAGACAAATCACAGACAATTGATGAAGGAAGAAAAAAATTAGGGAGTAATATTTACTCAATCAGATCTTGTAAATCAAATAAGAGAGACAGATAACACGAAAACAAATAAGGGATCTAATGTAATCCGTCAGATTGTGTTTCAATCATTTAAATCATGACAATAGGTCCACGGAAACAGGTTCGAATAATTTATAAATAAAAAATGACAATGAAAAACAAACTGTTACACTCTATAATTTGTTTTTCTTATAAAAAAGTAACATTATAATGTTCTAGTTATGTGACTAGTTCATAAGAGAAGTATGGTATTAAAATCCATTGAAGGTCACTATTAACCTTGAGAATGATGACATGCGTTACATATTCTTCTTTATGAAACTAGATACGACATAACATTATGTTTTAAAGGTCTTTGTCGCTTCCAAATAATTTATATTGTATAACATTTCATATTATCATTTGATGCATCATATTTGTTATCGTTTCCATATTTTATTCTAATATAGTTTGAGAACAGTGTGTACCAAGTTTTCGACGCATGTACTACAGTTATGTGTACAGTTTGTATAACATTACACTATTCCATACACAATTTCATTACAATTTCCAATCTAATATGATACAACTATATTGACAAGCAATGGTTATTTTTCCTTTGTTTTTGTATCGGTATGATTCATATTTATTCGCATTTTGTATATGAAAAATTAACCAAGAACAAGAAATACGACGAAATGTAATGCCAAAACCATAACTTTTAGTCCAGATATAGGTAACGTGTAGGTGTCTGCTTTCTCTAAACATTTGAAACTAGTAATTTATGCCTTTACAATCAAAATAATCTTACTTGAAAAAGACACAATTATGTAGATTCAATTATAAATAAGGTCCAATTAGAGTGTACAACCTCTAGATCACTGCCGATAGTAGTTTACATGCGTGTATAATTTAGTTACATAAATTCCAAATCGGAAAGACATTTACTTGCATTTCAAATGTTTGGCTTTGAGTGTTCCTGATGAAAGTAAATCCAGAAAAGCGCTTCGGACTTATTGAAATGACAAACACGTTGTGCTTTCAATCTTTTACATTTGAAATGGAGCTACAGACATATTACACATCTATAGGCGAGGCAAATATCGTTTAGAATGCTTGCAACTTAATGTCTACTATTACTTGTTGAAATATACGTTGTGTGCAGCTGAAAATTCTTAAAATATCTTCCTATGCTGGTAACTTTCCTGTCAGCAATCATATTTACATAGCAAAGACAAATAAGGTGTACATCAATCTAGTATTTAAAATTAATTCACCTGACGTAGACAAGAAATCCGCACAGAATAAAAAAAAAATTACATCCTAGATTCAAATGATAATTAGGTCTTTGCACTTTTCGTGGAAAGACCTTTTGTTTTTCTTCTGATTATTTCTTTTTCTGCCATCTGATATGCTTTTTTGTTTTACAACACATCGAATGGATTTTTTTTTTGGCCAATGATGTTGTATAGTAGTGGGGGTTTCAAAACTCAACCTGTGTGACCAACCACTTATTCTTATAGGAGTTATCTCCCCGCGTCCCCTTTTTCTTGTGATCACTATGTCTCAAAAAACGTAAAAGATTTTAGCAAACTGTTTTCACCAAATTGTTTGTCTACTCTTCAGAATTATTTGGTTTATTTTGACTTGAGTGATCAGAAGACATCTTATGGGAGTTATTTCCCTTTGAAAATTTAACATAGGCGATTTGTTGGATGAATTCATACGTTATAAGTCGTAGAAGCCCAAATTCTTTTGATATGAAGTCCTTGGTCCATTTGAAGGAAATTGAGGTCAAGGTCAAAGTTCAAGGTTATGTTCTAAATTTTGGATTTTGTTTGTTATCGTTATTCCACAGAAACTGTGACAGTAAATGATTTGATGTGATTGCCAAATAACTGTTTACAATGAGGAGCAACTTCAACCTATTTCAGTGAAAGTGTTTTGGTTAACCCTATAGGAGTTTTCTCCCCTTATGTATTTCAAATCAGCATTTCTCCACAACCATACAAGTGATTGACCTCCGGTCTTCCTTTTTGATTTCAGTGACCTATGACCTTGAAATTGAGATCGTGGTCGAAGGTCAAGGTCATGTTCTAAATTTTTAAATTTTGCTTGTTATCGTTATTCAAAAGAAACTGTTACAGTTAATGATATGATTTGTTTGCCAAATTACTGTTTACAAAAAGGCGCAACTTCAACCTATATCAGTCGAAGTGTTTTGGTTAACCCTTATAGGAGTTTTCCCCCCTTATGTATTTGAAATAAGTATTTCTCCACAACCATACAAATGATTGACCTGAGGTCTTTTGATTTGAGATCACTGACCTATGACCTTGAAATTGAGGCCAAGGTCTAAGGTCAATTTGACGTTCTAGATTTTGACCTTTGCTAAAAATTATTTGCTGTTCACAATAAAACAATTAAGACTTCTGCATATACCTATTAATCTTATTTTTTATTTCAATTTGAAGAACCATATTACATCAACAAGGAGTGACATTTTCTACCATCGTTTTTTAAATTTCATTATTATTATCGAGGTGGAAAGACCTTCAATTGTTCTCTGAAGAATTGGTTTTTAATTTTAATTAACTATTGTAGTTGAAGCAATCTAAGTGTGTCAGTTATTCAAGTAAATTATTCATCAATACAATCCACTGTTACAAACAAACTTAAAGTATATGACTTAAAACTTTGCAGTTTTAAACCAGATATGAAGTCTTATATAGCAATGACTGAACATGAAGTGTCAGGTATTCGGCTTTCAGTTTAAAATTTTCTTTGAAGTGCGGTATTTTACTGGTTTTTTTCTGCGTATTTGTTCTCTTGATACATTAGATAATGAACAAATACATTATTTAATTAAACCTATTGTCCACCAGCGGTGGGTTGCAATTTTTATAATGAAATATCGAAACACTAAATTGCAAACGAAAATAAGAAATAAAATGAGCATTTATTTCATCATACTGAATATCCTTTTGTTGATATCATCTTAAAAGGTTATAGGGATATAAAGCATCAATGTGTTCTTCCGGATTCATATAAAATAATTAATGCAATTAAAATGACTTAACAATCTTAAATCATTACTAAGTATATGAACATTTAGTATCCTTGATATTCAGGTTTTCTTAATTTTATTGTGTATTGCTATTTCTATTAAACACAAACGACTATGTAACGTTCTCTTTTAGTAGAACGTATTCACGTTCGTTTCTGGTACTCGAAATAAAACCATGTGTCTTCAGTGTAGTCTTACTTTCCACTGGAATGCATACTTCCTCAAAATTTTAAACAGTTTGTATACATATGTTCAGATCTTGTAAATCGTAAAAAAAAAGAGACAGATCACAGACAATTGATGAAGGAAGAAATAAATTAGGAAGTAATATTTACTCAATCAGATCTTGTAAATCAAATAAGAGAGACAGATAACACGAAAACAAATAAGGGATCTAATGTTATCCGTCAGATTTTGTTTCAACCATTTAGAACATGACAGTAGGTCCATGGAAACAGGTTCGAATAATTTGTAAAATAAAAAAATGACAATGAAAAACAAACTGTTACACTCTATAATTTGTTTTTCTTATAAAAAAGTAACATTATAATGTTCTAGTTATGTGACTAGTTCATAAGAGAAGTATGATATTAAAATCCATTGAAGGTCACTATTAACCTTGAGAATGATAACATGCGTTACATATTCTTCTTTATGAAATTAGATACGACATAACATTATGTTTTAAAGGTCTTTGTCGCTTTCAAATAATTTATATTGTATAACATTTCATATTATCATTTGATGCATCATATTTGTTTTCGATTCCATATTTGATTCTAATATAGTTTGAGAACAGTGTGTACCAAGTTTTCGACGCATATATTACAGTTATGTGTACAGTTTGTATAACGAAATGTAATGCCAAAACCATAACTTTTAGTCCAGATATGGTCACGTGTATATGTCTGCTTTCTCTAAACATTTTAAACTAGTAATTGATGCTTTTACAATCAAAATAATCTTACTTGAAAAAGACACAATTATGTAGATTCAATTAAAAATAAGGTCCAATTAGAATGTACAACTTCTAGATCACTGCCGATAGTAGTTAAAATGCGTGCATAATTTAGTTACGTAAATTCCAAATCGAAATGATGTTTACTCGGATTTCAAACGTTTAGCTTTGAGTGTTCCTGATCCAGAAAAACGCTTCGGACTTATTGAAATGACCAACACGTTATGTTTTCAATCTTTTACATTTGAACTGAAGCCACAGACATATGACAAATCTATAGGCGAAGCAAATATCGTTTACAATGCTTGTGACTTAATTTCTACTATTACTTGTTGAAATATACGTTTTGTACAGCTGAAAATTCTTAAAATATTTTCCTATGCCTGTATCTTTCCTGTCAGCAATCATATTTACATAGCAAAGACAAATAAATTGTACATCAATCTAGTATATATCTAAAATCAATTCACCTGAAGTAGGCAAGAAATCCGCACAGAATAAAAGAAACCCTTTTATATCCTAGATTCAAATGATTATTTTAATTAACAATTGTAGTTGAAGCAATCTAAGTGTGTCAGTTATTCAAGTAAATTATTCATAAATAAAATCCATTGTTACAAACAAACTTAAAGTATATGACTTAAAACTTTGCAGTTTTAAACCAGATATGACGTCTTATACATGTTATATAGCAATGACTGAACATGAAGCGTCAGGTAATGGGCTTTCAGTTTAAAAGTGTTTGCGTATTTGTTCTCTTGATAATACATTAGATAACGAACAAATACATAATTTAATTAAACCTATTGTCCACAAGATCTTTTTTTATTTCGATATTACCGCTTTTTCTCCTATTAGTTCTACAGAAAAAAGGACATTAACAAAAATGTATGGTTCTTTCGAAGGCAGATTGTGAGCGTAAATGAACGGTGACCCCATTTTTTTATTTCATTTTTCTATTAAGTATAAGATAAAGTTCATTTATAGAGAAATATAGAGAAATCCTATATTAAATAAAAAAACTCATTTAGACCCGCGAGCCCCCTTAACACTCTACGTCGTCAAAAACAAAGGAGTAAACAAACTTAATGTGTTACTAATGTTATAATAATGAGTCAGGTCTTAATATAATTTCTTAATGAACTTCATGAAACAATAGCATATAGAAAATAATACATATATATTAACCAACACGAAATATATTGGAATAGAATCCTTCATCAACTTCAAATGTTCGTTTAGAATTACATATAAACTTTCAAAATGTGTGTTTGTAAGACATTTAAAGATGGTATATAACACTAGAGAGAGATAACTCTATAAAACTCAGCTGAACTAGTTTGAACCTTTTTTTTAGAAAATATCAGGCTTTTCAATGATCCAACTAAGAGTTTGTCAAACTTCGATAGGTCTAGTTTATTTTTCTCTATAAAGTGTGTTGTTCAATTTTTTGAAATTTTGATATTTTTGTCGAAGACTCAGATTTAATATTGTGTCAAATTTTATGAAAATTAAGCGAGCCGAATTAATTTTAGCCAAGTTGTTATATGTAGATACCACCTAAATATTCATATGTATTTCATGTATTTTGTTGTTGCCTTAACGTTGCATTAAAAAAATCTATTTGTATGTACAAAACAAGAATGCATATTTATGCAATTAAAATGCTAGTAAGCACTCATTTTATACATGTTTATCATATAATGCATTTGATGTAAATGTCATAGACACGAAAACGTATTCACTCAGAAAATGTTATACAACACATGTTCATTACATCACCAAGGGTAAAGTTCTATTCAAAATAATATCTGAGAAAAGGTCATGACATTTAAAGGTGTCCGTGTTTTGTGTTGTTTTTGTTTTGAATAAACTGTGAAATGTTTTCAACTACGCTGTTTATTACCATGCTTACATAAAACCAATAGCAAAACCATGTTATCTATAGGACATTTTCTAATTTCAGTTTATTTCAATCAACAGACAACAAAAGAGGGACGAAAGATACCAAATGGACAGTCAAACTCATAAATCTAAAACAAATTGACAACGCCATGGCTAAAAATGAAACAGACTAACAAACAACAGCACACATGACACAACATAGAAAACTAAAGAATTAACAACACGAACCCCACTCAAAAACTAGGGGTGATCTCAGGTACTCCAGAAGGGTAGGCATATCCTGCTCCACATGTGGCACCCGTCATGTTGCTTATGTGATAACAAATCCGGTAAATATTCTAATTCGGTAGGTCACATTCATGAAAGGGAAGGGGATTGTAGTTACGACGTTAGAAACATATCCGATATCATTTGCGAAACGGTTATTCCATAACGGTCAACCAACTCGTGATGGCGTCAGTAAAATTTATGAAGGGATGATTTCAACTTCAGCATTTGGAACTCTTGGTTTAATAGCTTCCTTGTGAGCAGCAACCCTCTATCAAGAAAATCATGATAGGAAATGCAAGCAAGGGAATATCGTATCAATTGGGAGATATATATATATATACCCCGTATGCAAGTGCTGCTGGAATGTTGCTACTTAGAAATGGAAAGTTCACAATTGGAAAGCTGAAATCATCTCTTTTGTCGTAAAGTTTTGTTTTCAGCCGACCCTCATTGTCAATTTCTAGATGTAAGTCAAGATATGAGGCCGAATTAACTGTATCTGTAGTATCCTGTATCTCTAGCTCGATGGGATAGATGCGTTCCACATAGTCACCAAATTTTGAATTATTTATGAAAAGATGTTCATTGACAAATAAGATATCAACAGCAACTGGTTTTGACAATTAAATTCAACAGATTTCTGTAACTGATTAAAAAAAGAATACACATCCTTTGCATATACCTGACGGTAGGCAGTGCATGCACTGATTATTAAATCATCCCTCATTTCGGACATGTACATGATTTATGATAACAGATTTCAAAACTGTGACATTTAATCATATTTTGATATTTTTGGGGAAAACGTTTGAATACAATTGGCATGAATATCAACTATATTGTTGCTTTTCAAACATGTGTATGATATAACTAGACAAATAATTGTGTAAGTATTAAGACAATTACGACTTGGAAAATGACTACTAAATTTGGTTGTATGTAAAAAATATTTCTCGACAACTGATAAATGTGTTGCAATACTGTTTGTGTGATAAAGGTAAATAACATTTTATCTCTCTAGAGGAAGGCATTCTTTTGGTATATTCAAACTTCACACGAAATGGCTTTGATGATATCTAGATACAGGAAGATGTGGTGTGAGTGCCAATGAGACAACTCTGTGATATCTGTTCGTATAATGTTTAAGACAAGATCAAAGAGGCAAATTAGGTTACTGGCAGCATTCCATAGGTAAAGTCAACAGTAGTATACCAATGTTCAAAACTCATAAATCGATAGAAAAAAAAACAAATCCGGGTCACAAACAAAAACCGAGGGAAACGCATCAAATATAACAGTAAAATGTAACAATCACAGATACAAACTAAGACAAAATCCGATGACACTCAAATGTAACACTCACAGATACAAACTAAGACAAAATCCGATGACACTCAAATGAAACACTCACAGATACAAACTAAAACAAAATCCGATGACACTCAAATGTAACACTCACAGATACAAACTAAGACAAAATCCGATGACACTCAAATGTAACACTCACAGATACAAACTAAGACAAAATCCGATGACACTCAAATGTAACACTCACAGATACAAACTAAGACAAAATCCGATGACACTCAAATGTAACACTCAAAGATACAAACTAAGACAAAATCCGATGACACTCAAATGTAACACTCACAGATACAAACTAAGACAAAATCCGATGACACTCAAATGTAACACTCACAGATACAAACTAAGACAAAATCCGATGACACTCAAATGTAACACTCACAGATACAAACTAAGCATTAGACAAAATCCGATGACACTCAAATGTAACACTCACAGATACAAACTAAGCATTAGACAAAATCCGATGACACTCAAATGTAACACTCACAGATACAAACTAAGCATTAGACAAAATCCGATGACACTCAAATGTAACACTCACAGATACAAACTAAGCATTAGACAAAATCCGTTGACACTCAAATGTAACACTCACAGATACAAACTAAGCATTAGACAAAATCCGATGACACTCAAATGTAACACTCACAGATACAAACTAAGCATTAGACAAAATCCGATGACACTCAAATGTAACACTCACAGATACAAACTAAGCATTAGACAAAATCCGATGACACTCAAATGTAACACTCACAGATACAAACTAAACATTAGACAAAATCCGATGACACTCAAATGTAACACTCACAGATACAAACTAAGCAGTAGACAAAATCCGATGACATTCAAATGTAACACTCACAGATACAAACTATAATATAACAATGACCATATTCTTGACTTGGTACCGGATATTTTTAAAGACGAAAATGGTGGGTTGAATCTGGTTTTGTGACATGCCAAACCTCCCTCGCTATAGAATATTGCATCAATATATATAATCCACTGGCAGAATTCCATAGAACATTGCATCAATATATATAATCCACTGGCAGCATTCCATAGAACATTGCATCAATATATATAATCCACGAGCAGCATTCCATAGAACATTGCATCAATATTTATAATCCATTGAATTGTGAAACACAGTACCTAGATAACAAATAACAGAAAAACCTGAAAACCACTAAAATATAAAGGAGTTTGATTGGAAAATACAGAAATAAAGTTAAAATTAATATGTAACATTTGTTGGGAAATTAGAATGCTAAAATCTAGTCCAAATAATTATGACTTCTTAGAAGGTCTATTTTAAAACATTGACGTCTTCTTGAAATGGGGATCCATAAGAACATAAATGTCAACCCCCTCCAGTAGACGTCATGTTAATCTGGAGTTAGGACTAGTCCGAACAATAATGACGTCTTGTAAGGCTATTTCAATACTGTTGTTTTCACGCTTTCTACTATGTGGGATCTATAAACAAATTCCAAAGACGATTATCTAGAGTAAACACGTTTTGAATCAGCAAGGATTGCTTTCATAATTTGCCCTATTCAAATTGAATTGTTTTTCTATTCATCTGACAGTTGAAAGACATTTGTTTGTTTTTCAATCCCACGCAAGATAATTATATATGTTATTTTCTTAAAAATATATTTTTGAATGAGACAATACTCAACAGGAGACCAAATGACACAGACCCTACAACTATATCATTTATATGTCACCGTAAGACCTTCAAAAATGATCAAAGATCATACCACATAATCAGATATAAAAGGCCTCAAAATGCCAATATAAACAATTCAAAAGAAAAAAATAAGAGCCTAATTTATGTACTAAAATTAAATGAAAAACCAATATGTAACACATCAACAGACAACAACTCCTGACTTGGGACAGGCACATACATACAAAATGTTGCGGGGTTAAACATGCCATAGGAATCCCAACCCTCCCCTTTACCTGGGATGTAATGGTTTACATATTTGCGCAAGTCATTGTATGATATGACTTGGTACAAATGATTATGATGTCCTAGAGCCAATTTTAGCTTTTACATTGACTCCGTCGTTCAATTTAGGATCTATAAAAAGTATAAGCGAAAAATATCATAACCAACTGATCTTTTCCCAAATAGAATGACGTTTACTCAAATGTTGTTTTCATGCCTTCCAGCAATGCGATAACTAAACACTTTTGTTGCGTTCATCAAGTGAGTTCAATATCGTAAATTGTATTTATTTATTATATCAAATAAACAGCAAAAAATTGAATATATAACAATGACATTGTTGCAACGACATTGTTGTCCCTTTTGCCGCGATATATGATCGCACTGGATGAGTACTTTCGCCGTATTTGTACACGAGTAATTCGATAGGTGCCATATGTTTATGTGAATCTGGTTACCACTGACAGGTCACATTTGGATTTGGGTTAGGGTTATGGTTATTGATGTTGCTCAGTTCATTGTGTCTATGTTGTGTTTTGTTGACGGGTGTCTTTTCCTTTATTTTCCCAGAGGATGTCAGTCTTATTTTAACGTCTGTGAAGGTTCATTGTGTCTATGTTGTGTTTTGTTGACGGGTGTCTTTTCCTTTATTTTCCCAGAGGATGTCAGTCTTATTTTAGCGACTGTGAAGGTTCATTGTGTCTATGTTGTGTTTTGTTGACGGGTGTCTTTTCCTTTTTTTCCCAGAGGATGTCAGTCTTATTTTAGCGACTGTGAAGGTTCTTTGTGTCTATGTTGTGTTTTGTTGACGGGTGTCTTTTCCTTGATTTTCCCAGAGGATGTCAGTCTTATTTTAGCGACTGTGGAGGTTCATTGTGTCTATGTTGTGTTTTGTTTACGGGTGTCTTTTCCTTTATTTTCCCAGAGGATGTCAGTATTATTTAACGACTGTGAAGGTTCATGTTAGTATATTTTGTCTCTCTTTAATCATGTTAATTAAGCATCATCCCCCCTTCTTGCAACTGGTTAAAATTAATGGTTATTTTGATACCGGAAGGGAAGTCATATTTGAAGAAAAGGGATGGTATATGTAGCATCACTAAAACACATTTATGTTTTATTAAACTTAATAATTAATATTAACAGATACACATTAATATTTATAAAGAACATAAGATTATTAATTTGTAGGTGCATCATGATTTCCAATGAGACAACTCCTCATCGGAGACCAAATACTTAGTACTTAACAACTACCCGTCATCGTACGAACTTCGTTAAAGAGAAAAACCCATATAACATACTCACCAATAAAACTGATCAAAATTGACAAATGTCAAATTCAATCGACAGAGTAACTACCTGACTAACAGTCAGGGGCATTACTTAAACAAGTAATATTTTTTAGTTACTTATATAGGTAATTTTTGTTTTAAAAAATTAAAAAATAACTCAATAGAGTTATTTTAAATTTCAATAGAAGCATGGACTAAATGTAGTTTTCATGAATTTTTAAAGCATTTTATATCATAAAATGCAGAATTTATTAGATTTAAGAGGAGCATAGAGATTAAGGGTGTCTTAAAAATAATGACAAAAATATTACTTTAATTAGTTATTTTATACATCTTTGATAGAATTAGTAATAACACTTATTTAAGGAACCTATGTAATTGTTTTGGGTTACATATTATAAATAACTTCAAGTCTTAATTAATTTACAAGTTTCTATCTATTTATATCTGTCTACCTTTAAGATTGTTGAGGAGAATGATATTTTAATAGTCCCAAGAGACCAATCTTTAATCCAAAAGCGTCCATATGAAAGATAAGTGCGTCAGAAAGGCAATTAGTGTTTCAGAAAGATTAGATTTCATATTTCATGGGAAAAATAACCAAATGACTGCGAAAATTTGTTAAAGCTAGTAAAATCTGTATAGTTGGACACCTATAAAAATAATATTTAGAAAAGTTACTTATATAAGTAATATTTAAAATAGCCTCGTTTTCAACATTACTTGTATAGGTAATTTTAAATGTTACTTGTTTAAGTAATACCACTGACTGACTAATGTACAATATACGGGCTCCTGACTTGGGCCATGCACGTACATAATATAGCAGGAGTAAATAAGTGTACTAGTGCCAAACCCTCCCTCTGACTTCGGATGATGCTGTATCAGTACGAAATACGTAAACAATCAGAAAAGGGCTTATATCATCAGATTTATCCAAACCTGAAAGACATATAACGAAAATCGTTTCTTTATCTTAATGGTATTATGTTATCTCTATCAAAATATAGAAGACACAAGGACTTGGACACAACCTAGAAATTATGCACTGAGCAGCATTCATAATCATTACCCTTAACCAAACCCCAACTCTAACCCTTCAGTGGAAATCAGATCCACATACACATATTGCACCCATCAATTTACTCATTTAAAAATACGTCTGTCATACCATTTAGTTTAAAAAATTATGACCGCTAGGAAAGCTTGTGTAACTGTTTCATTGTAGCTTTCATTTAAAGGGGGATCTATACAAATCCAAACACGATGACAACTGTTAGAAGATGATCTTTTTCAAATAATAGTCATCTCTTTTTTTATATTGTTTTCTCACCTTTAGGCTATACGGGACCTAAGCATTGCTTTGAAATAACACCTAACACGATATATGACCTTTTGAACTGTTTTTTTTTTTCGTTTATTTATTAACCGCGACAAACGTTCTTTAAAAAATCACACATTTATTCAGTTTCAAATTAGGTCAATGTTGCAAATATTTAGAAGAAACACGTTCAAATTTATTTCATGAAGATTATCATATTTCAATTTATCTAAATCTTCTCATTGATAAAAAAGAAACTTTGGGATGTTATCGATATGAAATCACCGATTGAGTCTTTTCATTGTATTTGCAAATGAACAATTTGGCTATGTACCATATTCATAGTGGGTCTGCATGTGTAATCAAATAATGTACAAGGTGGGGCATGCTCAGTCTTAAGTATTATCGTTTGATTTTTGAAGTAGATGATTTTGATGTTTTTTCTCAATTAATTTTTGTTAAAGAATTGTCGATTTTTCTCCGACTTTTGAGTTTGAGTTTGAGTTTGAACTTGAATCTCTTTTTTAAAGAACCAAATGTTAACTAAACAGTCATTTTAAACTGTCAATACATAGCCCTTGCTAATGATATATTACCTAATTGTTGATGAATCTATATTTTTATGAAACGCTTGAAAAAAATATAAAACTCTAGATAAAGACACTATTTGAATGACACTGATATGTCACCGATGCCTTATTTCTTTCGTTGTAATTGTCTACAGCCTTGCGTCAATATTAATTGGTTAATTGATTGTTTATTATTGCTTTTACCTGTAAATTTTACTTTAGTACTTCGTAAAGGTAAATATATGTTATAAATAAAGACAACAGTAGTATACCGTTGTTCAAAACTCTTAAATCTATGGACAAAAAAACAAAATCGGGTAACAAAACTAAAGCTGAAGGAAACGCATAAATATAAGAGGAGAACAACGGCACAACATAAAAGTGTAACACACACAGCAACGGACTAAGCATTAGACAAAATCCGATGAGAATAACAAATTTAACATCAAAACCAAATACATGAATTTGGGATAGAAAAGTACCATGACACGTCTTATAGTAATGTGAATTCACACTCAAATATAGGAGAAAACGAACGACACAACAGAAACACAACGTAAAAATGTTACACACACAGAAACGAACTATGATATAGCAATGTCCATTTTCCTGACTTGGTATAATATTTATAAAATAAAAACAAAATATTTATATCAACAATTACATAGAACATAATCAATGATGTATCATTGTATTACTAATTTCTTTTAACATATGTATATCAATATGTGTTGTCATTGTTGATGAAACAATAGCCAACGGACTTTATGTTCAAAATTTAAATCACTGTTCGGCCTTAAAAAATGAACTCATAGTTTTTACTGTCAGTACAACAAAACAACATAACAAAAATATATGAAACTTTAAAAGAAAATGATAAACAAATGACTAACACTTGCATCAATTATGATAAACAAATGACTAACACTTGCATCAATTAATGATAAACAAATGACTAACACTTGCATCAATAATGATAAACAAATGACTAACACTTGCATCAATTAATGATAAACAGATAACTAACACTTGATGATGACTGATGTACCATATTTTGACTATTTTATTAATTGTGACTGTTTATTTAACGCATCATGTAAATGTAGCGGAATTTGATGAGACTGTATTAAGTGAGAGGGTTAGCGCTATAGAACCAGGTTTAATCCACCATTTTCTACATTTGAAAATGCCTGTACCAAGTCAGGAATATGACAGTTCTTGTCCATTCGTTTTTGATGCGTTTTGTTTTTGATTTTGCATGTGATTATGGACTTTTCAAATTGATTTTCCTCTGAGTTCAGTATTTTGTGATTTACTTTTTGCATCAATTAAGGATAAATAACATTTTTGAACTCAAAACAAACATTTGAGAAAATAAAATTGAGAATGGAAATGGGGAATGTGCCAAGAGACAACAACCGACCATAGAAAAAAACAACAGCAAAAGGTCACCAACAGGTCTTCAATGTAGCGAGAAATTTCGCACCCGAGCATCCTTCAGCTGGCCTTATATTTACTCAAATCAAAACATATGTGTTTTATGTCTTTAGTATAATTGAAATAAGACGAATATATTTTTGAAATAACGTTCGTCAATTTCGTCACTTTTGTTAATCCTTCTTTTGTTTCGTCTGCAATCCAATCCTACTTTCCTCAAGTTGAAATATAGCCAAATGTAACTTATCACAGAATGTTACACATATCAGAAACTCAAGGTGCCACATACGGAACAGGACCTCCTAACCTTTTGGAGCAATGAGGGACCTTAAAAAAAATCATTAATTGTCACAATAATCCAGAAGGTATGAGAAACAGTAATATCAGTGAATTCTTATCATCAACGTAATTTTTGAATGATCATTTCCTAATGAACGACAATTGATAGAGTTTTGTATACGGATCATTTTTATATTGCCGTACCTGAATAGTTTTGTGTTTGGTTTTTAATTTCCATATTGCACCTAATTTAATTGGGAATGGCAATTGGAGATATTTCAAAAAGACAGCAATCCGACTAAAGAACAGATAACAGACGAAGGCTAACTATGGATCTTCAAGGCAGCGAAAATAATTGCTCACCCAGAGGTGGGCCTCGGCTTGCACTTAAAAAATTGAGTTCAGTGGAAATGGGCGTCAAACTAAAAACGAAATAAAAAAACCCCATTAAAAACCATCAGTAAACATAACCAATAACATTACCAAGCAATAACAAATTAACAAAATGATAAAAAGTCAGATTATTTTGATACAATACCTTGAAATACTCTTTTACACTTATTCTAATATATTTTTCACTTTTTTAATTTCATTTATTTGTTGTGATATTGAAATGATAAATATTAATAAATGTATGTTAATATTCATATGTAACATGATTATTGGTATATCCTTGTGTTATTATGTTATAAACAGTTCTACATAAACAAAAATATGAGATTCATTGCCGAACATTGTCAACAGGAGACCAATGGATGTTATTCAAACATTCTTAGTCACTATTTGACATTCAACCATGAACAAAACTCATAGTTTTATTTTTCACGTCCTAACGAAATATGAAGTAATCAAAATAAACAAAAAATGTAACGTCACACAATAATACAAGATACATTAAATTTTAACATTTACAAAATTAAATTCAAATTCCCATTGAAAAACTATATGCGTAGTACAACTGTAAACAGCTGAGTATTTCTTAAATAATCTTCGAGTTCGTTAATAACTTTGGAGTTTGTTAATTCTTTAAATCATCCTGTCATATTTATCTTAGCTGCACTTTTAACCTGAATACTTTTAAAATAATTGAAATATAATATCCCCGAATTAAACTTATAACTGACTTTTAACATACATGAGCTACTAAACGGATGTTACCAGTAGTGCCGAATCGGTTTACCCTTCCGACGCATGTGAAAACCGTCTATGTTTTAGGCATGTGTGTTTTTTGCTCATTCCTCTATTTCATTGTCTTCGGTTTCAGAGTTTAAATAACGCTTTGAGTATATTGGCACTTACCTAACACAACGTACATACTACAAGTAGATGGTAAAAATATCAGATATATTTCTGAGCGACGGAGAGAGAGAATGAGACATTATGAGAAAGAGAGAGAACAGTATGTTACCTCTGTACACTGCATCAATTAGGCGAAAGGATATTTGGGTCACAAATCAAAACCGAGGGAAACACATCAACCATTAAAGAAGAACAACGGATCAACAGAAGACCCAAACTTCAACAAATGAAATGCATACATACAAAGGAACGAAATATTTGATAAAAACTGCCATATTCATTAGTAAGTACATGCTATTTTAAGATAAAGTGGTATGTTAAACCTTTTATAAATTCGACAACATTACCTTTCAGGAATACATGTACAGTACAAACAAACACAAGAACGCTCAGAAGTTCATATATATATAAACGATATCAGATTAAAGATTATCATCAGTCACCCCTTCATGTTGTAGTGTTTGTAATGCTTACTTTTATTATGGTAAACTGGTCAGGTAAATGGTGATGTCTCTTAACTCAATTACTTTTCGAAGAGAAGAGAGAGGGACTGATTTATGTATGATATTGAGCAACTATGGAAGGTTTCCAGTTTTGTTGTATCGGAACATGACCATGGTATTTGAACCCTTGGTGACTGTCGTTGTATTTCTGAATTTCTAGAAATAAATGCAATCTTACATGCAGTTAAATGTATAATGAATCTTACAAACTAAGGCAAGGTATTGCTTCTCAAAGCAAACGCTTAATAAAATAAGTGAAACTGTTTTAACGTCTATGAATCGTTTCAGGACAATAAAAATTCATACAACGAGTTGTTGAAATCTAAAACATCCTTCAATCCCCATTAGCTATCAGATAATTTGAAATATAACGCCATGTCGGCGAATGACAAAACGACTGCAGACCATCAATTATTATAGCTTTGATTGGACATTACTATATTTTAAAGAGTTCAGACGTAGAGTTGATGATCAAAGAGGCATCCTTATGAGACCTAACGTTAAATTGGTTAGGTTTATGAATACTTATTAGTAAAGATTGAATCATTTACAATTAGTGCAATATATACTATTATTTATATTGAAAGGGTTCATCTGGGGTTTTTTAAACGTATACTGAAAGTAAAAAAAAAGTACTGTTAATAACATGGTTTATTATGAACTGGGTAGAATACCTATGTGTATAGAGAGAGAATACATAATGGTAAATAAAGGCAACATTAATATACCGCTGTTTAAACTCATAAATCCATGGACAAAAAACAAAATCTGGGTAACAAACTAAAACTGACGGAAACGCATAAATATAAGAGGAGAACAACGACACAACACTACAATGTAACTAACACATACAGAAACGGACCAAGCATCAGACAAAATCCCACGAAAATAACAAATATAAAAATATTGTTTAAAATTATTATGGACTGAAAATTGCAAAATGAACAACTGTTATGATGCTGCCCGTTTTGCATTTATGAGTTTGAATGTCCATCTTTTAACTCACGTTGGTAATTTAATCAAGTTTGAATTATTATGACGTCTCAGAATTATTTATTAACTTTAACATTGACGCCTTCCTGAAATGGGTGATCTATAAAAAGCATAACTGAAAAATACTGTCAGAGAAGTTCTATTCCAAATATTACTGACGTCTAAGAAGATTATTAAATTATGTGTTTACGCCTTTTTAGATTGACGGTCATTGTTAATCAACAGCTTACATGAATTATGTTTGTTCTTCTTATCTACGTATGAATAGCGACACAACTTGTTTGTTGTATTTCACATTTATTTAATCTATTGACCACCATAACACAATTATCACACTAAAGTCCATCACATTTACAGTTGTGAGCAAACACAATTTATCCATTATACAGTAGTTAATAGCGTAACACATATGATATGTGTTGATATAATTATTGATATCTTCTAATTGGCTGATGTTATTTTGTTATCAGCCCATAGACATAATTTAGTCATGTGACCCTGACGTCATCAACGTTTTTTCACAGTTTTCTACGGTTAAAAAAGGAATTTAGAATTAAATTATAAGAAATGTCTATTCGAAATAATTCAAAATTCAAAAGAGGAGGTTGTGTCATTGTTACCAATAGTAAGACAATCAGTAAGCGATTCACTGCGAGGCTAAATTGTGTGGACATATAAAGCATATTAGAAAATGTTCTTTTCCTGGCCACACATTGTTGTCAATAAAGAGAAATCTATGCGACTGTCACCATCTACTCTTCCCTGATTATGTCATGTGAATTCATTGTAAACATGATATTTCATGTTATTGGGTGCGCTTCCATGACAGTGTCCTTATTCGAGCTCGTTAAGAGTCGTCGTCAATATTTTCAGTAAATATCATGGCAGGAGCGTGGTCGCCTTCTCAACAGTTCAATCCAAAAGCCTGAAAATAGATATTCGCCGCCTCTTCGCTATGCAAGGGACAATTAGGAGTGAAGGAAAAGATTGATTAAGACATGTGTTCTTAGAAATGCCATGACAGTAGGAAACATCTTCCTTAAATGTTTTCCTTTACAATCACGTGTAAATATACGATTAAAAATACTCTTCCCTGATTATGTCATGTGAATTCATTGAAAACATGATATTTCATGTTATTGGGTGAGCTTCCATGACAGTGTCCTTATTCGAGCTCGTTAAGAGTCGTCGTCAATATTTTCAGTAAGCTCAGATTTGTCGCTTGATTTGCATTCTTGTTTTGACCAATGACCTAATTGAAACAATATTATTGTTATAAATATGTTTTCAGCATCGAATTGGTTAAACAATTTTTAATATGTTCAAATCAAATGACAGTTTGAATTTAACACACCTTCGTTGTTTTCCTCTTTGGTGTCGACACAATAATAATATTTGTTAACCTAGTCTAATTTCACCCAATTAAGTACTTGTTATAGTGTACTCATATAACAGTTGATATGTTGCAGGATTGTAAATCCGTCAGTTAATAATGTTGTTATAATATATTCTTTTTGTTCACTCAAATCATGACTGGATATGCATTGCTTTACAGGTATACACACTGGTGTCCGTAGAGATTGTCGATATTTATATTTTGGCAATACAATGGTCATTTCTTCTGGCTATTTTAGAAAACGTCTTCACATTTAACTCGTTGAATATGTACTTATTGATAATGTAGTCATGAAAAAAACATGTTTTAATCAGGCGTTGATGTATTTTAATTCACAATGCGCCATATGTTTGTAATGAATAATTATAGTTTAAATTTGTATTATACTAGCTTCCAGTCACTGCAATTCAATGACTCAAGTCCTTAAGGGACTGTGTTTTACATTAAATAGCCTGTAAAAAGATATTTGCCACCTCTCTCCTATGCAAGGGGAATTATGGAATACGAGAACGAACAGATTGACCAGCATGGTGTTAGCAGAAATGCCATGGTAGGAGCGTGCTCGCCTTATCAATAGCCTGAAAAAAGATATGTGTCGACTCTTCGCTATACAAGGGGCAATTAGGAATAGGGGAACAGATTAACCAGCATGGTATTAGAAGAAATATCATGGCAGGAGCGTGCTCGCCTTCTCAACAGTTCAATCCAAAAGCCTGAAAATAGATGTTTGCCGCCTCTTCGCTATGCAAGGGGCAATTAGGAGTGAGGGAAAAGATTGATTAAGACATGTGTTCTTAGAAATGCCATGACAGAAGGAAACATCATCCTTAAATGTTTTCCTTTACAATCACGTGTAAATATACGATTAAGAATGTCGGTCAAGTACATATCTTATGTCATGTTAACATGACATTGCCATTCTCTGGTTGTAAATATGTGGGCTGTGGATGCCACTGGACGTTAATAAAATAGAATCATAATTATCAGTATCTGTAAAAAATCAAAACACTGTTTGTGGAAGCCACTGGACGTTAATAAGATAGAATCATAATTATAAGTATCTGTAAAAAATCCAAAAACTGTTTTGAAAATAAGATCTTACAACTTGTTTCCTCGTGTTATTCTCAATAATTCATCTCACATCATTTAATGCAAATTCGTTTGGATGTGTATAGTCACCAACTATAAAGGGAAGATAATTACCGTCCGGTATATTTCTTTCGCCGTACGAAAGCGAAACAATTAAAACCAGGAAAACAGAACTACTTTGACATAAGAATAGAGACAACTAGTCAAAAGTTTGACTTTGTAGCGGAAACAATCCAACCAATTTAAAAATGTGGTACAATTGCCAACACGAAATATATTTACCAGTAAATGATGAAAGAGATTATAAACAACTAAAGGTCAAAGACAAAAGAAACGTGATACCATTAGTAAGTGCAAGACATAATAAACTGTTAAACTTTGCAAACAAGAACCAATTACTGAAGATATCATAAAAAAATAAACAACATCTTTACTTTAGTGACTAAGGACAGATAAAAAAAACGTAGTGGGTGAAAGGTCTGTGTAAACTCTTAAACCAGCAACTAAACTTGATTTCAAAATAACGTAGTGGGGTTCAATGTCTTTGTAAGCTCTTAAACCAGACACTAACCTTGAACGGACGTTTAAAAGCACAACATATAAAAAAAACTGAAAAACTACGAAAAGGTTTTGACGAACATAATTCCAGTTCCTGTGAGATATACAAAATGTAGTTCAAACTAATTCCAAATTAGTATTAGTTGTTAACCCATGTTATGATTCCAGACTAGTACACACATAATGACGTACAATAAGTGCACACCCAAGACGCTAGTGTTAAGACGACTCTATAAACAGTCTTAGAAAGTGTAACCTTGTGGTTTTCCAAAATATATGTAAAACAACAGTAAGTAATACTAAGATATGTTTTGAAAATACCAATAAAAACAATTTGTTTAGATATTGCTTTAAATGTAAAAGTTCATGAACACTATCCGAGTATCTCTGCATGTATTCAACAACAACGTTTTTTTTTAATACCGAATATAAATATAAACACAGGAGGTAGTGAATTTATCATTGGTTTTAAGGATCAAAGGAAAATATTGTATCTCTTGTGTTTTTCTTCTTTTTTGGGGGACAAAGTTTGGTGGTGGCAGTTTCTCGCACCATTGATTTCTATTATCTTTCGCCCCTCCTTTAAATTGCACCAAGAAGTAGAAATTATTACAAAAAAAGGAAATGTAAAATTTCAAAATGAATAAATTATATATTGTAATAAAAAAGTTCCAAATAAATTTACCATGATCAATTAATGTCTCTAATTTTAATAACTCTTCTTAGTTATGATAAATGATTTATCAAAGATAAGCAAACGTCACAATGTATTTACCTTAATAAAGAAAAGTATTGAAACAAAAACTTCAAACTATATAAGATATATTTTAGTTGATTAGACAAATTAAAATAAACTAACCGTGGGACTTAAAATTTAAAAATAGCCAATAAATTCCCAACACTTCTTTTCAGAGAACAGATGCAAGTTGCATTTGCTGTATTTTGTCTATACCTCTACATGCTACAGCCCTATGATATATAAGAGATGGTATACTTTATTCATAGAATAAATTTTTTTGGCTTCGAACTTTACAATTTAAGCAACTGTGATTTACTATTGCTTCCTAAGAAGAATATCTTTATATGTTCGTCTTGAAACCCACTAAAGTTAGCATAAATGGTAATGTGCTGGTCTTATTTTGCGCATGTACTAGAACAACAAGAAGCATGACAGAATAATCTTTAAACCTGGTATGCAATAATTTCATTGAGTGACTGGTTTTTTAAACAAGCATACTGTTCTGTACGTTTGGTCACATTCTTGTTTTTCATTGAAAAAAATTATGAAAATTGCCTAAAATCACTCAACTAATATGTAAATCCTTTTTTTGTTTAGACTTTCAGAACCTTTGGTATATGTATATTTATCATTTTCTTTTATATAGATTGTCTACAAATTTTACCTTGCTTCTCTCTGTGGAATATTAAAATTGAAATAAAACTCCTTTTTCCTCCGAATTAGTATACAACAAGTGTGGCCTTCTTTTAAGAAAAATATCTTCTAATTGTTATAGTGTATTTATATAACACTTGATATTTTGCAGGGTTTTAAATCCGTCAGTTAGTGATGCTGTTATAATATTTTCTTTGTTTTAAATCAAATTATGACTGAATATGCATTGCTTTACAGGTATAAACACAGGTGGCCGTAGAGCTTGTCGATATTTATATTTTGGCAATGCATTTGTCATTTCTTCGGTTTACATTCAATAGCCTGCAAATAGATATTTGCCACCTCTCCGCTATGCAATGGGAATTATGGAATATGAGAACGGACAGATTGACCAGCGTGGTGTTAGCAGAAATGCCATGGCAGGAGCGTGCTCGCCTTTTCAACAGTTCAATCCAAAAGCCTGAAAATAGATATTCACCGCCTCTTCGCTATGCAAGGGGCAATTAGGAGTGAGGGAAAAGATTGATTAAGACATGTGTTCTTAGAAATGTTATGACAGGAGGAAACGTCTTCCTTTAATAGCCTGAAAAAAGATAAGTGTCGCCTCTCCGCTATACAAGGGGCAATTAGGAATAGGGAAACAGATTAACCAGCATGGTATTAGAAGAAATATCATGGCAGGAGCGTGATCGCCTTCTCAACAGTTCAATCCTAAAGCCTGAAAATAGATATTCGTCGCCTCTTCGCTATACAAGGGGCAATTAGGAGTGAAGGAAAAGATTGATTAAGACATGTGTTCTTAGAAATGTCATGAGGAAACATCTTCCTTTAAAATGTTTTCCTTTAAAATCACGTGTAAATATACGATTTAGAATGTCGGTCTAGTACATATATTATGTCATGTTAATGTGACATTGACATTCTCTTGTTGTAAATATGTAGGCTGTGGATGCCACTGGACGTTAATAAGATAGAATCATAATTATCAGTATTTGTAAAAAAAATCAAAACACTGTTTGTGGATGCCATTGGACGTTAAAAAGAGATGATCATAGTTATCAGTATCTGTAGAAAATCAAAACACTGTTTTGAAAATAAGATCTTACAACTTGTTTTCTCGTGTAATTCTCAATAATTCATCTCACATAATTTAATGAAAATTCGTTTTGATGTGTAGAGTCACCAACTATAAACTTTTTTAAGGGAAGATAATTACCGCCCGGTGTATTTCGTTCGCGGTACGAAAGCGAAACAATTAAAACCAGGAGCACAGAACTACTGTGACATAAGATTATAGACAACTAGTCAAAAGTTTGACTTTGTAGCGGAAACAATTAAAGCCAGGAGAACATAACTACTGTGACATAAGATTATAGACAACTAGTCAAAAGTTTGACTTTGTAGCGGAAACAATTAAAACCAGGAGAACAGAACTACTGTGACATAAGATTATAGACAACTAGTCAAAAGTTTGACTTTGTAGCGGAAACAATTAAAGCCAGGAGAACATAACTACTGTGACATAAGATTATAGACAACTAGTCAAAAGTTTGACTTTGTAGCGGAAACAATTAAAACCAGGAGAACAGAACTACTGTGACATAAGATTATAGACAACTAGTCAAAAGTTTGACTTTGTAGCGGAAACAATCCAACCGATCTGAAAATTAAACGGGAAAGGTTCTAATAAAGACGTACGTTGCTTTCATATATATCACATACATACAAATTTAAAAATGAGGTGATGTGGTACAATTGCCAATACGAAATATATTTACAAGTAAATGGCGGAAGAGATTATAAACAACTAAAGGTCAAAGACAAAAGAAACGTGATACCACCATAATTAACTTTTAAACTTTGCAAACAAGAACCAATTACTGAAGATATCATAAAAAAATAAACAACATCTTTACTTTAGTGTAAACTCTTAAACCAGCAACTAAACTTGATTTCAAAATAACGTAGTGGGGTTCGATGTCTTTGTAAGCTCTTAAACCAGACACTAACCTTGAACGGACGTGTAAAAGCACAACATATAAAAAAAACTGAAAAACTACGAAAAGGTTTTGACAAACATAATTCCAGTTCCTGTAAGATATAGTTCAAACTAATTCCAAATTAGTATTACTTATTAACCAATGTTATGATTCCAGACTAGTACACACCTAATGACGTACAATAAGTGCACACCCAAAGAAGCTAGTGTTAAGACGACTCTATAAACAGTCTGAGAAAGTGTAACCTTGTGGTTTTCCAAAATATATGTAAAACAACCGTTTGCAGGACAGTAAGTGATACTAAGATATGTTTTGAAAATACCAATAAAAACAATTTGTTTAGATATTGCTTTATTGTAAAATTTCATGAACACTACCCGAGTATCTCTGCATGTATTCAAAAACAACGTTTTTTTTTAATACCGAATATAAATATAAACACAGGAGGTAGTAAATTTTTCATTGGTTTTAAGGATCAAAGGAAAAGATCGTATCTCTTGTATTGTGTTTTTCTTCTTTTTTGGGGGGAAAAGGTTTGGGGGTGGCAGTTTCTCGCACCATTGTTTTCTTTAAATTGCATCAAGAAGTACAAATTATTACAGAAATAGAAATGTAAAATTTCAAAATGAATAAATTATATATTGTAATAAAAACCAAATAGATTTACCATGATCAACCAATGTCTGTAATTATAATAACTCTTCTTAATTATTATAAATGATTTATCAAAGATAACCAAACGTCACAATGTATTTACCTTAATAAAAAAAGTCTTGAAACAAAAACTTCAAACAATATAAGATATATTTTAGTTGATAAGAAAAATTAAAATAAACTAACCGTAGGACTTAAAAATTAAAAATAGCCAATAAATTCCCAACACTTCTTTTCGGAGAACAGATGCAAGTTGCATTACTTTATTTTGTCTATACCTCTACATGCTAGAGCCCTATGATATATAAGAGATGGTATACTTTTTTCATAGAATTCAATTTTTTGGCTTTGAACTTTACAGCTTAAGCTGTGTTTTACTATTGCTTCCTAAGAAGAATATCATTATATGTTCTTCTTGGAACCCACTAAAGTTAGCATAAATTGTAATGTGCTGGTCATTTCTAATAGTCTTTTTTTGCGCATGTACTAGAACAACAAGAAGCATGACAGAATAATTTTTAAACCTGGTATGCAATAGTTTATTGAGTGACTGATTTTTTAAACAAACATGCTGTTGTGTACTTTTGGTCACATGCTTGTTTTTCATTAAAACAAATTAAAGATGTAACAAGTTTACATGATTCTTAAATGATCTTAAATGAATTCAATTGTCCTTTGTTATAAATACTCTGCAATTTTATCTAAATTGTTTATAAGTACAAAAAAATCAATAATATCGTCTACAAAGAGGAAATACAATCTTGTAAAACCATGTGTGTCACCATGATAAGGACCAATTCGGTTTGAAAAACATGCTATTTGCTATGTAGATCAATGGTGAAAACAAGCAATCAAATCAATTAGATGACTTTACAAGAAGTATTTACAATGTCAATCTAAACGAGTTCAAATTATGAAAATTGCTTAAAATCACTCAACTAATATGTAAAGCTGATTTTGTTTAGACTTTCAGAACCTTTGGTATATGTATATTTATCATTTTATTTTATATAGATTGTCAACAAATTTGCCTTGCTTCGCTCTGTGGAATATTAAAATTGAAATAAAACTTCTTTTCCTCCGCGGTAGTATACAACAAGTGTGGCGTTCTTTTAAGAAAAATATCTCCTAATTGCAAAAGGATGTTTGTTTTTCTAGTGCATGATCTCTCTACACTGCAAATGCAACGTTTAAGAGGCACTAGATGTCAAATTCATGATCACCGATTTGACTCAAATTCTTATATTTGATTTATAACAATGTAAAACATTTACCCAAATGATTAAAAGTCTTAAAAAACAGTTTACATGGCATGGGTTCGAATATATGTAGCTTTTTTTTACTGTGTATTTAGTCTAATCGCCATATAATGTGCTATCGAGTTGACCTCCGATGACCTTATAAGCGATATAAACATAAATATAGATAATGGTTTATTTTTATAAATTGTTATTTGGATGGAAAGTTGTCTCATTGGCACTCACACCACATCTTCCTATATCTATAAATGTATTAAGCGAACTCGTGCAAATGAATTTCTCTAGGCCCTTTTAATTTCTTATATTAGATTAAAAATATATGTTTTTCATCGCTTTTTTTCTGTATAAAGAATGATTTTTTGTTGATAGAATCAGGAAATCAAATGATTTTTTTTACTTTCTTTAAAAAAGTTTGTTTTACTTTCAATGTGGACATTCTTCATCATCAGTGATTCGTAGCTTATTTTGAGAAAAATTAACCATACTGGCTGCCAAAAGCAGACAATAATTTCACTATTTTTATTTCATTAATGATTGAACAAACAAAAATATCATACTTTAGATTTTTTATATACCACGTAGCCAGTGCCCCTTTATTTTAGTATTATTGACAATAAAATATTCAGGGTTGTATCGTATATTATTTAAGCCATTTGATTCGTATGTTTCCCAATATCTAGAGGAACACACAGCTACATGATGTAAAAGAACATTAATTACACTTCGTTGGTATGGATTATTGTTTTTGTTTCTATAACGTCTACATGCAAGCACATGACTGGTCTTACCAACGGCGAATTAGCCTTCTCCAAAACAGCAATATACAATAAGACAATGCTTTCGACCAACGCAGTTCAGTTCATTAAGGTCTTTACAGACTTTACCATACACACAAAAAGTTGAAATAACATTTATGATATTTATGATCATATGTTTATGTCTCCAAAAATGTATTAATCAATATGAAAAAAAACATTTAACAGTTTGTCGAAATATTTTCTAGACAGACTGTCAACACTACACTATGAAGGAATGTAAATGCACTTATTGTCCTTTCTTATAATAAAACTGTCACTAGGCTAAATCAATAATGTTATTCCAAAGAGGAAAAACAATAAGGCGTTTAAGCTTGTAACTGTTATTGGATTAACACCCTTTTTGAAAATTAGACTAATTCGATGCGGAAAACATTTTCATTGGAATAATATTTTTATATGTAGATCAGTGGTCCAAACAGGCATGCAAATCAAGCAATATAATCCATGTTATGAATTTCTAGAAGCACAGCTTATGATATCTAAAGCCAATATTCAGTCTTTAAGTAAACGACGGATTCAAGGAGTTTAATGCGTACCGGGTGGGCGCCCTTCCGTCATTAAATAGATCAAAAATATCAAATATCAATAAAAGTTTTGAAACACTTGCCAAAATCTTTTACTCTTTTATATATATACTAGGAGCCTCTAGCCGTATTTGGCACAACCTGTTTGAACTTTTGATCCTCAGTGCTGTACAACTTTGTCCTTTTTTGACTTTCGAACTTTTATATCTGGGCGTAACTGGTTAGTCTTGTGTGGACGAGGCGCGTTCTGGCGTATTGAATTTTAAACCTGATGCCTTTTGTTACCTATTATTCATGTGTTTCTTTGTCTAATATGTTCTCCTATTTATTTGTATTGTAGTCCTGTAATATTATGTTGTCATTTTAATGTTATACTTAACATTGCCATTAAGTGCGAGGTTTGGCATGCCACAAAACCAGGTTCAACCCACCATTTTTCTCTTTAAAATTGTCCTGTACCAAGTCAGAAATATGGCCATTGTTATTATCGTTTCTGTGTGGGTTACATTTTAACGTTGTGTTTCCGTTGTGTCTTTTGTTTTCTCTTATAGTGTGAATTCACATTAATATAAACGTGTCACGGTCCTTTTCTATTCCAAATTCATGTATTTGGTTTTGATTTTATATTTGTTATTCTCATCGGATTTTGTCTAATGCTTAGTCCGTTTCTGTGTGTGTTACAATTTAGTCTTGTGTCGTCGTTCTCCTCTTATATGTAATGCGTTTCCCTCAGTTTTAGTTTGTTACCCCGATTTTGTTTTTGTCCATAGATTAACGAGTTTTGAACATCGGTACACTACTGCCTTTATTTAATAGTGGTGTTACGTCCCTTTATCAAAACATCACGATGTTGACTGTCATCAAAGTGAAAGGGTTATCGCTATAAAACCAGGTTTAATCCACCATTTTCTAGATTTGAAAATGCCTGTACCAAGTCAAGAATAGTTTTTAATGTGTTTTGTTCTTTAATTTTTCCATGTGATTATGGACTTTCCGATTAAATTTTCCTCTAAGTTCAGTATTTTTGTGATTTTACTTTTTGAGGGGAACATCTCAAAGGTTCAGCAGACAAAATTGATTATAAACGATTGAAATAAATTTTACAAAACATTCAAAGGTAGCAAGAAAGTTGGAAGTATGTTCTAAATTTTAACGGCATTGATGACTTAATCACTTTGGTAGAAAGTAAAAACACAAAAATATAGAACTCCGAGGAAAATTCAAAAAGGAAAGTCCAAAATCAAAAGGCAAAATCAAAAGTTCATACACAACAAACGAATGGACAACAACTGTCTTATTCTCACATGGTATAGACAATTTATTGGTAGAAAATGATGTATTAAACCTGGTCTTATATCTAGCCAAACCTCTCACATATGTAAGTGGTCAGAGTCACGATGTATGCCTTCATTTTTCATCCTTTAATGTTTCGGACAATTATACTATTCTCTATCTTTATCTGCCTATATTCCCCATTATGTATTTTCTTCGACTTTGAATTTGCACTTTTTGTCTGTTATTTTCTGTTTTGTATTTCACCTCATTGTTTATTTCACTGAATAAAAGGGCCATGGATGCATGCTGTATGTTTTGTCATTTGCTACACATGTATGATGCGTATATTCCTCCTATCTATGTGCACCATGATGATAACTGATGTAAAGAGGAACAACTTCATTAATATCGATTATTGTAAACATCTAGTGTCCATGCCTATTGGTGTCTGGTCTCACCAACGGAGATGGCGCCTCACAAAAATCATAAATTTGCAATAAAACATGCACGCATACAAAAACGTCAGTATCGTTTATATTAATGACATAAAATAGAGCAAACGGACAAAAATATTACTAGTATATTTATTTTTGTATTTAGAATATGGAACAGAGTCATCCCAAATAGAAATCATGTACACGAATCGAACCTTTGTAATACGAAGGAAACCGATAAAGAAACGGTTGAAATCCGATTGCTAAATTTAATGCTGCGTGTTTTCTTAGAAGCAACTTTTGCCACATACATATTAGAATAGTTATTATTTTATTTGTTTGTGTGTAGTGCGCAGGACATTAGAATAGTTATTATTTTATTTTTTTGTGTGTAGTGCGCAGGACATTAGAATAGTTATTATTTTATTTTTTTGTGTGTAGTGCGCAGGACATTAGAATAGTTATTATTTTATTTGTGTGTGTGTAGTGCCAGGACATTAGAATAGTTATTATTTTATTTTTTTGTGTGTAGTGCGCAGGACATTAGAATAGTTATTATTTTATTTGTTTGTGTGTAGTGCGCAGGACATTAGAATAGTTATTATTTTATTTGTTTGTGTGTAGTGCGCAGGACATTAGAATAGTTATTATTTTATTTGTGTGTGTGTAGTGCGCAGGTCATTAGAATAGTTATTATTTTATTTTTTTGTGTGTAGTGCGCAGGACATTAGAATAGTTATTATTTTATTTTTTTGTGTGTAGTGCGCAGGACATTAGAATAGTTATTATTTTATTTGTTTGTGTGTAGTGCGCAGGTCATTAGAATAGTTATTATTTTATTTTTTTGTGTGTAGTGCGCAGGACATTAGAATAGTTATTATTTTATTTGTTTGTGTGTAGTGCGCAGGTCATTAGAATAGTTATTATTTTATTTTTTTGTGTGTAGTGCGCAGGACATTAGAATAGTTATTATTTTATTTTTTTGTGTGTAGTGCGCAGGACATTAGAATAGTTATTATTTTATTTGTTTGTGTGTAGTGCGCAGGACATTAGAATAGTTATTATTTTATTTGTGTGTGTGTAGTGCGCAGGTCATTAGAATAGTTATTATTTTATTTTTTTGTGTGAGTGCGCAGGACATTAGAATAGTTATTATTTTATTTTTTTGTGTGTAGTGCGCAGGACATTAGAATAGTTATTATTTTATTTGTTTGTGTGTAGTGCGCAGGACATTAGAATAGTTATTATTTTATTTGTGTGTGTGTAGTGCGCAGGTCATTAGAATAGTTATTATTTTATTTTTTTGTGTGTAGTGCGCAGGACATTAGAATAGTTATTATTTTATTTTTTTGTGTGTAGTGCGCAGGACATTAGAATAGTTATTATTTTATTTTTTTGTGTGTAGTGCGCAGGTCATTAGAATAGTTATTATTTTATTTTTTTGTGTGTAGTGCGCAGGACATTAGAATAGTTATTATTTTATTTGTTTGTGTGTAGTGCGCAGGTCATTAGAATAGTTATTATTTTATTTGTTTGTGTGTAGTGCGCAGGACATTAGAATAGTTATTATTTTATTTTTTTGTGTGTAGTGCGCAGGACATTAGAATAGTTATTATTTTATTTGTTTGTGTGTAGTGCGCAGGTCATTAGAATAGTTATTATTTTATTTGTTTGTGTGTAGTGCACAGGACATTAGAATAGTTATTATTTTATTTGTTTGTGTGTAGTGCGCAGGACATTAGAATAGTTATTATTTTATTTGTTTGTGTGTAGTGCGCAGGACATTAGAATAGTTATTATTTTATTTGTTTGTGTGTAGTGCACAGGACATTAGAATAGCTATTATTTTATTTGTTTGTGTGTAGTGCGCAGGACATTAGAATAGTTATTATTTTATTTGTTTGTGTGTAGTGCGCAGGACATTAGAATAGTTATTATTTTATTTGTGTGTGTGTAGTGCGCAGGACATTAGAATAGTTATTATTTTATTTGTTTGTGTGTAGTGCGCAGGACATTAGAATAGTTATTATTTTATTTGTGTGTGTGTAGTGCGCAGGACACTAGAATAGTTATATATTGAAATCAAAGTTGCAAAGACATAAAACGAATGATAACAAATGATACACAATGTATTCCTTTAAAACAGAAAGTCCTTTATCAAATATTGAAATCAAAGTTGCAAAGACATAAAACGAATGATAACAAATGATACACAATGTATTCCGGACCTGTATACGCAATTTCATACGTAGATTAAACCTAGTTTTATAACTAGCTCAATCTCTCACTTGTATGGCAGTCGCATAAAATTTCATTATACTGACAACATGAACAATCTGTGAGCAAACAAACAGACATCATAGGTTAAAACGTCAACATTGGGGTACAGCAGTCGACATAAACCTCCAAAGTTTGGTAGATAATTTATTATTCTTATTAAATATCTCATATGAGTCATATTCCACCATACTGTCATTTCTGTCCTCAGCTAGTAAAATTATGAAATTTAGAATGTTATCATAGTGTTGATAATAAACAATTTGATTGTATTAGTTACAATTAATATGTTATAACAAATTAGAAAAAATATATTTATCTTTATCAACCAGAACCTTGAAAACAATAGCCTTACGTCTGACTTACAATAAACATATTATACATGTGTTATAACATATAAGCACATAGCAAAATATATTTACCTTGAGTTTGCGTATCAGTTTTGAAAATAAATAATAATAAAAAGACCAAGTCGATGCCAAAAATATGTTTTTGATTACTAGCCTAAAGTTTATTATCCTATTTAGATTAATTGTGAAAACAATTATAATATTCAAGCAATATAGGTGACCTTTCTTGTCCATTCGTTTTTAAAGTGTTTTGTCATTCGAATTTGCCATATGATTTTGACTTTCCTCTGAGTTCAGTATTTTTGTGATTTTACTTTTTTCTAGAAATATTAAAGAATACATTTCAAACGAGTCCATATTTAGAACTCGCATTGTTTAGCCGACTACTTTAATTTTGTGACAATGGTGTTATTGGACTGCAATATTTTTCATTAGAAATCAACGAACTGACCTTTATTTTATATTCTCATTTTTGAAACAACCTGCATGCAACCAAAAACGAACAATGGCGAACCGTTATTGAATACGTTGAGTCGAGATTGCTATAGTCTCAGTCTTAAAACTGAAGTTCACTTTTGAATTGCTGTATAAAGAACCTTTTTTTGAATTTCGAACTTTTATATCTGGGCGTCACTGGTGAGTCTTTTGTGGACGAGGTGCGTTTCTGGCGTATTGAATTTTAAACCTGATGCCTTTTGTTAGCTATTATTCATATGTTTCTTTGTCTTATATGTTCTCCTATTTATTTGTATTGTATTCATGTATTTGGTTTTGATGTTATACTTGTTATTCTCATCGGATTTTGTCTTATGCTTAATCCGTTTCTGTGTGTGTTACATGTTAATGTTGTGTCGTTGTTCTCTTCTTATATTTAATGCGTCTCCCTCAGTTTTAGTTTGTTACCCCGATTTTGTTTTTGTCTATAAATTTACGAGTTTTGAACAGCGGTATACTACTGTTGCCTTTATTTAATAGTTGTGTTACGTCCCTTTATTAAAACAATACGATGTTGACTGTAATCGACATGATCAAAGTGAGAGGGTTAGCGCTATAAAACCAGGTTTAATCCACAATTTTCTACATTTGAAAATGCCTGTACCAAGTCAGGATTATGATAGTTCTTGTCCATTCGTTTTTGATGTGTTTTGTTATTTGATTTTGCCATGTGATTATGGACTTTCCGATTAGATTTTTCTCTAAGTTCAGTATTTTTTGTGATTTTACATTTTAGAGGGGAACATCTAAAGGGTTCAGCAGACAAAATTGATTATAACTGGTGTGTCCTTGTGTCCTTGAATATTAATCACAGGTATATATTGGCACTAACTACTAAATTGTCACTAAGTTGTTATCTCAAACATATATATTCACATACATTTACAGTTGTTAACGTTTCTACAGCATTTACATATCTCAAAATTAGATGTTTTTCACCTTTTTCACCTTTTTTTTCCTCGTTCAAAATTTCATGTCACCATACCAAGGACCGGTAACTCCATCATTAAATTTAAATATGTACATCGTGATGTGAATGACATTACATTTACAATATCTGGTGTTCAAATACGAAATCAATTTAGCAACAACTACTTGGAAGTAACGCTTATATTAATCCTTTAACAGTTTTGACAAACATAGATATGCAGAAAAAGAATTGTAATGCATGCTGTAATTTACAGACAGATAATTAAACTTATACCGAACAAACAAGACCAATGGTATACAAGGCAATATTCCTTCCAGGTTTTTATTTCGAAGATGTATTTTCACCATCGATATATATGTATCGACCGGAAGCGTGAAACTGAAATTACAGAAAATATGTCATAAATTAGCAAACATGCAAAATGTGTTACGAATGACATTACATTTGAATTATCAGATGTGAATGAAAGCTGTGCAAACCTAAAGTACAAAACAATTGGATTTAAAGATGGCTCATTTTACGGGCCCTTTAATATTTATAAAGAGGTGAATTACTAATAACATGTTTGCATCCTCTTCAACTTGTGCATAGCGTAATCTGAAAAAAATAAAAACAACAAGTTAAATAATTGCATGCGTCTGAAGCGCTTTTATTAAATGTACTGATATTCCAAACGACTGTTGAAGACGTAGGAAAATATGCAAATGATACCAAACCTTAAACAGAAACAAACTCATACAGAAGAGCCTCGTTAGTACCGAGTATTACAAGGTCTTCAGGTATGCAATTGACCTACAACTTACTCTTTTTTATACTCCCTTTTGCGTGCCAAAAAAAGCCAGCAGCAAATTCCTTCTTGTTTCAATGCAGTATTCAACATCTAAGACGTAGCTACTTATGAATTAGGAGAGGAGCAGTTTTATGTATTGTATTGTGTAGACTTTCCTCGCAGGACCTCCTGATTGATTTAACAATATACTTTTTAATTCTGGTGCGACCTGAAAACTAGAGTGACTATTAGATGTACACAGATTTATGTTCTCAGTGCTATTTTATGTCCTGGAAAGTTTTCTAAAATGTTTAACTGTTGTGTGCATGAAAGTAGTTATGAGGTGGCCAAGTTTATTTGATTTGTTTCGGCTTTTTGAATACTCATCTAGAATATTGCTTCGAAGAGGACTTCTTATATAACTATAAATAAAGTAGTTCTCACTTTGATGTGGATGCCATTTCTCCTATTGCCACGAATTCCAATGGAATCATTATTTGAAAACTTCAGCGAATCATTGGGTATTTGATTATACTCGCGAAAGGTTGACTTCTTCGTTACGGCAAACGTCAGATATATTTTTAAATTAAAATCATCGCATTTGTTATAAATTTTGGTATTCAACAAAATTTCGAAGTCGGTAAACATAGTGATTTATAATTATACACTTAAAAGACACAATAAAATTGAGAATGGAAATGGGGGATATGTCAAAGAGACAACAAGCAGATCAAGGAGCAAATAACAGCCGAATCACATGATATAATAAATACATGCGTTACGTATTCCAATGAGGCAAGTATCACCAGAGACCACAAGACGAGGGTGTAAATGACTATATGTCACATACGATACAACCACTGGGTCGATGCTACTGCTAGTGCAGTTTTTATTTTCCGATGGTATTACCAGCCCAGTAGTCAGCACTTGTGTTGACATGGATTATCTTTGATATGGTCATAGATATAAATTAACTGTTTATTTTTGTAAACATTGTATAGGAACATTGTTTAGCAAAACAAATCAATTACACACTTATTAATTTATATTTCAATATTGAATTTATCCGTGAAATATATGCATAATAAAACGAACATGAATAAATGACAGTGGATCGAAACTGAAATACACATAGTTAAATTTCCGGCATTTGATGTCATATCCTGAGACGAGAAAAATATGTAATTCTTTTTTCATTTAAGCCAAAATCCGTTGCTGTATTTCGGCCGCATCACAATGCAACCAATCAGAATCTATACGTGATATGTTATTATTTCAAGATGGCCTGTATGTCTACTGAAACTAATAGCTCCGCACCGTGATGCGAAGCAATAAGAAGATACAATTTGTTAAAGTAAACCATTAGAGGTCAAAGTATAGTCTTTAACACGGAGCCTTAGCTCACATCGAACAACTTTTGAAGGAGCCATCCGCCCACCTAAAAATGAAAATGGTGGACAGTACAATACATGAACAAACGATACAAACAAAATAATAAGAGGAACAGTAATAAACGACCCAATTGTAAACTGATGCCATGGGAAAGGCACATACAGAATTCTTTAATCTCTGTCCTAGACCTTGGAACATAGTATTAACACACACACAAACAGATTGTAAATTTCTTACGAGAAGGAATTAACTCGATTGTTGGATCGCATTTATTGGAAGTTAGTACATATCAAACTTGAACTATCTTTTTATCTTTTCATATGGCTTATTCAGAATAAAAATATAATAAGAAAATAACACATGCTTTACAGTCTCAAATATTATTCAGTTCACATCCAACGAATTTAGTGTAAAGATGTTTTACAGGTTAGCAGTCTAAAAAAGGACCTTATATTTGCAACTCTAAATTATACATATCGATATTATTTTAGGGACATTTTGAATGTAAAACGTCTGCCATCTGTAAGGTTATGGGAAATATAAAATTATATAAACAGATTTTGTATTCCCTAAAAGCCACCTATTGCCGTGGTTATAAAAGCACTGCAAAAACACTTAATTGACAAAAAGTAGACTAAATCAATAATGTTATTCCAAAGAAGAAAAAACAATGGAGGTGTGTCAATTCCAAACAGGCATTGGCTTTTGAACTATTTAAAAACAAATAGACCAATTCGGTGCGACAAACATTTTCAACACAAAATATTTTTCTACGTAGATCATTTTAAAACAAGAATGCAAGTCATGCAACCCAGTTAACTTAAGTGGAAATATTAACGATTTTGTGCCCCTTTAATATAGCAGACTTGTTTTTGTACTGTTACGAATCACAGTTTATGACTAAACTCAGTAAAGACCCGTCGAAATTGCATTTCATTGATAAATTCAACAACACTTACCGTTATCTTGGTGATATTTTTTCGTTAAATAATCAAGAATTTTCTCAATATACTGCTGAAATTTACCCCAAGGAACTTACTTTAAATAAATCAATTTTTTTCGGTAATAACTGTCCTTTCCTGGATTCAGATATTTCGGTTTTAAACTGGAAACTCCACACTAAAATTTACGACAAAAGAGACGATTTTTCCCTATTGTTAATTTTCCATTTGTAGATGGTGATGTTCCTTTGGCACCATCTAACGGTGTTTATATTTCACAACTTGTTCGCTATGACCGTGTCTGTTGTAAAGGTTTTGATTTTAACGAACGCAACCTATGTTTTACTGGTAAATTATTAAACCAGGGATGTCGTTACCATAAATTACTTAAACCTTTACTAAATTTTTCCATAGATATACAGATTTGGTTTTGAAGTTTGGTTGTACCTGTAGAAAACTTATTTCAAACGGGATAACACATCCTCATTTTTACGGAAATGTTGTTAACCGTGCCCAGAAATTTAGAAATGATCCATGTAAACTTGTCGCTCCTTTAAATAAACTTATTCTAAAAGGTTACCTATTCAACACTGTAATAAGATCATTGAATATTGTTTTTATTGATATAAATATTGATTTTGTTATCAGTAAATTAAAAGCTAACTAAATATCACTAGTATGTTATATACATATACATATTAATGAATCTTCAATCTGTCGATACCTGTAACTTGGCATTGCACAAGGTCATGTTTTTCTCTGGCTGCTTATGACGTCTTTACACTAAATCCATTGGATGTTGGATGTGAACGGATTGATAGTTTAGTCTTAGATGCATGATTTTTTTATTAGTTGTTAGTGGCTTTTAACTAGCTGTCAGATAGCTGCGAGTACTCTCAGATCTGTTCATTACGTCTTTCTATGTCGGGATGTATAAGTACCCGGCCACGTCAACTTGTATTTTTGTCCATCTGATGAGTTAAGCCTTTTTCAACTGATTTTTATAGTTCGTTCTTATGTTGTACTGTTATACCACTGTTCCAGGTTAGGGGGAGGGTTGTGATCCCGCTAACATGTTTAACCCCGCCACATTATTTATGTATGTGCCTGTCCCAAGTCAAGAGCCTGTAATTCAGTGGTTGTCGTTTGTTTATGTGTTACATATTTGTTTTTCGTTCATTTTTTTACATAAATAAGGCGTTAGTTTTCTCGTTTGAATTGTTTAACATTGTCTTATCGGGGCCTATTATAGCTGACTATGCGGTATGGGCTTTGCTCATTGTTGAAGGCCGTACAGTGACCTAAAATTGTCAATGTCTGTGTCATTTTGGTCTTTTGTGGATAGTTGTCTCATTGGCAATCATACCACATCTTCTTTTTTATAAGTTATTATAAAACGATGAAGCACATCTAATACTATCTATTGCTGATATTTAGACTTGGGAAGCATACAGGAAATGACGTACGACCTACTTTTTAACAGAATAAAAACAACAATGTCTTTGCATAAAAATAAACTATTACTGACACTAAGAACTTCTTGGTTGTATCATGGCAGTGTTTTGTGTTTCATTTGTATGTGTGATTCATTTATCCCTCGTATCGAGGAGGACCATGATTATATATTGTTACTTCTTCGATACGGTTTTTTTTTTGGGTATTTAGTGTCCATGCCAGACTATGACTAGTCCTACCAACAGAGGTACAACCTTCCCCTTTAACATCAATTTACAATAAGAAATGCAAGAAACACAGTCACCTTCAATCGCTCATCCTCAAATATTAAACTAAGCAAACTGACAAAAACAGTACTAAAATGTATATATAATAAGTGACAATCACTCCGGAAGCCACAAAGATACCGTAGTAATACACGAAAATTAGGAAGGACAACCTTGAATCCTAACCGATATTACTACACTAAATGCCGGCAGGCTGTTTTGCTAGAACTAGATTTAGGCCAACGCGGGTAATACAATAATCCAACAGTCAACACTAAATGTCAACAGTAATTACTGTTTATGACATTAAAAATATTTACCAGACGTATGGATACGTTTTGTCTAACAATTTGTGAAACAATTTCTGGACAGATTTTCCAAGCTTAGATATTAATCAAACTTGGTGAGCCACTTTCTGAATCAACGAGAGAAATGGTAAAATGCAAATCTAACGATAAAGTTATAAAAATAAATATAGGTTTCCAAGTGTGTATCTTCTTATTCCAAATTCAGCAACTTGTTGACAAAATTAACAAAATATGTAGCAAAGCGACTGAAACTATTGAAGGCAATAGAACATATTAGATTATTGATGAGGATCAGGCATTATGATATTAGAATGTTTCTGAATGTCAAGCATTATATTATATTTGATAATAGATAATGGTCAAGCATTATATTGAATGTCGCTGAGGGTCAAGCATATATTTTGAAAATAGATGATCGTCAAGCATTAAACTATACTGGACTTTTAATGAGAGTCAAGCATTAGACTATTCTGGACTATTAATGAAGGTTAAGCATTAGAACATAAGTATTAGCTTATACTAGACATCATTTAGGTTCAAGCTTTGACCAATTATACATGTAGCTTGATGTTCGGTGTGAGCCAAGGCTCCGTGTTTAAGGACGTACTTTGACCTTATACTTGTTAACTTATTTTACATTGTGACTTGGACTGATAGTGTCCGCAATGTGTACATTTTTCCTTTGATCTTATTGCCTAATATTTGTTATGATTATGGACTGGACTGACTTGATACAGCAACGTCGCGTGTACGTATCCATCTGCGCTTATTTATCAATGAAAGGCACACAACTTTAATTTATTCATACGACTGAACAACGACGTTTTCTTCGCATGAAGGTAGTTTCATTATCTTAAATTTGGAGTGGAAATGAGGAATGTGTTTAAAAGACAACAATCTTACAAAAGAGCAGAAAACAGTCGAAAGGCAAAAAATGGGTCTTCAACGATCCAACCGGCTGCTAGCAGTCGGTTCAATATTAAAATTTAGTTGAAAATCATTAAAAAGTGTGATTTTCATAGTTAACAGGAGTAAAAAGATACGCCGCAAATAGTTTTATGACCCCTTCAAGCTGTCGTAAATTTTCGTTGTGCTCGAAATATCTATGGAAAGCCAAAAAAAGGAAGAAATATATAGTGAAAACCTACCAGACACCGCTCAGATAACGGTGAGACTCCCTAGTCTTCAAAGTCCCAAATTCGACGATATTATATACACTCTGTAATACATAAAATTGGGTGTAGATACAAACGTTACAAGGAACTTGGGTTATGGGTATTGAAAATACGTAATGGGCAACTTTGAACCTCTATGGTGGCCAGACAGGCCCGGATCCCAGAAAAATATTTATGTGGGGAATAGCTTGAGTCAATACCTTTTAAATGAGCTAGGTACGGTTTGGAACTTTGCCGTAGGGATATGAAGAGTACCGAATGTGTGGTTTATATGGAAAATACGTATATGGGCAAATTTGAACCTCTGTGGTGGCCAGAAGGGCCCGGATCCAAGGAAAATATTTAAGTGGGGAATAGCTTGGGTCAATACCTTTCAAATTAGTTAGGTCCGATTCGGAACTTTGCCGTAGGGATATGCCGAAGAGTACCGAATGTGTGGTTGATATGAAAAATATGTAGATGGGCAACTTTGAACCTCTGTGGTGGCCAGACGTGCCCTGATTCCAGAAAAAATTTACGTGGGGAAAATAGCTTGGTTCAATACCTTTCAAATGAGCTAGGTCCGGTTCGGAACTTTGCCGTAAGGATATGCCGAAGAGTACCAAATGTGTTGTTGATATGGAAAATACGTAAATGGGCAACTTTGAACCTCTGTTGTGGCCTGACGGGCCCGGATCCCAGAAAAAAATATTTTGTGGGGAATAGCCTGGGTCAATACCTTTAAAATGAGCTAGGTCCGGCTCGGAGCTTTGCCGTAGGGATATGCCGAAGAGTACTGGATGTGTGGTTGATATGAAAAATACGTAAATGGGTAACTTTGAACCTCTGTGTCGGCCAGACGGGCCCGGATCCCAGGAAAATATTTAAGTGGGGAATAGCTTAGGTCAATACCTTTCAAAAGAGCTTGGACTGGTTCGAAACTTTGCCGTAAAGATACTTGAGGAGTTCCGAATGTATGATTGTTGAAGAATCTCAATAAATGCGTTGTGTTTTCCATATACGTTTAATTGTCGTGATAGGTAATGAATAATACAATATCGCCACTCACTATAGCGTTACAACGTTACCATAGCATAATGTTTGTACTTCGCGTATTTTCCGACATTCCTGGGGTCCAAAAAAATGGAAATATGTAACGAAAATTTATAAGAAAATGTGAGTTCACAATATAGATAAAAGAAATTATAAATTAATGTCCATCTCAAATTAAATAATCTAGTTCCTCAACCTTAAAACTGATCACAACTAAATTTTATCTCATGGTCCATTCATGGATGTTTCATCTTCCACATATGGTAGCTTCACTAAGCGGTAATTTTCCTGATGCGTTGTAAGTTCCTTTCCTGTATCTATTTGACTTCTTGACTCTACCAGTTGAGGGTGTGTTCGTTCGAACGGTCTAGGTAGCAAGTTACTTCCTTGGAAATTGTGCGATCTACTTTGTACGAGCCATTGCGATGTGTCTTCTGGTCTTCTTTTGGCAACGGTTGTACCTGAAGTAATATCATCTGGATGGTCATGTTTCCATAGCAATTTTGCCGTGGACTTTCCTTCCTCATTATCAATAGCTGTATTATTGTCTTCAATGACGTTTACCAGAGCTGTAGATGTTGACGGCTGGTTGATGTTTCTATTGATTGGTCCTGATAACAAATATCATATCTTTGACTGAAAAGCGATGGGTCCTTTCCTCTTATAACTCTGTCTTCGAGAATTTACCTCTAGTAGTTGGCGCCTATGAGTAAATCAATTTCGAAACGTTCTGTACTTAAGTTTAAGTCCTTTCAAACTGTGGCAAGTTCATTGTAGTCTGTGAAAACTTCTTTTGAATCGGAAAGGCAATTTCTGGAACAATGAGTGTGTCGAGATGTATTGTTGCAGTGTCTAAGTTGCGAACGCAGACGGATGAGTGCTTACTTTTTTCTGTAGGATTCATTTCTAATTTATCAATAATTTCTGAGTTATAAAATAACGCTGTGCTCTCTCGTCAAATACGATGTTACATTCTACTTCTTGGTCGTTATTTACAACTGGTGCAGTTGCTGTTTTCAGGAGAATGTCTTGACTCTGCTTTGATGAATACATTACTCTAGTATCGTTTGGTGTTACAACTACGTTGATTGCTGACTGCTGTATTGTAGGCTGCAGTGTCATACCTGGAATTACCTCTTTTCCTTTAGATATGCTAGTATGATGCATTCCGTTACACTTTTTGCATCATTTAGTAGACTGGCATGCGGCCACTTAGTGTGACCCTTAACCGTTAAAGCATAACTGTTTCTGTTGTACACTTTGATTTTTTATCTTTGCGTCTGCTACTTCAGGGCACTCCGTCGGATAGTGCTCACCTAAAAAAATATACATGTATGTGTATTTACCTTCTTACGGGTGACTGTGAATTTGCGTACCCATAAAAAATCCATGACTCCTTCGCCAGCTTCAAGTATTTCAATCTTTTCAGTTATTGATTTTCGTAGATTTTTCAATATCAAATTATATCTCCCGTGTTTTTTTACAATAGATATGTCAATCGGTAACTTATCCAAAACTACAGGTACCAAAAGCGAACCACACATCTCATGTGTTTTACAAAGTCACTCTAATCCTCGCAAATATGATTCATGTTTGTCTCCGTAAGACCTCAAGCTAAATGCATCATTTGTCGGTGGGGTATCTCATGAGTGATTTCATGAAAGCATTAATAATTTTGTGTGGGTTTCCAAATCTCTCTCTAAGCAACAAACGGCTGTCTCATAATTGGCGTGCGTAAGCGTAAATCCTGCTATGGTTTGGGCGGCAGTTCCTATAAGCTGGGCTTTCAGATAACTAAATTTCTGTATTGGTGTAAGGCTACTATTTTAATGTAAGGTACATTCGTACGAGTCCAAAAAAATGCTCCACTGCATGAGGCGTCATCTGAGCGGTCTCCGGTAAGTTTTCACTATATATTTATTCATTTTTTTGGCTTTCCATAGATATTTCTATTTATATTTCTGAATGTTTTTCGAGTGGCCGGCTTTAGTTTTAGTTTTATTTATTATATATTAAAATAAATCTTTGATGAATCTTTGATGTCGTTTTATTGATAAAAGTCTATATTACATAAAGACAAATATACAACTTATATAAGGGTTTATATTCGACGACAACGAGAATTAACGACAGCTTGAAGGGGTCATAAAACTATGTGCGTCGTATTTTTCACTCCTGTTAACTATGAAAATCATACTTTTTAATGATTTTCAACTAAATTATATTGAACCGACTGCTAGCAGCCAGTTGGATATTGAATATCGAATAACAAACCGGCAGCTAACTTCACATAAATATTTAAAACGTAATGAAATGCTTTTAAAAATCAGTACAAGTCGCGAAGTTGTCGAATTCCGCAGTAAAATTATATTTAACTAAGATTTAGCGATTTTTGGAACGTTTGAGTCTCATGCAGTTTTTTTTGCTTTTAGACATATCGTAAAAATTGGCTGCTGGAAAAAAAAGTGGCTGCTATCTTGATTGGCCGATAAAAGTGGCTGACAGCTTGAGTCTGGTAGAAAATCCTGCACCCAGAGGCGGGCTTCAACTGACCCCTTTACAAAAATGTATAATTCATTTTATTTCAGGCATATTTTAAACCACAAAATCATTTCGATAGACACATTGCCGATGAAAAGAATAATAACGTTTCATTTTTCAATACGGACTTCGTCAGCTCGAATGTCGGGCTCGCTCGATATTCTTGTTGACACAGTCAGTATCAAAAATACAAATGCGAGCATTCTATATGTTTCGACTGGATAGCTGTTTCATTTGTCATCGCATATCACATGTGCTTGTTATATTGTGTGAGCTCCTGGAACATGCAGGTGATTACTGTGAAAATTCGTGCGTGTTATGGTAAGTAAATATGATAAATCAACGATCAAATCAAATTTCGTTAAACATGAATGACGTTTGGAAAAAAATACAAAAAAGAAGATGTGGTATGATTGCCAATGAGACAGCTATCCACAAAAGACCGAATGACACAAAAAGTATCAAATATAGGTGACAGTAAATGTCTGGTGAGGAATTAATTCCGGGGAAATTGGCCTGGATACAGTTAAAATCAGTCGGTTGATATTTATTGTAGTTGTTTTTATCTGATTAATAGAATTGTGTATCACATTCAGTAATTTATCGTTTAAACATTTTTCATTAGTATGTGTTAATATAAGGGTGGATTGGGGTAGGTCGGTGTTTATCATAGTGTTCTGCTCTTTGGTCAGGTTGTTGTCTCTTTGACACATTCCATTCTCAATTTTATATATCATAGACAACGTCACGTTTTATGCAAAGACGTCATATTAAAATATAAACCGTTTTTCAATCCCTTTTTGATGAAATCCAGCTTCCAACTTAAAATTTTAGGACAAATTTTTTGCTTATTATACTGTCAATATATATATATATATATTTATATATAAAGTTTTCTGTAAGATATCGTCTTTTTTCTTTCTTTTGTTTAAGTTCCTTACTAATATTTGCTACATATGTGTCTTACTATAAACTTCAGCAATAATTGGGGAAATGATGTACCAGTAAAAAAACATTTGCCAGAGGAGTGCCATATAGATTGTACATACCAAGTGTTGACAAGAGGTATATGAGCATGAGGAGTGCCATATACATACCAAGTGTTGAAAAAAGGCATATGAGCATGAGGAGTGCCATATACATATCCACTGTTGACAAGAGGCATATGAGCATGAGGAGTGCCATATACATACCCAGTGTTGACAAAAGGCATATGAGCATGAGAAGTGCCAAATACATACCCAGTGTTGACAAGAGGCATATGAGCATGAGGAGTGCCATATACATACCAAATGTTGACAAGAGGCATATGACATGAGAGTGCATATCAAGTTGAGAGGTATGAGCATGAGGAGTGCATACATACCAATGTTGACAAGAGGCATATGAGCATGAGGAGTGCAATATAACCAAGTTGACAAGAGCTATAGCATGGAGTGCATATTGTTGTGTACAAGATGTAAGTTTGCACAAATCATAATTTGTGCAGGGTTTTTGTACAAGTTATAAGTTTTTTGACACATACCTTCTGACAACAGGTGATACAGGTTTATCTTCTAAAATGTACTACTTTAATGTTTTAAATTCAAATTTATATACTTCAAACTAACAAGTCTCCTTTTTTCAAACTGGAAATGAGGTTACCTGAATGCTTTAAATTCTGATTTTATTTTTCTCCTTATACCATATTCATACCCATAAAAAGTCTTTTTGTGGTCTTTTGATGTTTTTTTGTATCAATGCTCAGTATTAGACTGTATGATGAAGTTGTGAAAAAATGACAGAAATCTCGAAACAAAAGACTGTGTTCTTGCATCATCCATTTGTGTTAAGCAGTTCATAAAACACTGATAACTTGTAAAAAAGATCTGTACAAATTATAATTTGTACAACATTACAATTTGTACACAACATATATATTAAGTGTTGACAAGAGGCATGTGAGCATGAGGTACCATCCCCTTTGAAGCAGTGAAACATTGGTTTCAGGAAGAATCTTATATAATAAATCGTTTACAACGAAACTCCTATTCCATGCTGATCATGGCGAGAAAAAAAAAAATCATAAAAATACTGAACTCGGAAGAATATTCGTATTGCGGTGTACAGTGAACGTTAGTATCTGATTGTTCTCGCGTAGTCTACTTTCATCGATGGCGAAGTAGATAGTACTAATAAATTACATACACAATTAAATAAAAAGGACATGTGGTTTGATTATCAATGACACAACTGTACACCATAAATCAAACGAAAAAGGAACATAAAAAAAAATTGAGAATGGAAATGGGGAATGTGCCAAAGAGACAACAACCCGACCATAGAAAAAAAACAGCAGAAGGTCACCAACAGGTCTTCAATGTAGCGAAAAATTCCCGCACCCGGAGCGTCCTTCAGCTGGCCCCTAAAAAATATATACTATATAGTTCAGTGATAATGAACGTCATACTAATTTCCAAATTGTACACAAGAAACTAAAATCAAAATAATACAAGACTAACAAAGGCCAGAGGCTCCTGACTTGGGACAGGCGCAAAAATGCGGCGGGGTTAAACATGTTTGTGAGATCTCAACCCTCCCCCTATACCTCTAGCCAATGTAGAAAATCAAAATATGTTACATGTACTGTTGAAAGTGGGCGTATCATACAGATTTTCCGAAAGAACAAACACTGAACCCATATTCCCGGAATAAAATGAAGCATTATTTCTACGATATGACGCCGTAAAATCAATTATTAATTCCAGAGTCCTAATGACCCCATAGTTGTAAATCACGAGTTTCCACAAAACGAAAGGTTTGTCAATCCCGCGGTCTCGAGAAAGCCGTTCCGGTACATACATGTAGTAACGGCTTTCAACAAAGAAGAAGAACTTATTAAAATGTTATTTAGGGTCCGGGGAAGACAATTTGTGAAACAATTCAAAAGACAAGCCCAAGTGCCTTTGGTCATTATTCAGGGTTAATTATTCATGTTAAAGTTAAAAAAAAAACAAAAAAAAGCAATGGACGCTGCATGTTTAAGACAAATTGTCTTCCCTCAACAGGATTCACGCCCATATTAATATAAACAAATAAAACAAAAGTAATAAATAAATGAATTAACAACAATGAGTTTATTTTAACAGTTCTATAAACATCTTTTACCTCGTCGTGTAGGCGATAAGTTTGCCATGTTTTTCACGTGTCTTGACCCTTTCTCCCTATTATCGCCTATCCCACCTAACGGTCACGAACATCTGGCAATGTATTAAACTTCAATTAAAAGTCAATAGGAAGTTCGGAATCACTGTAAAGACTCCTAGTGTTTGGTAGAATCAATTTCATTTGCTCCATGCAGTTTTATTGACTCGAATGACCAACGTGTCTTGTCGCGTGAATCTTTTCTTTCTGAATTAATCATATTAATTTCCCATCGTTCGTTCGCGTCTTTCATTCTATCTGTCAATCCTTATCAATGTCTTAAGTGTTTCTCCTTTGAGTAAAATGAAACTAGGGGTTAATTAAGGAAACCCACGAATGAGGAGGCGGGAAGCGGAGGTCTACGGGATCGGTAATAAGGGGGAGAGAGGTAAGACTTTGGGTGTGAAAAATAGGGAAATGCTGAAAAACTTTCTTTGCTTTTCGACTTGGGGTAGCTATATATAGGGAAAGGGAACTTGGGGAAGGGAAGAGGAAGTAAGATTTTGTTGGAAATGGGCCTCAGGGAACAACGACGAGTACAGCAAAAAATGGTTTAAAATGTTTCTATGCTTGAGTTCCTCTGAATTGTTTCCTGTTGGGTTCTGCGAAACGGCATCGGAGCACGATGTTTTGCTCCTGGGGCATGCATCATTTTGAACTTGTAACGCAATGTTTTTTCCTTGAGGTTTCATAGCCTGGTGTTTGAAATCTGATCAAGTGATCTGTCACCAAAAATTTTAAGTAGTGGTTTGTGATCTACGGCAATAATAAGTTCTTCACAACCAAGAACGAAATACCTGGCTTTATCCAGAGCGTCAACAACAGCTAAAGCTTCACCCTCTACTGGAGCATACCGTGATTCAGCACCATGAGTGAAGCGACTGCCTACCAGTGTAATTTTCCAACCCTCATTACAACAGAATGGTAGAAACTTTTGGCAATTGCAATGCTTCTGGAATAACCAGAATCCAAGTCCGGATTTTGACCAGTCAGTTGCTAAGCAAGTCGGTTTGGATTTATCAAATATGCGTACTCATTCCTCGATTTCGCTAACAATTACTGTCTTTGTTTCTTGAAAGAGAGTTTCCAGCTGATTATCCCAAAGAAATGGTGTACCAGGTTTGATCAATTGACGAAATGGTTTTAAGCGATCGGCCATACTTAATGCATACGAAACCTGATTGACAAGGCCAAACCACGATCGAACGTCTGTTATGTTCTTCGGTGTAGGGAAATCCAATATTGCTTGCAGGTATCTTTTACAAGGGCGTACACTATCGTTTGTTATTTCGAATCCAGCAAACTCAACTGTATCTTGAGCAAAGTGGAATTTTTCTGGGTTTAAAGTTATTCCATGTTTTCCACAAAGCTCTAACCAATTACAAGCTTGAACGAAACGTTCCTCAATATGATACGACCACAGAACAGTATCGTCGACACATTTAGTCTTGTGTGGCACATCGGCCATGATCTCGTCGAATCTCCTGATGCAATGTATCCTTGAGGAGCAGTTTTGTATCTGTATCTTCCCCATTGATGATAAAGGTGGTAAGATGTCTGTCTTCGTCTCTGATGGGTACACTATGGTAACAATTCCAAGCGTCAAATACAGTGTTTTTCTTGCCTCGAGGGACCGATCTTGCCTGATGGAAAGGAGATTGTGTATGATGTGTTTCCCTTATTGTGTGGGCGTTGAGAGCCTGAAAATCTACTGTGCGTCTCGATTTTCAATTCTTTTTAGAACATATAACCATACGATGACACCATGTTACAGGTTCGCCGAATGTAACGGGCTCCATAACACCAAGCCTGACGTCTTGATCCAATGACGCTTTCACGTTATCCTGCCAGTGTAAGGGAACTGGAACAGGAGTATGACATGCAACTGGCGTTGCTTCGGGGTCAATCATAAGTTTCAAATGTGGACCTTCCATAAGTGGTAGTGGTTGGTGTTCACAAGTATTAAAAGTGCTTGACTTATAGTGTTCAAGTAAAAAGTTTTGGAGTTTCGGTACGTTCTCCTCTGTGGGTGGGAACGGAAGTGTCGCTGGTATCGGAGGAGGTGTTTGCCTCTTAGGACAGTTGCAATCAATGTGTATTGTGAACCTGTTCTCATCGTTTGTCAGTGCGGATGTATCAGTGACGCTTCCGGTAATTTCACCAATAGTAGGAAAGTTCTCTGATATTAAAACCAAGTGTGATGCAAGCTTCTTTGCTGAGAAAGAATTTGTCTGAGCTGTCTGTGATGTACACAATTAGTCTAGTTTCTAGTTCGTTCTTATCTTGGTCCTTTCCTGATAGTCTGAGAATGACGGCCCCAGTATAACAATGCCTTTATTATTAGCCGCATGCATCTGCATATTTACCGGTATTAGGTCACGTTTTGTTAGTCCAACTTTATAAAGCACTTTGATGCCAGCAAGACAACTTTGACAACCAGTGTCAGCCATTGCAGGGATGACTGTACTTCTCTGTTGAGACACTAAAGAGTTTTGAAAATCAGGCTGTTTGTAATCATCTTCCCCAATTTAACAACTATGTTGATGAACGGCTGGTGTTATACATCTGCGAGTAAAGATGATGATCAAGTTGGATGTTTCTTTTTCCTAAAGGGGACACAGTTGCCGCACAAAGAGAATCAAATACAGCACTTTCGGATTCTTCATTTTGTTTCACTTTCGGTTTACTGGTATTGCTTCGACATACGGATTCATAATGGTTGTCACGTTCACATTTTTTGCAAGTGTGTCCGTATGCAGGACATTCTTTCTGCCTTATTTTAGGTGGAGCACTTTTTCCGTGTCCCTTTTTTCCACAGTAACCACATGAATCAACCTTGCTGTTATCATATTTTTTTGTGTCTTTGGATACATTGGCATTTTTCTACGATATGAACTAGAGGCAGCTTCAGCGCCATGTGGATCAAGAAGGCGTGATGCAGAACGCTTACCGGCTTCCTTGGCCTCAACGAATTTGAAGACTTGTTCCAGCGTCATATCCTGATTTTTGGCTCCTAAGAGATCTAACTGAATATCAGGGTCACTTAGCCCACGGGTAAGTACATCACGTAAAATAGCTTTTGTGAAGTCGACATTTTGTTCACATCCTGTACATTGTAATGTGACTTTACAAACGCTGGCTTGGCCTCGGAGTCTGGCTCCAAATGAACGATCTGTCTCGTCGCGATGCTGTGTCATGCCATGGAGAGAAACACGTGCTACCATAGTGTTTTCTTCTCTCACAGCCAGAGTTCGCACGGCTGCAAGTACTTCTTGTTCAGATTTGTCAACGAGTGATCCACCAGCAGATCTTGTAATGTCTCGTCGCAAAGTTTCATCACAACATTCAAGTAGCTGAATAACAAGGTCTTTGCCACTGACTCTAGTTGCTTGTATGTAGTCTTTCCATCGAGAGACAAAATATGTCCAATCTTCACTGGAACCAGCTGATGCAACAGTTGGACGTTTTACTTTTTCTACTTTTGTTGAGACAATGGAGCAAGCAGCTGCGGAGTGAATTTCTGCATGAGTTGTAAGCAATGCTGCAACCACAACAGCGTCGAGATCATCTGTCTCGTATTGGCAATCCGGTACTGGGCACTTCACTGCAGGCATGTTGTAATGTTACGTCAATAGTTCTCAAAAGTGTTGAGTCATTTCCATCATAAATGAGTATAACTGAATTTTAATGTGCGTATTGGCATGCGTTTACTTTTCTGCATTAGCTAGAGGTATAGGGGGAGGATTGAGATTTCACAAACATGTTGAACCCCGCCACAATTTTGCGCCTGTCCCAAGTCAGGAGCCTCTGGTCTTTGTTAGTCTTGTATTTTTTTTTAATTTTAGTTTCTTGTGTACAATTTGGAGTTTAGTATGGCGTTCATTATCACTAAACTAGTATATACATTTGTTTAGAGGCCAGCTGAAGGACGCCTCCGGGTGCGGGAATTTTTCGCTGCATTGAAGACCTGTTGGTGACCTTCTGCTGTTGTCTGCTCTATGGTCGGGTTGTTGTCTCTTTGACACATTCCCTATTTCCATTCCAATTTTATTGTCAATCGACAATTTGCTGACACGATCCGGAATATTCGAGTTTTGTGTGGTTTTTTTTTTTCTTGTTTTTTTTCTTAAGTTACAGTCGAGACCATGCTGACTCTATCGACTAAATGTCAAATCTCAAAGTCTTGAACATGACTCCAGATGTTTTCTTCCTTTTCATACTCCGTCATTGTTTTTTTTTAGTAGATAACCTTTCTTTACATCTGCTTTTATTCAGAGTAATGTATAAATAAATACCTTGCAACGTGTTTTTGTAAAATGTTTTTTTCTGCTTTGCAATGTTCTGATGAGTTAGCCTTTTCCAATATATTTTTTTTATATAGTTTTTCTCTTTTTTTCATGTTGTGCTTTAACACCGCTGTCTCAGGTTGGCCATCGACGCACTATTTATGTGCCTGTCCCAAAATCGGAGCCTGTAGTTCAGTGGTTGTCGTTGGTTCTTGTCTGTGATATTTGTAATTGTGTTTTTATATAAATGAGGCCTATAGTTTTCTCAATTGAATTGGTTTCATATTTTACACGTAGAAGCCTTTTTATAGCCGACGGTACGGTTTTTCTCATGATTTAAGGCCTATAACTGCCTGCATCCACTATATTCGAACTTTGGTGGATCGTTGTTTCATTTGCAATCATACAACATCTCTTTAATTTCATATTGATACCAAAATGTTTTATAATTTGCATAAAACGAAAAAGACTAGATTACAAAACACAACATAAAAAGGCTGAAAAATACGTACCATACCATAAACCAAAGGTGATCTCGAGTGCAAATTTTAAATATGTAAATGTTAAAAAACAAAATTATACAACGTTCCAATGTTGGAATTTCGATTTACATGACGACAAAGTTGAAAGTTATATTTATATGACATGTATTTGCCGAGTCACAATGTTACACATTACGATTTGAAAAGGATCGTAAATTAACAGTTAATTTTAAAATTACAAAAGTTGAAATCTCAAATTTACAGACAATCTTCTATTTGCAAAGTTGAAATCTCGAAATTACAAACAATTTGAAAATTGCAATGTTGGAAAGGAGTAGGTCCCCTTTTTGGCCCCAACATATTTTACAAAATTGTTGAAATGATAATTTTTAACTATTAATTGGAAAGTAGAATACTTCTGCTACATACATATGGGCTGTTTTTGACAATACAATGCACATATATCGTATACTAGCATCATAATGCATGCTTAATTACTGAAATCTTCGAAATGCTTGCATTTTGGTGAATTTTTAGTTGAAATGGAAGTGGCCGCATTTGTGTTCATTCTTAATAAATGTAAGTAGTATTTGATGATAATTCATAACATATATAAAGGTTGAGAATGAACACGGATGCGGCCACTTTCATTTTTGACAAAAATCATCTGAAAAGTGACACATTATGGCATATTTGATAGATTTTTCTTATTTAAGCTTGAATTGGAGCGTTTATAGTGACTAAATCAGTTAAAATTTTTCACATATAAACTAATTGATTCGACTAAAGTAGACACTTTCAAAAGTGTTTAAAAAATGTGTTCTAAATTTTTCATTAGATGAACCTGAAATTTGAGGCCAAAATTGGCACTTACCGGACCTACTCTTTTGACAATTTGCCTTTTAATAAATAATTATATCTCACACTCCTTGTTATCTTCATTCTTCCTGATTCCTTATCCCAAACCCTTCATGTTAATAAACCGTATACATGTAGTCCCCTGGCTATACCATTTCACCCGATTCACCCCTTTCAAACCAATATCTTTTCCCAAAACTGTATTATAACAATAATAATAACCCTACATGTATAGTCCCCTGTCTATTCCATGCATGACCAATAACCTATAGTTTACCCCTTTCCCATTCCTTTTCCCAAACCCTCTATCTCATACATGTTGACAATGCGGACAAATTGGCTATTACAAGACAATACTATGGTGATGTCAATTTGATTTCGTATTTTGCAATGTTCAAATATCTACTGAAGGAATGAGGTAGATTCATGTTAAAAAAAATTGTTTCACGAACGGTTGTTTATGTTTCTCAATAACTAATCTAAACCGGTCCGCAAAAGTAGCGATACAAAAGTTTAAACTGTTTGTCAAGAAAGATTTACTTTAGTACGATGACAAGTAACATAAATATAATTAAAAACCAATTGTTCAGAGAACAATTGAAGGTCTTTCCACCAAAACAATGTATTTTAATATGAAAGTTGTGAAATAAAGTTTAAAATGTCATTTCAATCGTCAAATGAAAGCTTATTGTACGCTGATTCCAAAAATATATGGTTTCTATACAATATTTTTTAAATAAGGGAGATAATTTCTTACTTCCAGTTTGAAAAATGCTATTTCCGATAATATTTGAATATTTACTTGACACTGATTCCAAAAATATATGGTTCTTTATACTTTTATATTAATAAAGTACAATAAATAGCTACTTCCGGTTTACACAAGGTCACTTCCGGTTGTTTTTCAAGGTTAAATGGTTTGATACCGTTTGCCAAAAGTCTCATGGCTTTATCATGTATACATATGAGGTAAAAGCAAAGGTCAAAATCTAGAACGTCAAATTAAGCTTTGACCTTGAGATCAATTTCAAGGTCATAAACCAAGGACCTCAAATCAAAAGACCATAGGTCTTAATTATATTTGGTTAATGAGTTATATCACAATACGCATAATTCTAAAAACAGAGGGAGAAACTCCCTTTAACGTTCAACGTACCCTTGCAATCAAAATTTAAGTGTTACGACATGTCGCAACTAACAATTTAGTCAAAATAGTTTGTTGATATCTTATACAGTTTTTGAAAATAAGTGAACATTAGCCAAATTCTATGAATATGACCTTGGCATTTGACCTTGACCTAATTTTCATTTTTTTGGACCAAGGACCTCAAATCAAAAGATCCTAGGTCTCTATCACTTATGGTTTACAAGATAGAAATGCATATCACTTATATCAAATGCATTAGGGGAAATAACTCTCATATGGAGCGTTCATATTGCTTCGGTGAAAAATTGACAAATCATGCGAAGGATATAACATGTATAATGAGCAATTTTATAAAATAAATTTGTCGTACTCTTTTACGGTTGCGAAGGAGTAGTGGACACAAGGTAAACAATGTTTGGGGAGATAACTCCTACAAAGAAAAGTATTCGGTTACGCAGGGTAAATTTCAAAAGCGCATAAACTGTTCGATATCATATACCAAATATCTAAGCGATATATTGCGAAACAAATATTTATCGCAAGAACAAAATTAGGCGGAAGAAAAAAATATATAAATCAATTGCTTTTAAAAAGCAATTGTAGGCGGTCTTTCCCCCTTTAAAACATGATTGATTTAAGAAGGGGGATGTTTGTTTGTGTGTTTGTTTGTTTGTTTTTGTAAAGGGTCTATATTATTATGTTACCGGAGAAGTTTCATGTTTAGTTTGGAAAGTTTTTTTTTATTTCAGGTCCAGCGCGCGACTCTCGCGCCAGATTGAGGAGACATCACGTGACGCGGGTTTATAATAACGAAAACTTAGTCTTTGTATTCCTTTTTAGGTGGGGACGTTCACGGGGGGGGGGGGGGTAACTTCGATATGTTTTTGGTAGGGGTGTGCCATTTTTGCCTCAAAAAACGTACCCATTTTAATATAATATTCACTGAAATTCAGTACCTATAGTTATATAAATATTTAAGAAAGAATGACCTAACTTATATACAATATTTAAAATATGACCCATGCTTATATAAGCACTAACTCATCATCACTCATAATTCATAAATATACCAGCTACCCTTAAGTTTTTATATATGAATTGACATCGTTTGGTGCACATATATGTTATCGTTATGTAGATGACATACCCCAAATCAATATACAGTTATCAAACGTAAATGCATTTTAATATAGGATGTCATTGAAAAAGGAGGGTCATTTTTAGATAAAATCTCGCAAAATTATGACCCATATTTTTGGCACATCCCCGTATACCCAAAAATAGGAAGTTAACCCCCCCCCCCCCCCTGCCATGGGGACGTTGAACAGACAACATGTATAGAGACGGAATGTACACAATGTATTTCTTTTGTCATTGTAGGAAATTGACATTTTTGATCAAAGTTCACCAGCAGTGCATGATTTGGATTTAATTGATCCGGTGTAACTTTAAATCACATTTAAGGATTTTTTTCTGATAATGTACATTTTTCAGCACCTGTTTGTAACACATATAAGTATTTCAATCTAGGAGCGGACATTTTATTGTAGGATTTCACTGAGATTTACGGACCTAGCAAGCGATTTTTACGGCATTGCCATTTCTTTTCTCTAGGAAAATTCTTGAGAGTTAGCTGCACTACGTTGTTTTATGAACTTTTAGTACATGTATGCCCTGCTGACTGCAAATTTTGAGGTCGATTGGACTTGTAGTTTCAGAGTACATGTGGATTTTTTTTTCAGAAGAGATGTAAGAACAATATTAAAAACCAATTGTTCAGAGTACAATTGAAGGCCTTTCCACTTTCTATTTTGATATTAAAATATAAAAAAGCAGTCTAAAATGTCAGTTCATATGGCTTTATGATGTATAGATATGAATTTAAAGCAAAGGTCAAAATCTAGAACGTCAAATTAACCTATGACCTTGACCTCAATTTCAAGGTCACAAACTGAGGATTTCAAATCAAAAGACCCTAGTCTCTAATATGTATGGTTAATAAGTGATATCACTTTAAACATAATTTAAGATATGATAGGGGCTAAAACTCCCATTCATTGTTTACGCACCCTTCACCCTGTATAACCCCGATACAGATGAAACCGGACGTTGACGCGTTCGAATCGAACACATCGTGTGACACTGAGTTCAGACAGTAAGAAATTAATACTTTTAAAGAAAATCCAATATCTATTCTTCGGATATTTTGCTCCAATATATTCTTTGCCATAATACTCATTAGTTACTAAAAGGTTTTTCAAATATGTGGAATTTTTATATACAAACATCAAATAACGCACGACGATATCAATGATAAAACGCGTACGTGCTTGGTATTTTTAAATATTCAAACCTTAATGTTTCTTGTACCTCATAGTTTTTATAACATACATTTTTGAAAATTTCATAGTTAAAATTAAAAAACTTATAAAGGTCGTATGTCTGTGTTGTGTCTAGAAACAAAAAAATACACGTTTTAAAGTGTCTTTATTTTCATGTTGTGTACGCTTCGTTGTCATTACACCTTTTTATACTGTACGCTTCGTTGACACAATATTGCGTTTGTCAATGAATTTTGCGTGTATGAAATATGCATGCTTAAAAAATAAATAATTTACAACCATAACATGCAGACAGCAACCCACAATATCCGTTGTATTGTCGAAACACTTTTGGAGGTATTTTGTACATGTAAAAAAAATCCTTATGTATACGAAAGTTGAATTGGTAGAAATACATAAACTCGACAGATGCAAATATGACTACACATACACACGTCCGAATATCTAATTTGATAGAATTTTAGAAAATGTTTACCATACGACAGTCAATGTACGGTTAGGGGTGGGTTAGGTGCCCGCTAACATGTTTAATCCCGCCATATTCTGTATGTGCCTGTCTAAAGCCAGGAGCTTGTAATCAGTGGTTATATATATTTGTGTTCACTATTTTGTGCAAAAATTAGGCTGTTAGTTTTCTCTTATGAATTGTTAAAATTTTACATTTGTAATTTCTGTGTTATTTTTTAGCTGACTATGCGGTATGGGCTTTGTTCATTGTTGAAGGCCATACGGGGACCTATAGTTGTTCATTTTTGTGTCGTCTGGTCTCTTGCGAAGAGTTGTTTCAATGTCACATCTTCTTTTTGATGTAAACTGCAATCAAAAACAATTAATGGATTATAGGCTTTTGACCTGAATCTCAGAGGCGGGTCCAAGGGGGTCATAGATTACAATAGAGTTACATTAAAGCTAGAGAATATGTGTATACAATGAACATGTCACTTATAGCCGTCAATAGTAATACAGTTTCTTTAATGTAAAGATATAAATATGAAAAGATACTTCTTAATATTAACTGAAATGCTTTCTTCGATTATGTTTTTTTTTTTTTTTTTAATTTTTAAGGTATAAAGATTATTCTTAGTTTCCTCGAACATTACAGTCTTTCTACTGTGATGCCAAAATCTACATGATTGGTAATTCTGGTACTTTAAACACCTTAAAGTCTATACCCACCCATATGCATTTCATTCAAATTTTGACTTATTTCGGAGAAGACCTAAAGGACCATATTTATATTCCCCAGTTACCTTTGGCGTCATCGGTAAATTATGCAATTGAGCAAAGCATCAACCATCAACCTAACTAACCTTAGACATTTGCTTTGTTTCTTCTATCATGTCTTAATAGTTATCAATAAAAAATTGAAACGTTTCACAGTTGATACTTAACAATTTCTGGACCCCTTTATTTGTTAATGACACGCGTACGTAATAGCCGATTGTTGGCCGCTTAACGTTCAGGATAAGCACAAAGTAGCAACAGATACTACATGTAGGTCCTGAAAGGAGGCCCTCCGGAATTACGTCAGAGAAGTTTGGACTGCCACTGGATAAAATGAGGTATATTGAATAAGGACACAAATGTTGCCTTTCAATAGGCCATTTATGGACCTCTCAAAAAGTTTTTCAAGGGTTAGTAAAGTACACGAGACATTGGATCGTATATTCCCATTTGTCCTTTGTCGATATTTTATGTATACTTATAATGTTAGTCAGACCGTACACGTACGGTCCAAATACTCATACAGTCTGGAACATATTCAATGATTAATATTTTAGATACATGATTTACCTCTTAGTTTTAATTCGCTTTGAAATAACTATCAGTTTCTACAATTACTCCTTTGTCGATATTTTATGTATATGGTTTTTGTGCCTTGTAACGACATTTTGAGTTGAGCCAATTGCAACTGTACAGGTTTTTTTTTATGTTATTTTTATAAGTTGTGCTGTTACACCCGTGTCCCAGGTTAAGGAGAGGGTTGGGGGCTCACATGTTTAATCCCGCCGCATTTTTTTCGTGTCGGTCCTACGTCATGGGCCTGTATAATAGGTTATATAGATCTGTCATTTTTTTCTTTGATAAATAATCCATAAGTTATAAATAACCGTTAGTTTTCTCGTTTTTATTTTTTCACATTTTTTTTATATTGGTGTCTTTTATAGCCGACTATATGGTATCGGTTTTCCTCACTGTTAAATGTTGTACATTGGACTATAATAATTGCTTTATTCACCCACTTCATTTAAACTTTGGTGGAAAGTTGTATCACTGGCCATCACCCCACATCTAAAAAGCTTTATATGTAAAAAAAAAAAAAAAAAAACACCCATAGATAAAGCAGTTGGAATGCCATCCGGCAAACTAAGTTCAACGAACTCCTATGTCTGCTTTCGTCTATGCGAATTTGGTCCAACATCAGCATTTGGAAGAGCCTCAAATTGTGAAAAGGAAGTCATTAATGTTTTAATGACTGTTCTATACTTTTTGAAACTTTATTTCCTTTGGAATATATTTATTAACTGTTCATTTCATCAGGAATAACGTTGAAAGTCCCATTTTTCAATAGAAACATTCCTATCAGATGTACGCTGGTTAAACACTGCAATTTTGGCTTTGGGTGACTGGTGATTTAAGTTCAACTAATTTGACTAATTTAACGGATAAACATTTACAATAAAATACCGAAAAAAGGTCGCCTACATCATCTCGAATACCTTGACAAGAAAGTGATTTGTGACGGTTTTTGTCAACGAACTGTACAGTGATTATTTAAAAACGCACAACGAACGCGACACATTTAGTGGAACGAACAATACAGTAAGAGAAAACTTATTTACTATGATATTGCGTTTATTCTTAGTTCTAGGGAACATTTGAAGGCACATAGTAATTCAACGTATAGTTATTTGTTATTCCTTAAGGTATTAATACGAAAAGGTGTATGCACGAAAAGATATTCAGCATTGTTTATCTCATAAAAACGTATAAAATTGCTCCATGTCTGTGCGTTTTGCATCTAACAGTTTTATCAAACGTTCTATGCAATATCTAAAACTAACAACGATTGTATAATTGAATAAATAAACTAGCATGCACATTGACATATTTATGAATACTCCAATAAGTTCTAGAGACGCATTCAAAATTGTTGTCATCCTAAATATTGTCCTGATTATCGCTTCCAACGCGTCAACGTCCGGTTTTCATTTGTATCGGGGTTATACGGGGTGCCCTTTCAACTAAAATTATTTAGTTACCACATGTCGCAACTAACAATTTATACAAAATAATTTGTCGATATAATAATAATAATAATAATAATAATATCTTTATTTAAAGAGAGTGACTCATTTGGATTAAACCAATTTTCAATAAGGCTCTCTACATGCATACAATGTTAACAATATGAATAAAAAATAATTAATCTACTGTTACACACATGTAAACAATAGACGTATATAAAGTAATATAACAACAACAACAAAAACAACTATGGTATACATTGTGGCTTAAAACTTATAAATTCAACACTTTTAAAAATAAAATGACTTGTAAGAGTTTTTGAATGCAGATATACTTTTTGATTTTTTAATTTCACTGGACAGTGAATTCCACACTTTTGGACCAGTAAAAGAAAAACTTGATTTGTATAATTCTGTATTTGATTTAGGGACAATAAAATTATCCGATGATGAAAGTCGAGTATTGTACGATTGTTTACTACTTGTAGGCACAATAAGATTGGATAAATATTTTGGTGCCAGTTGGTGTTTTGATTTATACATTAATAATGATCTTATAAGGTTAATGAAAATGAGTGAAAATAAGACAAATTCAAAAATTAGAATATGATCTTGACCTTTGACCTTGACCTAATTTTCATTTTTTTGGACCAAGGACCTCAAATCAAAAGATCCTAGGTCTCTATCACTTATGGTGTTCCAGTTTAAAATACATTTCAAAATTTCAAATACAAAAAGGGAAATAACTCTCATATGGAGCGTTCATATTGCTTCGGTCGAAATTGGACAAATCATGCGAAGGATATAACGAGCAATTTTATAAAATAAATTTGTCGTAATCTTTTACGGTTGCGAAGGAGTTGTGATCACAAGGAAAACAGTGTTTGGGGAGATAACTCCTACAAAGAAAAGTATTCGGTTACGCAGGGTAAATTTCAAAAGCGCATAAACTGTTCGATATCATATACCAAATATCTAAGCGACATATTGCGAAACAAATGTTTATCGCAAGAACAAAATTTGGCGGAAGAAAAAAAAAATAATCAGAAGAAAAACAATAGGTCTTTTCACAGAAAAGTGGAAAGACCTAATTAAGAAATCATAGATATACAAAGATGTGGTATGAGTGCCAATGAGACAAGTCTTCATCTAAGTCACAATGTGTAAAGGAAACCATTATAGGTTGTGTCTTCTTTGCTAGAAGAACGGAAATAAAGCGCTAGAAACTTGAAAATTTCTACTGAAAAAATGGTATGTTAAATTTGAGCAGGAAAAAAGAGAGAGCTGGAACTGCATTGTATACGGCATCTAAATGAGTTTTCGATTCCTTTCAGGCAAAACATCATTGCAAATCATTTTTTTTTATTGATGCAAGATTGAATCCCTTTTATATCCTTTCATCCCTTTGCGGGAAATATCATTGCAAACTATTGTTTTTTTCCAATTTTATTGATGCAAGCACCTAGTTGAAATTAGTGCTCGATTGAATGACAAAATTAAAATCTGAATGCTTGTCGAAGATCGTGTTCTTGTCGTTGATATATGCAACTTCTATAAAAAAATAAATAAAAAAAAACCCAACATTTTAGTCATATATGAGCTAATCTATGCAAAAGAATACCGTTGTCTCCATTAAAATTCAATGTATTATATTTGTTTTACAAGAAAAACTACTTACAACTTCAACTATGCATGGACAAATGAATATACAATTTGAAATAATTTTTACAAAAGGGGGATGTCAGCACTAAAATGTGTATATAGGTTACTTCTTAATTGTAGGGAAAAAAAAAATTAACGCATTGTTATGTTGTTTTATTGATCACAAGTCTGCTGTCAATTATTAAGTAGCACTTTCTTTTAATTTTATTATTCTTTTTTCGTTTTTGTACCTTTTTGCATGGCTCATATTTTTTTATTCAATCTACTTATAATAAATGCATTTCGGAAGATCTTTGATGCTCAAAATAAGGAGAAGAGCAACACTAAATAACAACAAACAAACCGTGGTGTAGTGGTTAGTGCATCGGACTACTAACACAAAGGTTCCTGGTTCGATTCCCGTCTGGGATGAACATTTCAGGGACTGAATTTTCGGCTCTCCTTTGACACCATTTGCGAGTATGGTCTTGAGGAAACGATGATAGTCCGTCGGAAGGGGACGATATATGGCTGACCTTTGTTAAGAGAGAGCCATATCTCTCGCACGTTAAAGACACCCTTGTAGATTTCGAAAAATAGCAGGTTAATGCCGCTACAAGGCAGCAATCACACCCGCAAAGTGGAAAGGGATTAATGTAAGTTGCAAAACTTCTTTCCCAATCCACTTTAAATAAATATGTTTAAACTACCAAACAAACACAGATTCATTTGTGTCATATAAATGTGTAACAGGACAGTATTAAAATCTTGTATTCATTTCGAAAGATCGTTCATGCTCAAAATAACGTGAAGTGCAACATAAACAACAAAACAAACAAACCCACAAATATTTCATTTGCGTCATATATCTGTTACGGGACTGTAATAAAAATAAAAATGTTTCTAAAATAGATCAATTTGAAGAAAAAAAAGATCAACGCACGACTTGGACTAAACAAAAGACAGCTGCGGCATAGCATGGTTGTTAAATACAGAAAAACAATATATTTCTATTTCTCATTCAAAATGGTTGCTATCGGTATAACGTGACGTGTGGGTTAAATTAAAAGGATCGAGTTTATATTTTTAGCATTGAACTATATTCTGATTCATTTTTCAAAGTTTGCTTTACATTATAAGAAACTAGAAAAAAAAAACCCGAAATTATTCCATTGTATATGTAACATACATGTATACAATAGAATACGTGTTCTTTATTATAATAAGGTGAAAAAGCCATTGAAGATGTTCTACATCGAACTATATTCTCATTTATTTGTTAATGTTTGCTCTACACTATAATGATTCTAGAATAAACTGGGGAAAATTCAAATATGAGTGATGTTCTCAATTATAATAAACCAAAGAAACGAATGATTTCATTGTAGAGATCATGTGTATTAAAAAATCCCGCAAAAGTGGTGGAAAAAGGAGAGGAGCAATCATAAACCATAAACTCATTGAAAAAAGACAAAACTATGGCTAAAACGAATACACACGAAACACACAGTCAAAAACACTTCAAAGAAGACTGACGATAGAGCAATTCGAACCCGGATGAACTCATGTGAACCTATGTGATGGGTGAGCAGTTCCTAGTCTACTAATTGTACCAGTCCTGTTCCTCCTGTTCAAATTAATTACTGAATTGAAGACACATTTTGTTCTTATTTCTTATTCTTAAGTCTTCATATGCTTTCAATTTTTTACTAATGTTGAATTTTAAATGCTATATTTAGTCAAATTTAGCGTTAAAATGTAAAAATTTAAAAAAAAAAAAAAAAAGTTTTCATATATTTGTTTATGTAACAACTATCAGGTGTTGAAAAAAAGCCTTCTACTCTATTCTTAGTTGACATCTACATGCAGGTGCAGAATATTTAAATAGTTCTCGTTTAAACGAAATTTCATGTACGTAGATAGATAGTTATGCCAATATATAATTCCAAATAATTATGACGTCTTGGAAGGCTGATGCGCTGATGCCTGCTTCGGCAAAGAGGGATCTATATTAAAATTAAAACAGAAAAAAATACCCTAAGAACGTCAGGCGTAATTGTTGATGGACTATCAAAACATGTGCAAATACTTGTATAATATGACACCTTCAATATTAGGTTGATCTATCATGCACGGGTACAATGTATCACTGCTTACGCAGAAAAAGTTGCCGTTTATGAAATAAACAATAATGGATAACAAAATATAAAGAAAACAGAAAAATGTTTAAAATAAATAAGGAAAAGAAAAATTGTTAAAATGAATACTAGTAAGGAAAAGAGAGAAACAATAAATAGAAAAGATAAAAATGGTTCAAAAAAATAAAGTTTACAGAAAAATGGTAAGAAATTACGGAATAGCGAAATATTCCTGAAAAATAAAAAAAAAATACCGAAGCGAATACCTTCAAAGTGTTTTGCATGTTTTCGTACCATCTGACAACCTACATGTAGCTATCAAGCAGTACAGTAAGACTTAGTCTCTCAAAACATAAGTACAAAAAAAATACTTCAAACGCGACAGTTTAAATAGATCTATCAAATCTCAAAACTAATGGAACAAACTAAACTTCAAACGCGGCAGTTTTAAAACAAATCGATTGCCTTTCTATAAAATACTTGTAATGCATGTACACATATAGATAATTTACTTGTATGGTTCAAGGTTTTTTTAACAGTTTGTCGACATCAATAATGGTGGTCTCGATGAAAAGTCATGTATAAACACGTGTAATATGCAAAAGACTGAATAACAAAGTTGGAATGATTGCCAAATAGACTACATGTGAATGAAAAAAAAAACACACATGTGATCGTGTGACCTTCAACTTTGAATAAAAACCTTAACCGCATGATGGAAAAACAGTAAACAACCTATTTGAGTCACATTTAGCTTAAACTTACAGATTACACGGACTTTTTGTGGTATGGTCATTAAATTTAGTATACATTTAGCTTTGTAAACATGTTTCATTGTATGTATTTTACTCATTTCCCTTCTATGTTATTTGTAAATGTATGTGTATTTGTTGCTCCTGTTACACAGGAAATCTGCGTCTGAGTGTATTTTGAATAAACAGTTAAACAGTTAAACATCGAATTGATCTGTGAAAAAAAATACGGTTAAGCTGGTTTTTTTTTTTATATATTAGTATATTACTGACATTTATTCCAATAGGTGTTTATTGCCGGGAAAATGAATCCGTTCTTTATTCTATACATAGGTTATATTTGCAATGGTACAATTGCTTTGTTAGAAACTTTAGCAATTACATAATTACAATTCGACTAGTGTCGAGGATATCGCCGTAGTTTACGAGAAATACATGAGCATAATTATACTTTGTAAATATCCGTTTGCAAGATGAGCTTTACTTTTGATAAACAATACAATGGCAAAGGAGTAGCATGAAAGTGACAAGTAAAAGATAATAATACAATGGCAAAGGAGTAGCATGAAAGAAGAAAAAAAACCCATAACAGTGCTAAGAAACAGCAAGAAAGTACTAAGCAAAACATAACAAAACAAAATAAACAAAAATAAGAAAAACAAAAAACAAAAACCAACAGTACAAATCAACAAAAAAAAAAAAAAAAACAACAAAAACAACAAAAGCAACAAAAGCAACAAAAAACAAATAAACACTAACATCGATATAAATACGAGCATGTGTAAAGAGTGCCAATGAGGCATAGTCTTCTAGTTTCCATGTTAGTCGGTCAGTCCCTTTTCATATCATGTTTTCGAATACAGCAAATCGTTAGCGTTGGGTTTTGTTTTATTGTTGTTTGTTAAACCCCTAGCCCTGGTCACACATATTTCATGTCTATCCGATTTTCTTATTGATAAAACAGCCATATACATTCTTAAAAATATAATTCAAATAGTATATTTGTAAAGATTAAAATTTTATTCACAAAAATATATTAGAACTTATGGTGTTACATGTAGCTATTAAAATTATTTAATACATAATACCAATTGAAAGTTATTGTCCTGAATATGCATGTGATACTTGCCACTGTCCAGACATTCATTCCATAGAAACCAGTAATTAATAAAAGAACAAAATGAGTTACAGGGATATATAACGCACGATCGTTGGCATGAGTTTTCGACTTTGGTTTTGCTTCTATTTGAAATGATAAAATAAAGTTGCGGTTTAATGCTATGTTAAAGGTTTTAAGATTAACATTCTAACACTAAAAAACGTATCTGATAATATAATTTAACAAATATCGTCAGATCTTAATATAAGTTAATATGGCGATTTATACTATTTTTGTTATATATAAGTTAGCATTGGTAAGCATGGACGCAATCTTGGTATTGTGTTACGTCTATCATCCTATATCACATTATAAACAATATGGTAGCCTTATTTTTTAAAAGAAAGAAAACAACGCACATGTTATTAATTATCACTTAAAGTAAAGAAAAACATAGAAATCTATGAAAACTTTCAAAAAAATAGAAAGAAAAGAAAGGAAATGAAATTTTAAATGCAGTAGTTTCAATTTTATATACTGAAGCCACAAAGACAAATATATGTAAATTAAATAATCGTATATGGATAAAAAAAACAACATCCTTTATTCAAATCAGGAATACACATGAAATATACCCACTTTACAAATTTACATTTTCGGAAATGGGATAGTTTAAAATATGAAAATTATATTTCGTGAGACCTTCATTTTTTCTCGTGATTGTCATAAAATAAATAATCCACGCTAAGTTTCCTGTAACAGTAAACTCTTTTTATGGGGACAGTGACAAATTTAGATTATTTCATAATTAATCTCCCCTTTAAAAAAGCGTAGATGTCAGATCGATTAACAATAAAATTTAAAGTTTTGTTCAATCATTTTGGCTAATTAACTGACCAAAAGATGACTAAACTAGCCAAGCTGACTGCCAAGACCGCTGACCACTGTTGATCACACATGTAAAGGTCACCTGTCAGATACCCGTATTGTCAATCATTAGAAACTGACCAATCAGATCGCGAGTTTCATTAGTGAACTATGTTTTATAATAACTTTTTGTGGTTATTTTTCTATATCTATTGTGCAAGTCCTTTGTGATTCACGGCTTTTAGTCTTCGATGTAGGTAAATTTGTGAAATAATAGAACTTATATTGAAATATTCTTGTTTGGTTTGAAATTCGTGATAACCAATGCTAGGTTTATTGTACGGCTCTCTAATACGATTAACTATACGGCTAATTCTCACTTGAATACTTTTTACCGAAAAGAGGTGCGATATATTGTTTCACACTTTTGGTTAATGCGATAGACCTCTTTTTGTCAAATTCTATAATTTGATAACGAAATAAATAAACATGCAACAGACAAGCGATTTAAACTGTGAGATTGATAATACAGCGAATTTTCCTCACTTTACCGAGAGAAGTGGAACTGAGAATTTTCAACAGAACAATGATCTAGTGGCTTGTTTGAATGAACAATACGCCGAGAGAAATCTTAAGGGTTATTACTGCGAGTACAACTCTCCAGAAACAGCTAAACAACAACAAGACAGCAGACGATCAGCGCCATATGTTCATATCTCACCGGAAAAATCGTCAGAATATGGAAACGAAGATCAAGCAAGTTCCGACGGAGGATATTCGTCGCCAGGTGGCAGTGATGGACCAAGTTTTATATCTTTACAGCCAGCTAATATGGAACACATGCAGAAAACAGCCGCCATGGAGTATCCCCCTCAATACCAACAACAGCAGCAACAGCCGGAAATGCATCATCAATATCAGCAGTACTCTGGGTACGAAACCGTCCCGTACTACCCTCCTCCTCAAAGCTATGATCCAGCCTCGCCTCCAGCTCAGTGTGGTGGCATGCCGCCGTCCATACAGAACATGTCGTGTCTCTCGCCACCCCAACAGATGCCACCACAACGGCAGGTTTGTGTGTACCTGTGCAACAGAGAACTCTGGGTAAAGTTTCATCAACACACGACAGAGATGATCATCACTAAACAAGGAAGGTAATTACATTTATTTAAGTTTTCTTTATTTCCTTGGAATTGTTTTGTCAAACTCAATTTCTTAAATATTTATCCATTTTCTTCATATTTGAGGTTTTCGGAAAGAGAATAATTTAGACTGGAGAAGTTGAAAAAAGTGTGGGAACTAAGTAAGAGAAGATATATATACATACATTTATATTTATTTAGAAAAATGGTGTAAAATAAAAGGAAGAAACCGCGAAATCAAATAGAGTTGATATAATTATGTGATTTTTCAAATTTTATCCGCATTTTTATTAGTGTTCTTAAAACGATATCGCAAATGAAGAGAACAATATTAAGCTTATAAGCAAAAAGTCAAAATTTCGATGGCGGGAACTACGGCAGCGAATACAACGTATATAAAAAGATGTCGCAATATCAAACCCATAGAAAGAATTAGTTCTATGAAATTTTAATTTTAAATAAATTTACATTTTATTTTAATAAAAAACAGAAATTTTACACGAAATTAAAAATTTACCCTACATTTTAAGTTTTTGAGCAAGAACTTAGACATAACGCTCAAAATCTTTCCGCTCATATGATGGAATTTTAATCGACGAACGAATACACAATATAGTTAAAGAAATTAAGGACATAAGCCCATGTGTTTATTCAACAATGATAAATATCTCCGAAATTGTTATATCTGTTTTCCGTGCTATCTCAATATAAGTTTTTGATTCGTTGGCCTGTTTTGAAGAAATCAGAAAATTTGTTCTCTAAAGTTATATTAGCTTATCCAATTATATTTCAGTTTATGAAAGGAAATATCGTATTGTAGTTCACAATTTCCAGTTTAATACTGAAAACAAGACTATTGTTTTCCTTATACATGTTTTTTTTTTCTCTAAAAAATCCTAAAACGAATTGAAAGATTTTATGCTCCTAATTTATAGAATTGTTCAATTAAAAGTGTGTTGCTCATACAAAACTACAAAACGCTTTCAATTGATATAAATGTATCTTGCTAAACCATTTGACATCACACTTTACAAATTGCGTAACCTTTTTACATGAAATATTTTTAAATACGCTTTTTGAAGTTTTATTTTATAAATTGACTTTCTCAAATGTACACATGGATATACTATATATATTATACAAAGCAAATTTACAGATCTAACATTGTTGGGTTGATGTTTAGACGAGTTATATTATTATATATATATATATATATATATATATATATATATATATATATATATATATAATAATATTTTTAAATTTGCAAACTACATTTCACATCAAATAATAACAGTTCGTTAAAATATTGTCACTAGCGCTTTCATGCCTTCTGGCAATCTTCAGGCGACGTTTTAACAATGTCCTTGACGACACTGCCGTTGGTAACGTTTATTACGTTACAATAACGATAAGGGGAGATAAATCAAACGTGTTTAAGTAGATCCGTTTAATTTTGATCATATATATATATCATGTATATATATCAAATGCAAAACGCAGTGGGGAATTGTCTAATTGATTTTCGTTCACTAAACCGTCTATAGATAATATCCAGCGGCAAATATTACATTCAGGCTATTGCAATCTTGAGAAATTCTCTAAAAACTTTGACGCAGTTTAAAAAAAACATTCGTGTAAACGAATAACAATTTTTACCCGATGCGTAGAACATATATTGTGTTAGCTTAACCCTTTACTGGAAATAATTAAATAATTTAATAAATAGGAGAATGAATTGAGGAATTTCCCCGATAAGTGAAAATATTTATTCTTTTTTTTTTTAAATAAATGCGGCAATATGTCCAAAATACGTAACGGGTGATTAATAATTATTCAAAGCCATGACAGTGCATTTTGGATGCCTATGCATTTTCCGCTAAATTTTTATACAAAAATTGCTTTCATTGAGCTTTAAAAATATAGTTCTAAAATAAACATGCATCTACGAAAATAAATACATGATAATATTTAAAGTTGGGGATAAATTCTGATCTCATTGATAAAAGCAATCTAGTTTACAAAGGGACGCACAAAATATTACTTGCCGCCAAACAGATTATGATTTTGATTTTTAATTATAGTCACGTGAATCATTTGTTATACTTATATTTTTAAATATTTTTGTTCATACAAAAACAGAAAAATATTCATTCACTAATAGTAAATAAACACACGGCCGTTCAATTGTGTCTTTGTACAAATAAACTTTTGATATATACACAATATAGTGTGAGGATGTTAATTTCTGTCAAAACACAGACTATTTAAAGTGCGAAAACAAATTATCATATTTATTATTCTGCTTTCACTGCAGATTTAGAGTGATAATCCCTTTTGATAATCCCTATTGATAATCCCGGTTGAATATTAAGCTTTTTTTTATTGAAATAGATCATGATGACTTTTGATCTACTCGATAAACATTTATAATATAATGGTTTATTTATAGTAGCTAAAAGTTACATCAAAATTTGTTTTAACTAAAATTATGAACTGAACTATTGTATTTTTGTCTTTTATTTATTTATTTTTATTTCTGTGCGTGTTTTGAAAGTTACGTTTTCATGCGCTCATTCTTTTATCTAAGCATATTGTTGTTTTATTTTACTGTTAATCTAAATTAATAACATTGTCGAAAATTTGTATTTCCAATAATATTTATTTTATATTTATAATAAATATTATTGGAAATACAAATTTTCGACAATGTTATTGTTGACACAAAAAATCGAGCAGATTCAATATCTTATTAACGTCATACGGGCATCACAGAACTTTAAATAAATGGCTTGGATGAGGAAATTTTATAGAACTTAATTCAAAAAGGCTTGCATGTGTAAGGAGTTGCATCCATAGCACAGGAAGAGTCCTTCTGTTGTGTGGTTTTTTTTAAATCATGCCCATTTGGAGTCATTGTTTGGGGTTAATTTATAGATCCTCAACTCTGATAGTGGCAGTATTTTACAACTATAATTATTTAATCTTGTCGTTTTTTTTTTGTTGTTGTTTTTTTTTGTCGCCGGGGCGTAAAATATCAACAGACACTCTAACTGTCACCAACAGTAATGTAATATGGACAGCAAACCTCCAAACGAACTAAATACAACACTACGTATTATGATATTATGCATTTCAAGCTGTTTATATATTTAAAACATCGTCCTAAACATGCATGAAAAATTTGCCATTGGACATTAAGCAATAAACAATCAATATATGTATAAAAAAATGTTTTGTTCTTCAAAATACCAAGAGTGTGAAGTTGATTATTTATAATTTGTTTGTATTTTTTCAGACGAATGTTTCCTACACTACAATATAGTCTGACCGGATTAGATCCACACAAACAGTACAATGTATTTGTGGATATGATTTTAGCTGATCCACATCACTGGAAGTTCCAAGGTGGAAAATGGGTGCCATGTGGACAAGCTGAACCTGTACCACAAAGTAAGTATTTATTTTTATAATTTGCTTTTCCATGGACAATGTTTTCGCATGGACACAATGTGTGTTCTACTCAAAGTGATGTTATACGTTATTCCGAATGCACAAAACAAGTTGTTTTTATCGTTGATGGCAAAAACCAAAAACATTGTTATACTTGCACCTTTCTAAAGGGATTTATTATTTAGTTGTTAGGTTAAAGACCTTTACAAGAAATGTCCTTCCCTAGTCATTTTTAAAAACATTAAAGATTTTATCTTTTCTCTGGTGACGATTTTGTTTTTCTTTTTTCTTTGACGAATCTTCAATTAGCTCTCCGCCGCGATATAGCCTTTTTATGCTAATGCGTCGTAAAGC